>OX333072.1:38433302-38574763 GCA_946863875.1 Alloplasta piceator | reverse complement strand
AAGCGAAATGACGTGGATTGCCTCATATATAAATTCAGATTACGATTCATCATTTTAAATAAGAATAATTCACATTTCATTGATGCAAATTCGTTATTTACGTGTTAATGAGATAAAAAAAGACAAAAGTTCGATGTGCGACCTTTAAATCTTGAGCGACAGGGCCCCCGTTTCACATAAATTATTTTTTTATGTGAATGTAGAGTTTGAGATGAGTGTAGTAATTTCGTTAGGGGATTCTTAGGGGCCCGATTAATTTTCCCGAATAAATACAGGGCCCGACAAGGAAACCCGTTCAGGTCCCGTTAGAGATTGTCCACTTTATTACGCGGGGCCCTTAAAAGACGCCGTATCGGGGCCCTTAAAAGAGAATTATTTATTTTTTCCATATATTCATCAGTTGTTACGATCAAATTCAGTTCTATATTCACAATTGATAGTTTCTAAGGGTCAAGTAACAGAAAAAAAAATTTAAGAAAAAAAATATTCCCCTCAGTGGGGTTTAAACCCGCGACCCCCGTTTTTACGCATATCTTTAAATTCAACATGAATTAAATTTAAAAAAAATATAGATAATTTGGAATTTCATGAATTCTTCTTACTGATTTAGTTTTCTTGCATATTCGCGGACCCTAGAATATGTACGAGACCAGACTGGTATTTGAAACCTACCTACCTATCGAGCTTAACTAACAACCTGCGACTGGGACGCTAACCACTACACCACCGACTACTTTTGATGTACTGATGTAAATATCATATTTACGGAACACAGGCCGAGAAATAAATACGTACCAAAATAGTATTAAGAATTTATTTCCATTATCCGAAGGCCATTTTTTGGTTCAATTTATTGTCTTTAAACTAAATTTAACAAGCCAAATATTGAATCAGATCAATAATAATAATAATAATAATAATAATAATAATAATAATAATAATAATAATAATAATAATAATTTAATTAACAATAATAAACCTATTTAATCCAGACCAGGCCCTCTGCCTTGATTTACCTATCAACGCCCTATTGAATTTTAAACTGGAAAACCTGTAATTGCCTTATCGGGGCCTTTTCGGGCTGCTCCCGGGAAAATCATATTAAAGATTCCACATTTAAGGCGATGCGGGCCCCGATTATTATTAGGGCTTCCCAAATTATTTTCCACACGGGAGACCCTAAGGGCCGAAAAAAAATTTAAACGGGTTTTTTCTCGGTTTTTTAGCTATAAATTTTTCTTTACAAATCGGATTAATAATCCATTATAAGGATTTAAAAAAATAAGGATAAGGGTTTAACAAAAACGAAGTCTTAATTAGGGTTCATGACTACATGGAAAAGTTTTTATATGATATAAGAAAACGATATATTAACGAACGAAAAATTTGGAGACCCGCGGCCAAAACCTGTCTCGCTACGCATGGAATACCCCATTAATGCATACTATATATGAAGAGATTAATACATATTATATATGAATACCCCATTAATACATATTTTATATTATATATAAACTATATGGATAATACTGAAAATCAACAAAAAAATGACGTAATTCACATCGATTCGACTCTGTGAATACTTTAAATTACACCCTTTTGTTTTTTAGCTTTTGATATCCAGTATATAAGCATTCCGTACGTACTCTGTGCATATGGATGTGTAAATGTGTTGATTCCGAAGAAGGTATATGCATGAGTGAAGTATATACACCAATACATGCGAAATTACCGGAGACCGGAATAGAAATTTGAGCAAGTAACTATTAATAGTCGATGAGAGTGCGTGTGCCCGCCGTCTCTTCCGCGACCAACTGTGTGTTTTTCTTTTTCTCCCTCTCTCTTTCTCCCTAGTTCATTTCATCCTACGTAATAGTTGGACTATGCTTTTTACTCACTTTTTCTCTCCGAATACCAGCGAATATACCGCAATTTCTATACCTCAGCAAAGTCTTGGGTCTCGCTCTTCCGTGACTCCCCATCGAAATATGCACCTACACTAACCCTCTCAGACGATCAGATTCACTTTCCTCTTCGGCATTTTTTTGTTCAGCGTTCATATATTTTCTACTAAGAAATTGTCAACCATATCAAGGAGGCCTCTATTCTACACATTATTATTCTACACATGAAAATTTTCACACAAAAGTTTCTACACACATCATTCTCCACAAAAGAAGGTGGCAAGGAATAATATGCTACACATTATTTTTCTACACATTACAGCCTGTAGCAAAACTCTGGATGCAACGTTTCTTATCCAACCCAAAAAAACAATAGAAATTCTGCAACGTGATTATTCATTCCAGTAGTAAATTTTGCTAAAGGCTGGAATGTTTAGAGTAATAATGTGTAGAATAACAATGTATAGAATAGAATATTATTTCCTGCCACCTTTTCTTGTGCAGAATAATGTGTGTAGAATCTTTGGTGTAGAAAGTGTCATGTGTAGAATAATAATGTGTAGAAAGAGGCCTCCTGACCATATCTCTCTTCAATCGTGTGTTTTTTTCATATGTACACACAAAATATATACTTTCAGCTTATGCCATAACAGAATTTCATCAACATGTATCGTTTTTAAATCGATCAGGAAAGATCGGCCAAGTGCGAGTGCGACTAATACACGAAGGGTTCCGTACCACTTCACCAAATGAACACAAAGTTGGCTATAACTCGTGAATTAGTATGCTCTCGTTCATAATAGTCTTCATAGTAATTTCGTCCTATCGTTCTGTAAATATTGTTAGGATTTTCGAAAACTGCAGTTTAGGCTGTGGGGGGTGGGGACATGTAACTCGTGCAAAATGACCGCTTTGACGCTTGTTATTTCGAAAATTGAACATGCCTATGAAAAATTGTTTAAGGGGATCGAGTCAGCGTCAAAACCTCGATTTTCGAACATGAATATACATGTTCGTTGGTTACGTGTATATCTGACCAATGGTCTATTATTTGGCGTATTAAATGAAGAAATTGTTGACGCTAGTTAGAATCCTCAAGGTGCATAAATCAATTTTTGAGTTTCACTTCGCTGTGCACTATCCTGACCGAACCGCTTGACGGATCTAATCCTACGACATCTCATTTTCTTTGTAACACATTTGCGGACTGCTGAAATGCGGTCCGCAAATGTGTCACAAATGTTATGAGAGATCCGTTGCACCTTGAGGGTTCTAACTAGCGTTAACAATTTCTTCATTTGATACATCAAATGATAAACCACTGGTCAGCTATACACTCATCCAACGAACATTTATATTTATGTTCAAAAATCATCGTTTCGACCACATAAAGATAAACGCGAAAATAGAAAATTTCACCCCTTACATTATATGAAGGGGAGGTATCCTAAATTTTTTTTTTCTAAAATCTGTTTTACATCTTTGTCATCATCACAGCTATCTATAACTATGGTAAATTTCTACTGGACGCTAAAAACCTCATGATCTCGACATTTTACAGATTTCCCCGAATTTATTTGCTGATGAAATAGAGAACCAATTTGGTCATTATATTATGTTCTATCAATCTTTTATCACAAAATTTAAGTTTTTGAGTAATTATTATACGTTGTCATTTACGATTCGAATCTTAACGACTAACTTTCAAATGACAATTCTCTAAGACGTTGTTCACCATTTTGTTTGCGACGTAATTATGGGATATTAAGAATGCTCGAAAAAAATTAACTTTTCAGTGGAATTTTAGGGTTTCAATAAAATCATTTCATTCTTTCCTTGTCTAAACGGACATGCGCCATGTTTAGAAAAAAAAATAACCAACGCAAGTTTTGAAAGACACGATTTGGACGATTCAAACCTTTTCAAAATAATAAAAAAATTGGAAATGAAAATTGCAAATTTAAAACACTACATCGTTGAATAAGTTTGCATTATATCAATGCCTCCACACAAACATGCATTTGCGGAAAAGAGGCTCCAAAGATATTTATTCTCATCATCCGTTCCTTCTAATTGTGGCGTTGATCGGAGTCGTGAAACAAAAATTGGAATCGAAAATCTTCCACACGAGCCAAACAAAAAATCATTCGACGAAAATATCTTTAATAGTGTAATAAATTTTCTCCAACCAGAAAATCTCCTGGAGATTTCCTCCTCGTCTCTCTCTCTCTCTCTCTCTCTCTCTCTCTCTCTCTCTCGCTCTCTTGCTTTTTCTCGCACTTTTCCTCCTCCACCTCCCTTTAATGTCGTATTTTCCTTTTCATTTCCACTCGTGTCGCCCTTCACCTCTACGCCCTCACGCGCACGATCCTCTCGCGACTCTGCTTCTCGTCCTATCGGAATCGTCGCTTTCAACAAACGTCCTCTTCGTCTCCTCTGCTCTTATCTTCGTCTTTTTCTTCTTCCTCTTCTACTTACCACCCACCACAAATGAGCCTCTCTGTGACTTGGACCGTGGTTTTCACTCCTCGCACTCATCTTTGGCCCGCACGCGCTCTTTCATTCTCTTTTTTGGATCTAACCATCCTCTTCTGTCTTCTCCGTAGCTAACGTTGCGTGCGTTCGCGTGGAAAAAGAGCAAGGTAGCAAGATGTAGTAGAACGAGTAAGGGAAGGGGAGAGAGAGATCGAGAGCGAGAGTGAGTGAGAGAGAGAGAGAGAGAGAGAGAGAGAGAGAGAGAGAGAGAGAGAGAGAGAGAGAGAGCGAGAGAGAGAGACCGAGCGAGAGAGCGAGAGAGAGAGGGCCAACCGAAACACTATCACGCGCCTTCTCGCACCGGCACTGACGTTCCGAATGCATGTGCCGTGTGCAAAGCTCTGTATGACTAGGACTGACTCGCCGCGGGGACAGCCATTCGAATCCAGTATTAGTGCGGTGCAGAAGTGTGGCAATATTACACTGGTGCGTTAAACGATAAGAGATTTCAATAACAATCTCACTTTATCGTATATTCTATTACAACAACATTATATAACAACACACACACGTTTTTATCATACTGTCATCCTAATTTTTTGTTCTCCCTCTCTCTCTTTCTCTGAATATTCAAGATCGAAACTGAGACGCTCGCTGGCTTTCGCGACTTCGATCGATAATATCCCAATATAGTGGTGAGTACCGAAAAAATGAAAAAAAAACAACAAAATAAAAAACGAAAAACAAAGATCCAAGGGAAATGACGGAAAATTATCACATACAGCATTGTTGCGTTTCTCATCAAGGTGAAATCGCCGAACGGATGAACCAAAAGAAAGAAACAAGAAAGAAACACAGAGTTACGATCAGAGGTTTGCCGGATTTTTTGCAAGTGCCGCGGCTAACATTAGTTGATCTACCTTTATATTTGAAGCGAATGCAGCGGGTTATCTTCTAAATTGTATGAGAAAAGATTCCGTTTTGTATATATGGTTGATCGGGTAATCATCAGTAATTTAGATTCAGTGGAGGGGGAGGAATAGTAAAATAATTCATGTACAAGATGGGGGAGGTTGGAAGAATTCACGAATTCTTCGTCGGTTTGGTGCAAACATTTCCGCGGTGGGGTGCATATATATATATATACTAGGGGTTCTTGTGACTCGAGCGCTACGCGCCCTCGTGTCGTTAAGGTTTGGGTTTGGAAGTTTGGGTTCTCGATTCTTGTACGCAGTGGCGGCGGCCGCGGCGAAATATTTATATAATATAGATATATATCCAGCGTGCCCAGGGGTGAAGGTCAATATCATCAGGGTAGATTCGTGACGTAATATCGAGTGGAAAAGTCCGTTGCCAATTTTTCGCATTTTGAACCCCTGAGGAAGTGTTATTAATTTTTTTGAATAGGCCAATGAGATGCGCCCATTTACCTTGCACACGACGACGAGCACGAGGGTAAGCATGGCGGAATCACGACTCATCTCAATGAGCGCATCTCATTGGCCTATTCAAAAAATTAATAACAATAACTGGCTGATTTAAAATATTAATAACAATTCAGGGATTCAAAATACCAACAAATGGCAAAGGACTTTTCTACTCGATGTTGCGTTACGAATGTACCCTCACGGTATTGACCTTCACCCCTGGGACACCCTGTATATATATACATATATACGGATATAAATCTGATCGTAAAGCTGGAAGAAAGCAGGAAGGGAATGTGAGACGATAAAAGATGGACGTAGAACGGCGAGAAGAAATATCACGCTACCAAAAGAAAGATAAGACACAGTGCTATGGACGGGGATGGAGCGGATGGATAATAAATAAATGTTGCCGGTGATATGTAAAAACGGGAAGGTGGGAGAAATTATCAGTAGATATGGAGAAATGAAAAGACAAAGTGAGATGATGCGAGAGGAAGATAGTGAAAAGAGAATGAGGGGCAGAATAAGGGACGAGAGGGGGTCGCGGCGCCCGCGCTCGAAGTCGAGGACGCGCCTTGCCTAATACGGCGTCGGTGCCTCGCGGTTTTTGCCGGCCTCTTTCTTTCTCTCTCTTCCTCGATTTTCCTCATGCTCTGGCCTGGCCAGCACGGATATAGAATATCAGTATTGCCGAGCCACACGCTTTCGCTCTCTCTCTCTCTCTCTCTCTCTCTCTCTCTCTCTCTCTCTCTCTCTCTCTCTCCCTCTCTCTCTCTCTCTCTCTCTCTCTCTCTCTCTCTTCCGCCCGCGCATGTTCCAGGGTATAAAGTATCCTGTCGTGAAATCCGTTAAAGTAGACGGAAAAGGTTCCGAAGAGACTTTTGATTCTAGCGTATAGTACGAAGATGGGGGGCAGAAGAGGAACGCAGGGGAAGGGCACATGGAGATAGCGTATACTGATTACGAAAATAGACAATCATTGCTGGCTCCGGAAAAATTATTGTGGACATATTGTTTACGGTTTATTCGCGAAAAACTATTTTTTTTCTCTTATTGGTTCAGACAATAAAACCTCTCGCTTATTTGATTAAAGTACAATTTAAAGTGCAACCAGATCGTAAGAAGTAAATTCTTGTGAATTTTCATTTATACGCAGATCATTAATTGTCCAATATTTTTTTAGTCACTTAATTGGTGAGTTTTTTGGCCCGTCTGCAAGATCGAGACGTTTGCAACATTTTGAATGATAATGCAACGCGAATGTTGTTTGTCGGCGATCTTGAAAATATTGAAGTCTAAGAAATTGTATATTTTCATTCTTAAAAAATTTACGAGTTTAACGAATTATAAATTTATATAATTACTTCTGATGGACTGGTTTGGAACCATATGTTTCAAATTCTTTTGGAATTCATTCATGTTTTTTCATTGATGGGTTATTAAAAAAAAGCTTTTATCAATTAATAACATAAATTTTTTGAAAATGAATTGGAAAATGAACATTCATAATGTAAAGGGGATTTAAAGAACTGATTTTAAGAAAACATCGACGATCATCAAAAACCAAGTTATTTTTAAAAAATCGCTCACGGCATTAATTTCAAAAAAATTATTCAATTTAAAAAAAAAGCTTCTGGATACTGAAACCTTCAGAATTTCGGTGAACTCGAGCTCAAAATTGGTTCACAAGTGTGCATAACTGGGACAAATATTACTGAATTCAAGAGAAAAATACTCGTGGGGTTCTGAGTATGTAAAGTTCTACAACTCTTGAAAAGTGGTAAAAAAAATTGTTCAAATTAAGTTTGCGTATAGCTTCCTGATTGCTCACTCAAACGGCTTTAGAGATCTTGTAAAGGTTGGAAAAAAAATTAAGAATCCATGGGAAAATGTTTAATATGCACGATTTTTAGTCAGAAACATTTCTCTTGGTGTAGTTAATAAAAATATGACTATTTTATGCGATCTCGTTACCAAGAATAGAACGCGATATAGCCAGACGATATTTCTGTTTTCGAACGAGAGATTGGAAGAAACCAAAAAATTCAACGTGTTTTTTCTTTATTTTCACCAAAACGCACAACTAGATATATGCGACTATTTGTATCTACTTCTTATCTATTTTTGTTATCGTTTCCTAATGAAATTATTACAACGAGACCAAACGTTCTTGGACACTGTATTGACACTCACTTGACGTTGATTCTTGTTCGCAAAACTAATTAGGTCGCGCGTCAACTCGACAAGAACATTTTTTTTGCAATACTCATTAGCGAATTCTAAAATCACGTTGCGGAAAAAATAATGTTTCTGTGGCAGGCTTAGCTATTTGAAGGGGGAAGAAAAATTATTTGAAATGCGAATAAAAATGAATCAATTTTCTGAAAATTAGACTTCATTTTAGACTACTAGGTTACGTGGTTACTCGGAACTTTTGTGCAAAAGCTCATTCCTTTGGCTACAGTTAGAGACAAGAGCGCGCAACATTCCCATTGGTATAGACAGAAAGAGAGACAGAGAGAAGGAGGTAAAAGCTTGTATCCCGATTACGGAAATAGATTATTACGATCGTACAACGCACTACGCTATAGAAAAGCAACCCCTAGCGGCAAATCAGTTTTTGCTCGACTCTCCGGGGCACTCTGATAGAAACTCTCGGCCTCTCGCGTATAGCCATCCATATAGATGCAAACGCGAGGAAGTCCAAAAAATAGAATCAATCCGACGAGAATAAAGTTGTGCTTTTTCTTGCATTATTTAATATTTTTTTACAGAATAAACAAAATGCCTTTCAAACCCGTTGAACACCCCAAGTGCCCGAAATGCGGAAAATCCGTGTACGCTGCGGAGGAGCGCGTTGCCGGTGGACTCAAGTGGCACAAAATGTGCTTCAAGTGCGGTAAGTTCATAAATCTTGTTTTTTCTTTTTTCTTCTATGTAGAAAAATTGGTCGATTTGATAAAACCTTCTTACCTTACTTTACTAAGCTTTGTTAGAAAAAAAAACTGTTTTGTCCTCCATCATCCCACACATCAATATGACGTCTGAAAGAATCACTGTAGATTTCTTATGTAAGATTTGGACATCAGAATACATTTTCCGAAAGACATCTCAATGAGTTCAGAAAGTAGTCAAATGCGCCACATTGAGGAATGATTTTGATATCTGTAAAAAGTTGTTTTGAAGATAACTTTTTCAGACTCCTCAAAAAAGATATCGTAAAAACTACTATTTCGAGATTTCTTCACAAGACATCGTCAAAATAACTTTTCGAGGGTTTCTTTAAAATTATTTAAAATTAATTTCTTCTCATTTCTATCGTTTGCAAAAATTTTTAATATGTATTTTTATTTATTTACATAGTTACTGGACTGACTGTATTAAAAAAAAATTAGAAAAAAACTTAATTCATCGTTTCAATTCCATCTGCCTCCACGGGGATTCGAACCTGCGATCTGCCTATCTATCCTACTTACGAACCTAACACGCTACCTATTACGCTACCGACTACTTATGGGTTCTCTTTACTTATATGATATATCAGTGTCGAAATCCCAGAATTTAAACGGTTCCGATATGTATCCGAACAAATATTATCACGTAGTTCATCTGGATATGCGATTTCTAATAACTTTTTAATATTCATTCCAAAGATCTCTTAAAGGGCGGGTGAACCCCCTCACCCGCCTTTCCGCTCTCGTGAGTGCGAGAGAGATAGAACTAAAACTTTCAACACATTTTTCTCGGAGATGGCTTGATGGAATAAAAAAAGAATATAGTGGGGCCACCTGTACACATTAATTATGCAGGCGACCCCACTATTTTTTTTTCATTTCATCAAGCCATCACCGCGAAAAATGCGTTAAAAAAATTTTGAGGTTATGTTGACCTTTTTACACTCTTCTTAAGTAATTCTTATTTCAGACTTCTTCGGACTAACGTCTGCGAGATATCATACGTGTTGCTCTAGAAGTAGTCTTGAAAAAGAGTTCGCGAGGAAGTATTTCTGACTTTTGTGCTGTGTGGGATGTCAGTTATGAACCAGTTGTCCTCAAATTTCAAAAATTGTATCGATTCCCCAAATCGTATTGCAATTGTGTACCGAACAATTTCGACGGAATTCTCATTAAAAAATTCTCAATAATACAGCAAAATAACAAACTTCCGCAGTGCGGACATGAATTCTGTAATGATACGAAATATTTTAAGCATAACGATCGGATGCGTCGTTTGCGAAAATAAGCATACAGAAATTTCTACGAAACGTTTGAAAAGATTAATTTCTTACCGCAATGTTGAACCACTGAGATTGATATCTTGCAAAATTCTGAAAAAATAATCAATCAAATATCTGTAATCGCCACTGAATCCCATCTGTACCGAAGAATTTGAAAATAAGTCAAAACAAAACACGGTCCAATTGATTTTTGCAGGTCTGTGCAGCAAGCTCCTCGACTCAACGAACTGCTCAGAGCACGAGGGTCAGCTTTTCTGCAAAGTCTGCCATGCTCGTAAATTCGGACCCAAGGGTTACGGCTTCGGCGGCGGTGCAGGATGCCTTTCAATGGACCAGGGCGAGCACCTCCAGAGAACCGAGTGAGTGCCGATGGTGGTTCATCCCTGTTGCGACCCCCCCCCCCAACCACTACAGTCAACCCTGAATGATCTACCCCCATCAACCCTACGTACGACCCCGTGACCCACCGCGTTCATTCGAAAATTCCGAAAACTTGAAAAAAATGTCATAGTTCTCAATTACAGTCACTCGTATATCTATATACTTATATATTCATATACGGTTAATAATATTGATGAAAAAAAACAAAGAAAAAAAACCACCAAAGTCCGATTGTACAAAAATGCATCTTGTGTCGCTCTGCTTGGTTAGCTCC
Organism: Alloplasta piceator; assembly: GCA_946863875.1. NCBI lineage: Eukaryota > Metazoa > Arthropoda > Insecta > Hymenoptera > Ichneumonidae > Alloplasta > Alloplasta piceator. The sequence goes on along the minus strand of OX333072.1, from coordinate 38,564,062 downwards.
GTTATGCATTCATGCCAGGCCGGAGAGGAAAACATTATTTTTGCGCAATGCAAACTAAAAAAAATGTCGACTAAAAAAGACAAATTTTTCCTTCTTCAATTAACGGCATAATTGAATCGGTAATTCGACAACCACCGTCTTCCCGAGATCGATATCCTTCGAGACATACATGACGGCATATATGGACATATATGTAGCTAATTAGAGACTTTTTTGGTTGTCTTTGCTCATTATTTTTCCTCAACATTCATTAATACATACATATATATATATATATATATATATATATATATATATATATATATATATATATACGTGATACATATGATAACGAGAAACGAACTAACAGGCTGTTGTTACCGCAATCATCTTCAATCTTCTATAAAATTCGTTATAGACAAATCACCCCTACCCTTTCATCGAAAAGCGTTTTAGCTCTTAATTTCTTATTTTCCCTGTGTAATTGGTATTTATCATGTATTTATTATCTTTGTCATATACATTTAATTTGTTATACAATTATTCACACGAAACATGCAGAAAAAAGAATCTCACACACACACTCGACATACATACTTTTTTTTGTTCTTCTCACCTCGAACTGTTCAATGTGCGCAAGTCGCCCGCGACCTTATCTTTCCTGAAATTATGGTTATTTTTTTAAAAATGAATCTAGCCCATTGCAAATCTACATTACTATGTTTGTTTCTATGGGTTCAATATTTAACGTTTTTATGTCATCTTCCTTTTTGTCGCCAACATTCGTTGGGTTTTTACTTTTTTGTAAATTTCCGTTGCTCCATAGAAAAGCATCTTTCCCCTCAAAGGGTCTCTTTATTGTTTCACAATATGCCGTGTTATCTTTTACCGTGTATAATCACGAGAGATGAATCACGAATCACGAATCTCTTTAGCTCACGATCAGTGCACGTCGCTGAAAAAAATCTTTCACGCTTACATACACTGAGAAAACAGTTTATTAATAGTAAAGAAATATATTTAGTTATTACTTTTTTTGAAATATTCCTTACTGTTACAAAATTTGTTAGTCGTTAAGAAGTAATCGTGTTCACATGACAAAATCTTATTTATCTCAAAATAATTTATTAACTGTTAAAAAATATTTATTTCGCCATATCCAATATTAAATTTGTTAACAGCCAACAAATCCTGGTACATAGAAATATGTTTTCTCAGCGTACACACGTAAACATCTCTCAAGAAACCGAATTAAATAACAAAACAAGATACAAGAAACATAATCATATTGTTGAGAAAACGGAAAACAAACACATATAGTTTTTAGGATAATTTGTACCATCTGTATTAAGTGCTAGATTATTATACAATTTTACAAAATATGTATATATGTATATGTATATACGTATGTACACGCATATGCAGATGTATATATATATATATCTATACATATATGAAAATTAGGGAGAAAAAAGTAAGAAAACCGTCGTGTGAAAAGAAGGACGGAGAAAGTGTGAGAAGGAAAGAACGTTGGAGAATATAGTATATTATTTTATAAATATTAATATATATATCGTATATTCTCGAATTAATAAATAACACTGTTGAATGTGAATGACATATTCGGCTGCATCTTTTTGTCTTTTCCCACGCGATTCGATCCAAAAGTAAGGGAAAAAAATTACCATAGCCAATGAAAGGCAAACAATATCACAAACACAATTTGCACGATTGTGAAGTTATGGATTTTTTTTTCTTCTTCATGGATCGAAGGAAAAAAAACAGAAGAAACCATACCCGAACAAAGCTCCCAAACCAGTCCCCCCCGCCAGCCCCGCCGAGTTCGAGCCACACGGACGAGCCCACATTGATCGATTGATAAAGTTGATTGTCGAATCACAGAAAAAAAAAACCCAACACACATTACGTGTACTCTACGATGGTGAGCACCGAGAAAAAAAGCATAAATTGAATTTCGAATTCCGCGTGATTAAGCGCTTTCCGCGTATCCTGCACGGCCTTATATTACTCTCTCCTTTCTCTCTTTATCTATTCTCTATTTTTATCTCTCTCTTTCTCTGTGTATCTTTTTAACTTTATTAAATATATACTTTTTTCTCGTGGATTTGTCTTGTCCCATGATCTGTTTACACGTCACACATACGTCTACCGTTATGATTAAATGTATATACAGTCTCTACAGTATATAATCGTCTTGGAAACTGTTATTTAATCCGACTAATCAATTTAAAAAAACCTACTAACACCAAGGTGGCACATCTTGTGACGTTAATGCGATAAAATGACAGCCCACGGCCCCCCTTTAAATAGTTCTTAACCCTTGATCGGTCCCGGCCAAAGAAGCTGCACTGAGAGAATTTTTTTCATTTATATAAAGATATGTATATATATATATTAGGGCGATTAAAAAAAAACTTTCTCGGAAACAGGCTCAAAAGTTTCATTTAGGTATAAAAAAAGACCTATTAAAATATGAGCTCTTAATATTAATTTTAACATTGTCGGTATCGCACTCTTCGATTTCCCATACTATTAACATGGAAAAAATTATTTTTACGTCTTCTGATTCTTATGACTAGCAAAACGATTTATCATACAGGAACGCTCTACAAGGAAGTTCTGAGTTACTTTTTGATAAGTCCACTCGTTTAAAAGTTATTCAATTTCAAAGTTTAATTTTTCGTAAATTTGGCCAATTTTTGGATATTGCACCGGAACTATTAGTTTTATCGACAAAATGGGAATGAAATTTCATGCGAAACATAAATTAATCTTTCGAGAATTGTTAACCAATAGTTCTCACTATAATAATTTAAAAAAATAGAACGCTTTAAGAAAATTGTGCAGCAGAAGTTAGCTTCAATTTTTTGTTCCCATTAAGAATTCATTCATTGTAGTATGACAGTAAATTCTTGGTCGGTTTTATTTTTAAATTAAACAAAAAAAAAACAAAATACTAAATTTTTAAGCTAATTTCTGCTGCACCATTTTCTTAAAGCGTTCTTTTTTTAAGATTATTATGGTGAGAGCTATTGGTTAACATTTCTCGAAAGTTAAATTTATGTTTCATATGAAATTTCATCCCCATTTTGTCGATAAACCTAATAGTTTCGGTGTAATATCCAAAAATCGGCCAAATTTCCGAAAAATTAAACTTTGACATTGAATGACTATTGAACGGGTGGACTTATTAGAAAGTAACTCAGAACCTTTTTGTAGAGCGTTCAATTCTCTACAAAATCATTTCTGTCGATTTCCCGTATGATGAATCGTTTTCTAGTTATAAAAATCAGAAGACGTAAAAACAATTTTTTCCAGGTTATTCTTACGGAAAATTGAAAAGTTGCAATGCGGAAAATGTTAATATTAATATTAAGAGCTCATATTTTAATAGGCCTTTTTTATACCTAAATGATACTTTTAAGCCTATTTCCGAGAATTTTTTTTTTCAAATCGCCGTAATAGATATATGTATGTGTGTCTCTATATATACGTATATGTATATATGTATATATGTATATGTGTATCTATATATACACTGGAGTGCCAGTATAACGAGCCAAACGGGGGTTTATAGCCCCCCATTCTGTTCGTTACGGAACAATACTGGCAACCGTTATACTGGCACTCCAGTGAACGTGTTTTTGAAGTCAGTTATCAATGATTTGTGGAAAAATTTGGTTTTGGTTGATAATATTTGAAAGTCGACTTAACTCCAAAAATTGCTTCGTAAATCGTTCATAATTTTTACCAAATGCGTAATTTTTCGTTTCCCTCAATGTGCTCTCTCATTCCCTATCTCTCTTTCGTTTTCTCTTTCGCTCTCTTTCTCTATTTCTCTATTCTTCTTTTCGTCTCGAAGCAGCATCACTACTTCGATTATCCATTTCTTTCTCATTTTTTACGTGGAATATCGTTGTTATTTTTACATACATTTTTATCTCATTGTCTGTCGAGTCTCGATAAGGTCACTTAAGCAATTTACTTGTCTATCTATTACTATATACTTTTTTTACTCCATAGTATATTATCTCACTGTTATTCGTTATGATGTATCTCAACCTACATATGTGACTGTGTGCTTCTCGGCTCTCCCCCATGGAAAAAAGACACCTAAAATTGTTTTAAACGATGCAAGTTTATTACGGAAGCAAACGATAGGATTTTTCTTCCAATAGTCGCCCGATAATGAATTTCTATGATGGACGAGACAATGTTCGGTGAAATCAATTTCGACTAATTTTTTCGAATGTATATTCGTAAAGTTCAATCTTATTTCACCAAAATTATATTCTAGAACGAAATAGATATGCTTATGCGCGTCGACTATTGAGAGCAATATAATTATATATTCCAGAAATCTTTTTTCTCATTGCCAGTGTAATTTTCAGTCGAATGACTTTTTTCCATTGAGGGTTCTCTCGGGGCTCGGCGGAAGCGACTCGCGTGCGATCGGAAAATTATCACTAACAATTGTCTAACACACTTGACCTAACCACATACATCGTTGATATTGGGTTCATATCATAAACCACGTTCATATATAAAATGGAAGAAAAAAAACGACCCTTCATTTTAATAAACGTATATGTAATTGTCAATTAAGGAATAATGATGATTGAATCTATGAGCATGTAAGCACATTGCGATTCACAAATTTAGGCAAGATACAATAATACGTGCTATGATTTTATACGGGATCTTTTATTCTCATTACTAAGCTCTCGCGTCTTGGGTGAGTCAATTTGGCGAACGTTTCCACAATTCCGGAATTATATTTAAACGCCTTACGGATTTACGATCGTTAATGTCAACCATCATATCCAATATCTTCCATGCACTCAGAAAGTTTGTCAAGTTTATATCTTCATTGGTTCATCTCCTTTATATATTCATCTATGTATATACTTTAAAAACATCTCTATATAAATTATTTGTCGCGATTTTGCGGAGAATAGCCCGGTCATCGTTCTAACGACAAATTCTTCCTAATTTATTTTTTTTCTACCAAAATAATGTGCAATCCCGCTCTACGCAACTCACCCTAACACACTCATACTTTTTTTCTACGAGTGATGATGTTACATAATACTAAACGGTGTTACGCTTAATTTTGTTTCTCAACTTTTTTAAATTCGCGCTAAATTTTATTTTAAGATTTATCTGACGAGAGTGTTGTGACGATGTGAGGATACAAAAATTTTATTTTCGTTATTTTTCAACGATTGCTATTTTTTAGTGAATCGAAACGATCGGGTGCTGTTCTCGAATCAAGAGCCATTGCCAAAGCTCCCGAGGGCGAGGGATGTCCCCGTTGTGGTGGTTTCGTTTACGCCGCCGAGCAGATGTTAGCACGAGGAAGGGTGAGTAAACGTTGCCAGTAATATTGAAGAAAAAAAACTGTATCACGATGGTTGCCCAAAGAGAATGCTCATTGAATTAAAAAAAAAAAGTAATAATAATGAGGCCAGGCGAATTATTGATTATTAATAAGCAGTGAGCAAATAGTTTATTTGTAGCAAAGAAACGAGTGCGCGGCGATCTCGACTGAGATTCTCTCAGTTTTCTTTAATACTTGGCGTCGAGACGCTGCCGCGTCTCTTGGTATATTTAGTTGGCACTATTACTTAAATATTCCTTCACTGGTACAAAATTTGTTAGTCGTTAAGAGATATTTTAATTGTATCAAAATAATTTATTAACAGTTAAAAAATATTTATTCAATTTATTAACTGTTGAAAAATCATTGATTTCGCCATATTCAACTTTACATTTGTTAACTGTTAACAAATCCTGGTACATAGTTTTCTTAGTCAGGAATCGACGTTTGCATTCATGCTTTAGAAATAATAATTGTTATTATCCTCCAGTTCGTCACAACTAATATTATAAGGGAATTCCTACATATGAAGAAAAAATAGTTGAATTGCCGTTATGGGGAAGCTGGTTCGTTGAATCTGGAATGATAGCCACGCGGAACATCAATAATTTTCGCGGATGAACGAATGGAAAATTTCCAAGATACGAGCACATCGTGAAAGAAGGACAGATAGATGATGTATTATGGACGCTCAAACGCGGGACAGAGAGGAAGTTTACTTTGGATTTGGTGGTCATCCAAAAATTTCTTATACTTCGTTGCTCCACTTTGGTGTTCGAGATATTTTTTTTGGCAACGCTGCCAGTCGAGAGAGAATGAGAGTCTGGTAGTAACGGAATTGCAAGGTGGGGATGATCGCGACTTTGCCGTCCACGAATTGGTAAAAGACGAAGAAGCCACTCGGTGGAAAATAGCTCGTGCCGAAAACGTGATTTTATGATCCAGTCGGGCTAATTGCCGTTGGTGACAGTCATCGCCAATATAGACCCACTTTTAGATCGCGGGAGTCTCATTGAAATAATTTTCATATATACCAATTATGTCAATCGTTTTATCGGGTTTCTTGTTCTCTAGCTCTTATTTGGAGTTGTCCCCGATGGTTTCAGATTAAGATAAAAATTGAAGTTTTTTTCCTGGTTAGTTTGATAATCTATGGGACCAGACAATGCAAACTGGTTAAGTAATGAACAACACCAACATATCGCAAAACGAAAATACCCGCCGAAGAATTATTATTGGGATTACATAAAATTGAAAAATTAATCGATCAAATGAAAAATATTATTGCTGCTGTAGGAATTTCATAATCATGGATCCATGGGTTTAGTATATGACGAAACAATGCGATTTAATTTTAAACAGCGATTGCAAAAAAAAAATAGAAGCTTGATACAAACTAATGAAGTTTGATAATCACGATTGGAGTCGAAAGTTTTTGTGCGAAAAGGCACATTGCCGAGACTGAATTAAAACTAGTTCTTCGATAAACCTTGGAGCGTAATTTGAAGAAATCAATTACTAAAATGGCAGATCTGAGACGTCGAAGTTTAAAAAAATGGGCAAAAAATATTTTGCCAAATTTTTTATAAAAACCCTTATGGTTTTTTCATATCATCTTCCGTGGTTTAACCGATGAATAAATATATTCAGAATATTCTGTGTAAATTTGAAGTATCCCCAAGTCCAAAATCCTGCAAATTGGAAATTTGTGCATTTCTTCCTCTTAAAGGAAGCTTCGTTAAATATGGAAAAACATAAGTAATCAACGTGTAAATTTGCCAAATTCTTTCAAATTTACTTCTTGCCAAATTTGATTTTTGCCAAATTCAATAGCGAACAACCTTGATCACTATTTTAAATGTGTACAAAATTGCAGTACAATATCTCACAAATAGCCGAAGTCAAAGTGCGCTATTTGGAAAAAAAAATTTGATAAAATTTGAATCATTTCGCCGATTTTCGCGAAATTTAATAACGAACAACCTCGATAGCTATTTCAGCTCTATGCTAAGTTTCAGTGCAATACCTTGAAAATTGTGCAAGTTAGAGCGTTTACGCAATTTTTCCAAAAATTCCCAATTTCATAAAAATTGAATCTTTCGATCGATTTTCGTCAAATTCTATAGCGACCAACCTTGATAGCTATACTAGTTCTGTACAAAGTTTTAGAGCAATATCTTGAAAATTCTGCAAGTTAGAGCGTTTACGCTATGTAAAAAAAAATTCAAAATTTCATAAAAATTTAATCTTTCGATCGATCTTCGCCAAATTCATTTCTAAACAACCTTAATAGCTATACTAATTCTGTACAACGCTTGAGTGGAATATCTTGAAAATTGCAGAAGTTAGAACGTCTACGCCAAGTGTGCAAAAATGAAAAAAGTCGATAAAATCTGAAGACCCGTTAGAATTGAAACGAAATTGGTTCATAATGAAGAACAATTCGTGCTCGACAAATGTGCCAAATTTCGGCTTGATTTCTCGAAGCATTCTCGAGTGATTAATTATTTACGTCTAAGGCTCAGGGCACACACACACACACACACACACATTCATCGGGACATTTTTTCTAAATAGGATTATTCTAAGTAGCAATCATTGACTCGACATTGACTCATCCGATGCATTATATTCGATATTATAGGAATTTATAAAGTAATTGACTTATTCCATAGTGGCAAACATCGTGTGATCAGATGAGCTATCTTAATTTTTCCTTCAATACGTTCTTTTATCTCAATCTCCGAAAATTGATAAAAACAGAATTAATCGTTTGGCCGGCGAAATCCCGATAAAAATGAAAAAATAAATTATATTTGATGAACTTGTTAGAAATTATGATGACGATTGTGTAAGGTTAATATTATACGTTAGTAATATCGTTATCGGAGGGCCCTTGACGTCACCGGTGATTCTTGTGATTAGGGCTACCATAAGGCATGCTTCAAGTGCAAAGTTTGTCAACGGAGCCTGAACTCCATGCTTCATTGCGATGGTCCGGATCGCGATATTTACTGTCGAGGTACCTTTCGCCAACAAAAAATTGCCCGATGAGTTTTTTTTCTCTTAAACTTCTTATCTTATCACGATGTATATTCTATCGTACACAACTATAATTTTTTACCCTCATTGTTCGTTATTGCGTGAGACTCCATGCACAAAAATACGTGTCACCAGATAATAAATTCCAAATGTATGTTACATAGTTTATCGTGGTCCCTCTTACGACGCCATTTGAGATGAGCAAAATCACCATTTTCCGTCGTTTTCAATTATGTGCAAATGAATTTTTTTCAGGCTAAAAGATTTTCCTCTTAATTCGCTTGAATTAAATGGTAATGATCGGAATTTCTATTTTTTCATCATTTGAAACTTCTGTCATGCGCAATTAATTATTTGTTCAACACAATTTTTGAAAATTGGTCGAAGATATTGCGATTATTGCTCATCTTCGATCCCATATGTTTATATTCTTGCGCGACGCTATTTTTATACTATACTAATTAGACTGATTCAAAAAAAAAGTGACTATTTTTTGTTTTTCGAAGAAACGCATTAATTACTTTCGGGAAGGTGAAAAAAAATGCCTGTTAAAATTAGAGCTCTTAATAAAAATATTTAGAGGTCCCTCATCGCATATTTTTATTTCCCATTTAAATAACACGGGAAAAAAAATTTCAAACTTTGACATTTAATATCTCGGCTTCAAGTCAATGCATCAAAATGAATGACACATATTCTTGTAGAGAATTGAACGCTCTACAAAAAAGATCTCCTACGATTTTTCGATAAACTCACTCCTTCAAAAGTTATTCAAGGTTAAATTTAAATATAGCGTAAATTTCACTTTTTGTTTTAGTTTCCGGCAAAATGTTGAAACTTATTACTAAATATCGTAAAATCTTTCCTGAAACAAAAGTTCAAATGGCATTAACATGAATTTCTTATTTTTTTAAGAAATTACCAACATAAGTTCACCCATATTCACAGTCTAATATACATATATATTAGAACGTGAATAACTTTTGAAGGAGTTAGTTTATCGAAAAATCATAAGAGATCTTTTTTGTAGAGCGTTTAATTCTCTACAAGAATATGTGTCGTTCATTGTGGTGCATTGACTTGAAGCTGAGATATCAAATGTCAAAGTTTGAAAAAAAAAAATTTCCGTGTTATGTAAATGGGAAATAAAAATATGCGAAGGGGGACCTCTAAATATTTTTATTAAGAGCTCTAATTTTAACAGGCATCTTTTTTCACCTTCCTGAAGGTATTCAATGCGTTTCTTCGAAAAACAAAAAACAGTCGCTTTTTTGAATCAGTCTAATACTTATATACATGTACGATCCTGATCTCCACTGGTAACTAACAATCACCTTTTCTCTGTATCTTTTTTTTCCAATTTCTATTATCGGTCACTATATTGGCATCGTGTCCATCTCCGGCGTTCCCGATACAGACATTCCACAGGGAATGCTTTAAATGTGGCCAATGCTCGAAACGATTAGACTCGGTCAACTGCTGCGAGGGTCCGGACAAAGATATTTATTGCAAAGGTAAGGAATGTGTCCATTGCGATGTCCCGCGCTTAAGCTCGCGAAAAAAAATGAATAACGATACGATTTTTTTTTCGTTATCTGAAATTTTCGTTCCTCATATGAAGGAAACATTCTTTAATAAACAAAACAGAATACAAATTATATTTTTCCAAAATGTTGTTTTTTTTAATTACATTTTGTAGATTTCAATTTTTATTCTTTTAACAACCACAAAGACGTATGCATATATGTGTAAGGACGGTTGAAAATGAACGTCATTTTTCATCCAAATTTTTGTACCTTTTGCATGAAATAGGTTCAAGTTCAAAACTACAGTCACAATCAACAGAAGCAGTCAGATTTTGTGATATCTATTCTTCGTAATATATTACTTCATAAGATAAATATCCCTTTCGTAAATATCGATAGTTCATCGAAGTTTGGTCAGTATTTTATTTTTTGGATAATGGTTTATGGAATCAGCGATGGATTTATAAAATAAAAATTTCAAATTCTTGGTTTTGACAAAAACTGCGCGTTTGCGATGTGCCACAAGATTATTTGAAATCATTTAAGGGGGTCTAGTCAGCGTCGAAACGCCGATTTTTGAACATAAATATAGATGTTCGTTAAATACCTGATTAATGAACCATTATTTGACCTATCAAATAAATTAATTTTTGACGCTAGTTAGAATCCTTAAGGTGTAGTGGTTCTCTCATAAATCAATTTTTGAGTTTCACTATACGCTGTGCACGATCCTGACCAAACCGCTCGACGGATCTTATCCTATGAAGTCTCATTTTCTTCGGAACACTTTTCCAGACTGCTTAAGTGCGACATATTTTTTTTTTAAGGTCCTTATTATGGAGTTACAGGCCACGTTTTGAATTTTTGACCCATTTTTTGTTTTGAAAATTCAAAAAGTGGCTTGTAACTCTGTAATAAGGACCTAAAACAAAATGTTTTTACGCTGACTCGTACCCCTTAAGGGTAACACCACTCTAGAATTTTAAAAAAGAGCTAGCTTTGAACATTTATTTTCTCAATACAGACAAAAAAGGATTTCAGTTTAGAGGGTTTATTTAGCACATACTAAAGTATGAACAAAGGGTGTAGCCGGATAAGAATGGTGAATCGGCCCCCAGCGAATTTTGTGTTGCCGTTTTTTTCCAAAGTTCCTAACCTAAAAAAACAATTTTGTGCAAAATTACAGTTTTCTACATCGATGCCGAGGGGTTTTCCTACAAAAAAAAAGTGTTTTTTTTTCGATTTTTGCATATTTTAAATACCAAGGGAAGACCAAAAAATCTTAAAAAATTCTGAAAAATCAAAAACATGTCAAAGTTTATGAATTTTTTTTTCTTTTTTTTTAATGCTAAATTCTATTTTTAATCATCAAATCTTCTTTTAGAAACATTATTTTGTGGCCAAAAGATTTTTCTACTATTATGACAAAAATGGACATGATTTGACTTTCCATTCCCTACATTTAAAAAAAAAAATCCAAAATTCGACCTGCAACACATTGGAAAAAAATAAAAACGACAAAATTTCCTATTTTTCATTGGAAACCCATACCTAAATCATTCTTAAGGTTCAATCAATGGGTGATCATGGCTAGAGTAGTTGTAAGACATAATAAATAGATGTAAAAAATACGATTTTATTGCTAATTTTGGGTTATTCACCCCTACTAGATAGTAGAGGTGAATAGCGATATAGAGATATATTGCAATAGTAGCAATATAGATATATTGCTACACATTAGTCTTCATCGCTATCCCTGTTGATCATGACATTGACCTCTTCAACATCGAGGAGTTCTGTTTCCTATTTTCCAGCCGTGAGCACCAATTAATTCAACCGAAAGCATGATTTATTTATGAATTTCCAATGAAAAATGAGAAAGGGTTTAGCCGGATAAGAATGGTGAATCCGCTCCCATCAAATTCTGTGGTGCCGATTTTTTCCAAAGTTCCTAACTTAAAAAAACAATTTTGTGCAAAATTACAGCCTTCTATATCAATGCCGACGGATCTTCCTGCTAAAAAAACGTGTTTTTTTCAATTTTTGATTTTTTTAAATGCCAAGAGAACGAAAATTTTTTAAAATTCTGTAAAATTACAAACATGTCAATGTTAAGAGGAAAAAAAATTCTTTTAAATGTTAAACTTTATTTTTAATAATCGAATTTTCGTTTAAAAACGTTATTTTGTTGCGAAGCGATTTTTCTATTATTATGACAAATATTGACATGGTTTTACTCTTATTCCTTACTTTAGAAAAAAAATCCCGAAATTCGACCTGCAACACATTGAAAAATAAATAAAAAAGACGAAATTTCTCATTTTTCATTGGAAATCAATAAATAAATCATTCTTTTGGTTCAATTAATTGGTGCTCATCGCTGGAAAATAGGAAACAGAACTCTTCGATGTTCAAGAGGTCAATGCCATGATCAACAGGGATAGCGATGAAGACTAATACGTAGCAATATAGATGGGAGGGGTGAATAAACTAAAATTATAATTTTACGAAAAAAAAACCTTTCTGTGAGAGTAACAAGCTTTCGGCTTATGTGACTAGTTGTAATACGCAGCGGCAATAATAGCAATAAAATCGGATTGTTTGCGTCTATTTGTTGTTTCACAACTACTCCAGCCATGATCACCCATTCATTGAACCTAAAAAATGATTTTTGTATGGATTTCCAATGGAGAATGAGAAATTTGGTCGTTTTTATTTTTTTTCAATGTGTTGCAGGTCGAATTTTGGAATTTTTTTTTGAAATGTAGGGAATGAAAAGTCAAATCATGTCAATTTTTGGCATAATAGTAGAAAAATCTCTCGGCTACAAAATAATGTTTTTAAAGAAAGATTCGATGATTAAAAATAGAATTTAACTTAAAAAAAAAAGAAAAAAAAATTCCATCAACGTTGACATGTTTTTGATTATTCAGAATTTTTTACGATTTTTTGGTCGCCCTTTGGTATTTAAATTATGCAAAAATCGAAAAAAAAATACTTTTTTCTGTGGGAAGACCCCTCGGCATCGATGTAGAAAGCTGTAATTTTTCACAAAATTGTTTTTTTAGGTTACGAACTTTGGAAAAAATCGGCGACCCAAAATTCGCTGGGGGCCGATTCACCATTTTTATCCGGCCACACCCTTTTTTTATTATCATATTGATACAAAATGGCGGTGACAGAGCCACTCTTTTTTATGGGACGACGGACTTCCTGTAAAATATAAAACCTGGAACAAAAAACAAAAAATTCTATAATCTGTTGGTTATGTAAGGCCGCAGAATTTTTTCTCAGTCAAATTTTGTCGAAATAGTACATTTTTGAAAAAATGAATCGATTTTTGGCCAAAACATAAGCAGTAAATTGTTGATAGAAAAAAAAGTTTGCATTAAATCCACAAACGGCTACGTACCTCCATAGAGAATATCATTGTGAAACTACTGTTAAAATTTTGAAGTAGATCCATGTAATAGTGTTCAAGTAATCTGTTCTTTCAGTTTTAAAAAGTGGTTTCGAGAAAAACGCAATTCAAGTTTTCGCCGTGCTCAGCACTCGCCTTGAGAGCTTTATTACAGTTATTACAGCTTTTCTTACAAGATTTTTTTTTACTATAGGACCAACTGGATATTGTTTCTATGATCGCAAAGATTTGTTCGAACCGGAAAAAATCGATTTGCCCAAAATCCTAGAGTGGTGTACCCCTTAAATCAATGCTTGGAACACTGAAAAAGCAAACATTTACTACACTACACGCAATAACTAAGCGAGCAAGAAAAATTTCGAAATTTTTTGGTGTTTTTCGACAGGCTGTATTTCAGTGAAAAATGGTCGTATCGAGGTTATAAAAAAAGGATTTTGAAGCTCCAAGATTCTAGTTTTCAGATCGTTTAGCTAAAAAATTTTAGGAGCGACGGTTCTTACGAAATTTTAATAAATGGCGCGAAAGAAAATTTGTGCAAATTTTTTATCTTTTTATTTGTGGTCCACGGGCTTGGAAAAAATGTTTCCAGCTGAACCAATACATGGACCAGGTAGCCTGTTAATCCAGCTTCAATTTCCGTTTTTTAATTTTTTTCTACGTGGATTTCTCGCGGGGATATTCGACTTTAAGGTTGTTTAGAAGCAAATCACGTTTAATGAGAAAGTTCTAAAAATTCGGTATGTTTTTCAATGAATTATTTAAGAGGTCGTGTAAAAATTTCACGATGATTTGGAAGCTCGTTATCGAATAATTAAGATTAACAAATTTAATTAAATTAAATTTAGTCTTGTAGAAACTGATATAACTTTGCGATAAGTTTTTTTTGACCTCTCAATTTTTTAATATCCACAATATACTGGAAGCAACAGAAAGAAAACGAAGTTTAATGATAAACATTTTTTTTAATTGTTTAAAAAATTGTTTTTAACGAAACGTTAATTTCTTAATAACGAGTTTCCTAATCGTCGTAAAATTTTTACACGACCTCTTAAATACCTCATACAAAAACATACCAAATTTTCAGAATTTTCTCATTATTTTTTATTTTAACCCTTAAGGAGGTTGAAGTAATGATGATAGAATTTTGAAAATTTTGTATGTTCTTACATGAAGTATTCAAGAGGTCGTGTAAAAATTTCACTACGATTGAGAACCTATTTATTGAACAATTAACATTCAAAGGTTTCATAGCTTCTAAACAACCTTAAATGAAAAAAGATCTTTTTGTCTTTAACCACTGATATCTCAACAATCAATGGTCGTACAGAAATTAATCGCGCAGTTTCGAAAACTGACAAGAATTTCCCATAAGATTCCTTTAAAAGTTTTGGGAACATTTTTTTTCTACCCTCAATATGCAGTTCAAAAAAGTACAAAAAAGTAACTTTTTCCCTTGATTTGGTAAATCGACTGCAGCTTTGCTAATATTGATGGGAAGGCATGGAAATGTTTTGAGAAATTTTTACAGCTCAATGTACAGCTCAATAACCCTGCAAATTTGCAGATCGATCCATTGAACAATTTTTTCAGATAAAAAACTTAAAGGAGCAAGGTTTTTCTGAACATTGGGTAATCTTCTAAAAAATGGAAAAATTGATTTATTTTTGGACTTTTTTTTACAATTCCGCATATGTTATCGCTCCAATTTGAAAAAAACAAATTTTTTTTATTTTGAAAAAAAAATTTTTTTATTGTATTTTTGATTTTTTTTCCAAATTTAACTGATCAAAAATGCAGAATTGTAAGAAATGTCGAAAAAAATCAATTTTTCATTTTTAAGAAGACTACCTGATATTCAGAAACAAAAACCTTACTCCTTTCAGTAGAAAAAAAATTTGCAAAATTAAAAATAAATGTTAGGATTTTTTTTACAAATTTCACCCATAACAGAATCATAAAAAAAGTTTTAAAAAAATTGTCTATTTTTAAGAAGATTACCCGGCGTTCAGAAACAGAAACCTTGCTCCTTTATTTTTTTTGGACATTTAGATCAATCGGTCTGGAAAAACCGTTGAATGCATCGATCTGCGAATTTACAGGGTTATTGGGGGTATATTGAGCTATAAAAATTCCGTAAAACATTAGCCTTCCCATAAATATTAGCAAAGCTGCAGTCGATTTACCTACCAAATCAAGGGAAAAAGTAACTTTTTTGTACTTTTCTCAACTAAATATTGAGGGTGGAAATTTTTTTTCCCCAAAACTCTTGAAGGAATTTTATAGGAAATTCATTTCAGTTTTCAAAACTGCTCGATCAATTTCTGTACGACCATTGTTTGCTGAGATATCAGTGATTAAAGACAAAAGGATCTTTTTTCATTTAAAGTCGAATATCTCCGCGAGAAAACGTCAAAAAAAATCAAAAAAGGAAATTGAAACTGAATAAACAGGCTACCTGTTCCATGTATTGGTTTAGCTGGAAAATTTTTTCCCCAGCCCGTGGACCAAAAATAAAAAGGTAAAAAATATGCAAGAATTTGCTTTCGCGCCATTTCTTAAAATCTCGTAAGAACCGCAGCTCCTAAAAATGTTTGACTAAAAGATCTGAAAACTAGAATTTTTTAGCTTTAAATTTTTTTTTTATAATCTCGATACGAACATTTACAATTACGAACAGATTCAGCCTGTCGAAAAACACCAAAAAATTTGTAAATTTTTCTTGCTCCCATAATTGTTGCGCGTAATGTATTTAAACAAAAATGATTAATTTTAATTAATCGGGAATAGGAGACAATGACGAAGCAATATGAAAATTACACTCTCATTATTCACTTAAAGATGTTTAAGTAGCCTTTTGTAAGTCTGTAGCTTTTTTCAAATACCATTGTGAAAAGTAAACATCATCCGTTAGTTAAAAAAAAAATCGTATCGTAATTCGTGGCCAGCTGATACTGGCGAGACGGATGTTTCGTGACAGCGCGCTAACGGGTATTCTCTTCAGTATGCTACGGAAAGAAGTTCGGTCCAAAGGGCTACGGCTACGGTCAAGGTGGAGGTGCCTTGCAGAGCGACTGCTACGCCAACGGGTGGGTTTTTTAAATCTCCCTTTAGACCTCAAACCACATGATTAATAACATACATCCGGAAATAAAATGGATTCGATTGAAAAATATATCGAAAACATCGTATCGCAAATCAAATCGAGTAATAAATTGACGTCAGATCGAATAAAAATCGCTCATAAAAAATAAAAAAACGGTAGTCTAAAAATTATTATTTCTGTCAACGGCTCAACATTTTTCTGTGTCGAAATATATTTTAAAAATATGACATTGGAAAATTTCAGTTTTTTAATATCTTTACGAAAATACAATTGATTCGAATGAAATACTACCCATAACTTTTCTTTCGTTATTTTTGAACGTCAAATTTTTGTAGAATTATTGAGTGGAAATTGCAGATGATATTTTGAAAAATAGCGGCTTCGCTAATGGAGCGAATGTGCTACGATGACAGTTAAAGGCTTAATGAAATAGTAAATATTGTTTGAATTTAATAAATCGGTTTTCCAGATGTAAAATTCTTATCGGCCTTTTCCCTGGGCATAATTATGTACCGCACCGACTATACTTTCTCGCTCTTACACTCTCACTCTTTTCATAACTTTTTTATCTCAACCTCGCTGTCTCATCTAACATTTTCATTAATTTCAATCTTCTCCATATGTAAAATAAAGAATAAGACAAAAAAACTCAAGGGCTTACGAGATTTGTATCCCTAGCCTGGTTCCGGCTTCTTCGCGCTAATTCGCAATTTTATAAACGTCATGTCAATGCTTGTCTGCCTTAACAGCTTGCTATCCGAAGAGATTTGGTCCACGAGGCATTGGCCATGCTGGTGTTGTTTACATCGGTCTCCAGTGCGATATTGAGGACGAGGGGTACGCGCCCTACCAACCCTACCAATCAAGCAAAACTTTTTTCCTAATCAATTACATATTTTAACAAACCAACACAATAATATTAATATTGCTTGATTAAAGAATATATCCCTTAATGTTTCTACCGTCACTACACAATTTTCTTTGCAATCTCAAATGCAACAAAAATTAAATAGTCGCGCTCCAAAACCTCAAATCTTCATGAAAATCCTTCGCTTTCAATTCGTTATCATTTTGTTTAAAAAGTCCATTGACTTGCTTGGGTGTTTTTTCCAAAAAAATTTCGAGTCCCCTATCAATAATGAGTCTATGTTGTCACAGCTGCGTGGGCTACGAAGTGTTTTGACAACTTAAAAAAAATTATGCATTTCACACTGGACACATTTCAAGGAAACAAATTAGATAGATACATTTTCAATCAGAGAGACTACGGTGTAAGGATAAAAAGATATGCGCATCCAATATCACTCATGTAATGAATAATAAACGTGAAAACATTATGTACTAATTGTTTTAAAAAGATTTTCCTCTCTTGAAAGAAATAGACGTTTTACACTGGGATCGAAAATTGCAATTTTGAGATCAATGGCACTCGAAACTCAAATTGTACGTCTGTATTTTGTTGTGTCTTTTTGGCACATTGTCTGGTGTTGCTGACGATGCATGAATATTTCCGTCTCAATTCTTCGTGACAAATAGCCCCAATGAGAATTATTCCTGTGGTACTGACTCATCGCTTAAAATTAATTTTCTCATTGTTTTGTGGTACAATGTTAATGAAAATTTGGCAAACGTTAAATTGGTGTGATAATTTAAAATAAAACCATTATCGTTCTGTAGTTAAAATTCTCATTGTGTTCCTTCTTTCGTCTCGAATTGCGTACACCTATCTACATTTCTCATTTATGTTGGGCTTCTCATCGCACTTTTTGCCTGCATCACACTTTTTGCCTTCTTCACTCGGTGCCTTCCACGTATCACTCATTGGTTTTTTGTGTCTTTTCTTTTTTTTTTTTAGACAAACAATCGATCTGATTGATAATTTGACGATAACAAAAATTACACAATTTATTTACACAGTGATGCCACTCCCCGAACGACCGTTATCAACACTGCTGCAATTCAGGCACCACCGGGCAAGGGTTGTCCCCGTTGCGGTGGCGTTGTATTTGCCGCCGAGCAAGTACTTGCAAAGGGACGCGAATGGCACAGGAAGTGTTACAAGTGCAAGGATTGCACCAAGACCCTTGATTCGATAATAGCCTGCGATGGTCCTGACGGTGACGTCTATTGCAAAACTTGTTACGGTAAAAAATGGGGACCTCACGGTTACGGTTTTGCTTGCGGATCTGGATTCCTTCAGACTGATGGCCTAACGTAAGTTGAAAAATGATAAAATGGAGGAATGACACAAGTCAAAAATTGCCTTTCACCTTTCGTTGTAGAGCTGTTTAGTAGATGAATTTAGAAAAATAATGCTTTTTTTGGTTCAATAATTTCAGTAAATTATTTCCTTGAGACGATGAATTTGGTAGATTATATTTTGGAATGCTCTGAATGAGATGGTTTTTCGAATTGTTCCTTTGATTCGTCCATACAATAAGATGCACTATTTTTTCTGCTTAGGAATTCTATTTTACCATTTGTTTTACGGCTCAAAAGAGATTACGTATGTATACCAATCGCGACAATTGTAATGTCAAAATTAAAATTTTGTATTTATACTCGGAAGATCAATCTTTGTTCATGGAAAGTATAATTAGTATTTAATGCCTCGTCTCTGATTGTTTATTTAATTTTTGAAATATTCGGACTCGGAATATTGTAAATTGAACCGTACAGTAGAATAATTAAATGAAGCACGTGATTATCCAACTGCAATTCAAATCGAGATATGAATAGATTTCACAAGAGCGGAGGTCTGTGAAATTTATTTTCGGACTACTATATCAATTAATGTTGAAATTCGGCAATCGGCGTATTTCGAAATGCAAAAATTCATATACAGGGTGTCCCATTTTACATGTCTTTTTTAAATGGAAACATGATCTTTTTGTTCACTAAACAAATTTTCAGGTCAAAACAAACAACTTTTGTAGGAACATTTTTTTGATACGGTCCATGATACAGGGTGTCCCATTCTAATCTTGCAGCTGATTTATCTCGAAACATACAGCTCCGATCAAAAATTGTGTACAATAAAACTTTTAGGATTCAAAGAGGGACGTTTAAAAAAAAATGTTTGTCGGTCCAAATTCAAAATGGCGGTGTTAAGATGGCCAACATGTTTTAAAAAAAATTAAGACATTTTTTTTTCACCAAAAATTTGTTTAGGTAAAAAAAACAACTTTCGTAGGAACATTTTTTTGATACAGTCCATAATAGACCACCATTTTTGCGTATTTGGGGGTTATCCAGGATAACGACGAGGATGAGGAGATAGTCTTCAACATCCCAAGTGCAAGTGCTCCCGTTTGCGTGCGTACATGCATGTGGAATACTCGCCAAGATTAGGTATCTACGGTTCGTCACTTCAACAGTATTTGTCGACTTCAAACGACTCGTCGTTATCGTGGATAACACTAAAATAGTCAAAAATGGTGATCTTATTATGGACTGTATCAAACAAATGTTCCTACAAAAGTTGTTAGCTTTGACCTGACAAATTTTTTAGTCAAAATAAAAAATCATGTTTCCAATAAAAAAAAAATTGTCAGCCATTTAACGCCGCCATTTTGAAATTAGGACCAAACAAAATTTTTTTTTTGAACGTTCCCCTTTGAACCCTAAAAGTTACATTCCACTCAATTTTTAATCGGAGCAGTATATTTCGAGATAAATCAACGGTAATATTAAATAAGAATAATAAAATCCATTAGTGTGTATACTGTTTGTGACGCGGCAACAAATTTGTATAATATATATTTTTCGTTAATATACGTTAAATATATATTTCGAAATACATATAGAATATCAAATTTGTGTGCAACAAAAATTTAGTATATTAGGGATATATTTTCTATATACGGCACATCTACTTCATTTCCATGTAATCTCGACTTTTCAATTTTTTTGTTGTTGAAAATATGCTGTAATACTTATTATTTCAACTTCCAAACACTTATATCATAAATGTTGTCGCACATTGTTTGTATTACACATCAGTTATTTGTGTTCAGAAGGTGTGAAAGGAACAATTACTCTAACATTTAAAAAAATTTAGAGTTACGAAAATTTCAATGGCAATGATACGTTTGAAAAGAAAACACCTCAGGATTAGATCTGACAAAAATTTGAATCTCATCATAAATCATTTACTTATCGAAAGATTTTGTGATATCTGAAAAAGTGATCATAATAATTACAATTTTCAGCAATTGTTGACTGTTACGAGTTATTTATTGAAAATGATGATCGAAATTGAAGAATAATAAAATTTCAGATCTTTTCACATTAAAGGGACCCGCAAGTGAAATTCTAGCTCTATGATACCGATAGGTAAAAGGCTGCCGACTTTTGTGCACAGTTTTCAGTCTCACGCTGAAAAATAATTCCGGCCAAATCTTTGGCATTTTCGAAACTGTTATTTTTGAATGAAAAAGAATTTCACAAAATCCATGCGTGAAGTTGTTCAAAATAGTCAACAGGACATGTGAAAAATTCGTATCTTAAATTTTAGTATTGTAGAAGAAGATCAATTTTTATGTAATAAAAAAGAACTGAAAAGGCTTTTTTCATTCATGCAAGATGCTTAATTTTATTTTGTATGACTTCGAATATCACAAAATTCCGCTACCATGCAGTAGCAGAAGTACCAGGAGTGATACGGGAAAATGAAAAAAATTGTATAATAATAGGGTTTGTACACTCACAGTCAAAAAATTAAAGGAACAGAAAATTTTGCGAGATTTTTCAGCGATTTTCCAAAGGCTGTAACTTTGTTAATTGAGGTCGAAAATTAAAAAAAAAGCATTTTGAAGCTTGAATCTTCTAGTTTCGGAATCTTGGGTCAGAATTTTTTTTTCGGCATCACCCTCGATGCAGTCAAATATTTTCTCGAAATTTCCAGATATTGCGAAAAACACCAATGTTTTCAGGTTTTCTTTAGCTCAATTCATACTTTAAAACCATGCCAATTTTAAAAACAATCGGTCGAGCCGTTTTTTGTGACCGAATCATCAAACTTTTAGAAAAATTGAGGGAACACGTTTATTGATCCTTAAAAAAAATTTAAAAATTGATCCTTAAAAAAAATTTCAAAATTTTATTGACTTTTTTCACAATTTTGCATTCAATATTTAATAAATATCGGAAAAAAAATGTATAATGCTCAATTGGTGATTTAGGTATGCGGCCGTAGAGAGACAATAGTGAAGGAAGAATCGGCTGCGATTCGGCCAGTGGGTCCAAATGACAGTGGACAATTTTTTTGGGTATAACGTTTTGATCCTAATTCGGATCCTCTTCAGATTTATTATTTCTGAATTTGTACGGGTAATTTTTTTGGTCATTTAATGAATCTTGGATAATATTCATTATGAATTTATTGTATAAAGACAGGTCATTTTTTTGTGATCCTTGGTGTCTATGAATTTCATGTTTGATAATTTCCAAGATTCATTTTTGATCAAAATTAACAGTTTTCATTACATGGCGATTCGAGAGCTAAGTCGCTACTTAGCTCTCGAATCGCCATGTAATGAAAACTGTTAATTTTGATCAAAAATGAATCTTGGAAATTATCAAACATGAAATTCATAGACACCAAGGATCACAAAAAAATGACCTGTCTTTATACAATAAATTCATAATGAATATTATCCAAGATTCATTAAATGACCAAAAAAATTACCCGTACAAATTCAGAAATAATAAATCTGAAGAGGATCCGAATTAGGATCGAAACGTTATACCCAAAAAAATTGTCCACTGTCATCTGGACCCACTGGCCGAATCGCAGCCGATTCTTCCTTCACTATTATAATGCTCAATGTTGACTTGAGAAATTTAAAAAAGTGTTTTTTCTTGTTTTAGAAAATCTACTACAACTTCGTAAATATTGCGAAAGTTACCAATATTTGCGGATTCTTTTCCAGCTTAATGCGTACCTAAAAACTCTGCAAATTTTTGAAACGATCGGCCGAGTCGTTTTTTTGCCCAAATCGTAAAATTTTTAGAAAAATTAAAGGAGCACATTTATTGATCCTTAATCACCAATTAATGATGGTAAAAATGAAAAAAAAAATTTTTTTTCGCAATATTTACGAAGTTGTGGTAGATTTTCCAAAACTAGATAAACCCTTTTTTCATTTTTTAAATCAAAATTGAGCATTACAAAATTTTTCCGATATATTTATTAAATATTGAATGCAAAATTGTGAAAAAAATGTCAGTAAATTTTTTTTTCAAAATAAAAAAAAAATTCTAAATTTTGGAAATTTTTCCAAATTTGGATTTTTGTTTAGTTTTCATGCTCATTAAATGCAAATCTAAGAGAAAAAAAGAAAAACTTTTTTAAATTTTTAACACCATTAATTGGTCTTTAAGGAACAATAAACGTGTTCCTTCGATTTTGCTAAAAGTTTGATGGTTCGGTCACAAAAAACGGCTGAACCGATTGTTTTAAAAATTGGCACGGTTTTTAGGTATGTATTTAGCTAAAAACAAACCTGAAAACATTGGTATTTTTTGCAATATCTGCAAAGTTGTGGTAGATTTTCTAAAACAAGAAAAAAAACAGTTTTTTTTTACTTTTTCAAGTCAAAATTAAGCATCGAATTTTTTTTTCGTTTATGACAGTAATAGGCACTTATAGAGGGTAGATATAAGTTCCCGAAACCCACCGTTTACTAGCTGTACGATCATTAGTTCCAGAGATATCGAAAGTATTAAAAAAAAGACGAATTTTTGATCAATCGCCGATATCTCAGCGAAAAATGGTCGTAGAACAAAAATAAAAAAGGAAATTGAAGCCAAGGAATCCAGCTAAACGATCCATAGATTGATTAAGCTCGAAAAAAACTTTGGAGCCCAACAACTGTTTTGAAAAAAGCAAAAATTTCGATAAATTTTTGCCGTGATATTTCTTTTGACTGCGTCGAGGGTGATGCTCAAAAAATTTTGTTTACTCAAGATTCCAAAACTAGATGATTCAAGCTTCAAAATGCTTTTTTTAGGGTTCCGTACCTCAAAAGGAAAAAACGGAACCCTGATATTATCAAACATGAAATTCATAGGTGAATAACACATACACAAAAGTCTCACAAGAAACATAAACTAAGCAATAAAATATCAAAATCCTCCCGCTTACAGACACCAAGGATCACAAAAAAATGACCTGTCTTTATACAATAAATTCATAATGAATATTATCCAAGATTCATTAAATGACCAAAAAAATTACCCGTACAAATTCAGGTCAGTCATGACACATAACATTTAAGCTTATAATGTAAAACATATCATACAAAATAAGACAAAAAAGAATGTAATTTTAGAAATAATAAATCTGAAGAGGATCCGAATTAGGATCGAAACGTTATACCCAAAAAAAATTGTCCACTGTCATTTGGACCCACTGGCCGAATCGCAGCCGATTCTTCCTTCACTATTGTCTCTCTACGGCCGCATACCTAAATCACCACCTGATAAGATCATTTTGTGGTCCGTCCGTCCGTCCGTCCGTCTGTCTGTCACGACCCTTTATCTCGGGAACGCGTGGAGTTATCGAGTTGAAATTAAAACCATATACTCAGGTATACAGTACCTTGAAGCTGTGAAAAAATCAAACTTCTAAGTTAACGTAAAAAAAAGATGCGGCCGTTTATGCCGCAAAAAACGTATATTTCGACATTCTCGAGGGAATCAAAATTTATAGGGTTTTTTCCGTTGACCTAGAACTGTGAAATTTGGCAAGTTATACCAAAAGTATAGCGAAAAATATGAAAACTATACATTTGTAATTAAATCATAAAAAATCTAGTCTTTATTTAAAGTACGTAATCAATCATTTGTACGGAACCCTCGGTGGGCGAGTCCGACTCGCACTTGGCTGGCTTTTTTTTAATTTTCGACCAAAATTAAAAAAGATGCAGTCTTTTGAAAATAGCTCAAAAATCTCGCAACTTTTTTGGTTCCTTCAATTTTTTGACTGAGTGAATATGAGGTATTCCCGCTCAACGGGACCCCCTTTTAGACCGACCTCTTTCGATTTTCTCGAAACTCGAGTATGTTTTAGTGTTGCCTGAAAGTATATTATACACTAATTTTCAGATCTCTAACTATAATACTCTGTGGGATACACCAAAAGTTATATTTCAAACTTTCTGCAGACAACAAACTTCGGAGCTTTGGCACGGCGCGAAATAAAATCGAAAAAATTCTTTAACAATAGCTTTCGATCGGAAATTTTCTGCGCTTTTCGAAAAAAATATCGGCAGTTCCGAAAAAACGAATTCATATAAATTTCGACCAAAAACTGAAAAAATTAATTTACAAAAATAGAGCTTAATTTAATTCGGCGGAACAATTTTTTCATCATTTTTTATATATCTCTAAGAAGTCACGATATAAGTTTCAAATTTAAACTCGCATCCGTTTACTAATGCCAAGTCTTTTCGGAGGATAAAAATTCTTAAATATTGTGTTTTTCGTAATCAACAGTTCTCTGATATATTATACCGGGTGTCCCATTTTAATCTTACGGTTGATTTATTTCGAAAAATATTGCTCCGATCAAAAATTGAGTGGGATGAAACTTTTAGGGTTCGGAGGGGGACGTTCAAAAAAATATTTTGTTTTGGTCCAAAATTCAAAATGGCGGCGTTAAGATGGCTGACATGTTTTTTTTAAATGGAAACATGATTTTTTTTTCACCAAAAATTTTTTCAGATTAAATCTAACATCTTTTGTAGGAACATTTTTTTGATACAGCCCATAATAGAGGGTGTCCCATTTTTATCTTACAGCTGAATCATCTTGAAAAATACTGCTCCGATAAAAAATCGAGTGGAATAAAACTTTTAGGGTTCAAAGAAAGCCGTTAAAAAAAAATGTTTTTTGTTCCAAAGTTTAAAGGGGCGGTGTTAAGATGGCCGACAGGTTTTTTAAACAATGAAAACATGATTTTTTTTCACCAAAAAATGTGTCAAGTCAAAACTAACAACTTTTGTTGGAACATTTTTTTTATTTAGTCCATAAGAAATCACCATTTTTTACTATTTTAGTATTATCCGGGATAACCACGAGGTCGAAGAGGTAGAGTCTCGTCACTTTCGCAGTATTTTTTCCACTCCAAACTCTCCTTGTTAGTGTATTTGACTGTATGAGTGTGTAATTTTGTAAGTGTGTGAGCGTGCAATGTTGTAAGTTTGAGTGTGTGGAACACTCATAAGGATTAGGTCTCCACGGCTCGTCACTTCCGCAGTATTTTTCGACTCCAAACCCTCCTTGTCAGAGTGTGTGTGATTTTGTACGTGTGTGTGTGTGTGTGGAACACTCACAAGGATTAGGTCTCTACGGCTCGTCACTTCCGCAGTATTTTTAGACTCCAAACCCTTCTTGTGAGTGTTGTCTGAATTCTTCCTAAAGGTGTTCAAAGATTCCACCATTCATGTTTAAACACATCTGAACTCTCCTCTCAAAACCATCAACTGTTCTTAAGAGAACTTCTCTCGGGATTGCACGGCAGGCAGCTCTTATCCGCTCCCGCATATTCTCTCGTGTTGTTGGAGGTTGACGGTAGACAAAGTCTTTAAGATAAGCCCACAAGAAAAAATCGGGAGAGGTAAGATCAGGTGACCTTGGAGGCCAATGGACAGGTCCATCTCGACCAATCCACCTTCGGCCGAATGTTGCGTTCAGTTGATTCCGAACAATACGAGCCCAGTGAGCGGGTGCACCGTCTTGCTGAAACCACATCTGTTGACGTGTATCTAAATCAAGGTCTTCTAGCAAAATAGGTAATTCATTTTGCAGAAAATCTAGATAACGGGCACCCGTCACCGTTCCCTCGAAGAAATAGGGACCTATTATTTGCCCGTTTATTATTCCACACCAAACATTCAAACTCCACTGGTACTGGTGATCGATTTGTCTCACCCAATGTGGATTCTGATCAGACCAATATCTGAAATTCCACCGATTTGCCTGACCTCGGTTGTTAAATGTTGATTCATCACTGAACATAACGAACCTAAAAAAGTCTGGGAATCGCTCGATGCGTCTCCATGCCCACCGACAAAATTCTACTCTTCGCAATGGATCAGGATTAGGCGTGTCTTGATGGAATTGTATGCGGTACGGATGGAATCTCGCACCTCTCAATACTCTGTGCACCGTAGATCTGGGAACGCCCAGTCGTTCCGAGATCACTCTAACACTCAAATGAGGATCGTTTGCTATCATGGCTAAAATAGCCATGTTTCGAGCCGCATGTGGACCATCAAAATCATTATTGACGTTTTGGATACGTTGGCGGTGACGGGTTATCCGACCTGCTCTCGCTCTCAATTCGAGGGTTCGGATTGTCTGTCGCGATGGGTGACGACGATAAGGATATTCGCATCGATACAAATTTTCGGCTTGTAAATAATTGCCCCGACATCTCCCTAAAATCATGAGAATGTCAACGATTTCGTTGGCACTGAAATCAGCCATTGTTGAATTACCGTCAATGAAGTGTTAACAAATTTGCGATAAAAAACGCGTCTCCTGAAGCATCCTTCTTGAGATTTCGTTTTTCAAACAATTTCTGTCAGAAACAAAGCGAACTTGAAACTTAAAAAATTCGGTTCCTTGAGCGAAATTATAAAAAGTTACATATCGCAAAATTTGTTTTAGAGAACCATGAAAATTTGTATTGTTCTATCCGTATCCAGTTAACAGCAAAATTTCAACAACGATACATTTAAGAAAACAAATCCGAACACTGACAAGCCCTTTCAAACTTATGTTTTTAAATTAATACTAAGCTGTGTACGGGCAGTCTCGCGAGATGTTCTCTTACGACAAACAGTTGATGGTTTTAAGAGGAGAGTAAAGGCATGTTCAAACATGAATGGTGGAATCTTTGAACACCTTTAAGAAGATTTCAGAAAACACTCACGAGGAGGATTTAGAAGACCTCCTCGGCTTCGTCATTATGCTGCATAACGCTAAAATAGTCAAAAATGGTGATCTAGTCTAAAATATCCGGGCTATAAAAAAAATATTCCTACAAACGATGTTAGATTTGATCTGAAACATTTTTTGGTAAAAAAAAATCATGTTTCCATTTTTTAAAAACATGTCAGCCATCTTAACGCCGCCATTTTTAATTTTGGACCGAAACAAAAAATTTTTTTGAACGCCCCCCTCTGAACCCTAAGAGTTTCATCCCGCTCAATTTTTTATCGGAGCAGTATTTTTCAAGATAATTCAGCTGTAAGATTAAAATGGGACACCCTCTATTATGGGCTGTATCAAAAAAATGTTCCTACAAAAGATGTTAGTTTTAATCTGAAAAAATTTTTGGTGAAAAAAAAATCATGTTTCCATTAAAAAAAAACATGTCAGCCATCTTAACGCCGCTATTTTGAATTTTGGACCAAAACAAATTATTTTTTTCAACGTCCCCCTCTGAACCCTAAAGGTTTCATCCCACTCAATTTTTGATCGGAGCAATATTTTTCGAAATAAATCAACTGTAAGATTAAAATGGGACACCCGGTATAGTTTTTTAACGAATTTCGAATTTTATAAATTTAATTTACTTAATTTAATTTACTAAATTGAATAAATTTGATTATTTAATAAATTTCATTTAATTAATTTAATAAATTTACTAAATTCAAAATTCGTTTAAAAAACGCTATATAATACATCAGGGAACTGTTGAATACGAAAAACACGATATTTAAGAATTTTTATCCTACTAAAAGACTTGGCATTAGTAAACGGATGTGGTTCCAAGTTGAAATTTATATCGTGACTTCCCAGATATATACAAAACATGAACAAAATTGTTCCGCCGAATTGAATTATGCTCTTTTTTGTAAATCAATATTTTCGGTTTTTGGCCGAAATTTAAATGAATTCGTTTTTTTCGGAATCGCTGATATTTTTTTCGAAAAGCGCAGGAAATTTCCGATCGAAAGCTCTTGTCAAAGAATTTTTTCGATTTTATTTCGCGCCGTGCCAAAGCTCCGAAGCGCTGAGTACGCAAAAAGTTTGAGATATAACTTTCGGTGTATTCCAAAGAGTATTATAGTTAGAGATTTGAAAATTGGTACACAATATACTTTCAGGCAACACTAAAACATACTCGAGTTTCAAGAAAATCGAAAGAGGTCGGCCTAAAAGGGGTCCCGTTGACTGGGAATACCTCATATTCATATATATAATACATATGATGGATCATAAAATATACAAACTATTACTATACAATTTTTTTTATTTTCCTGTTTCACTACTACTACTGCTGTTACCTCGTGATAGCGGAATTTTGTGACAGTACAAGTCATACAAAATAAAATTAAGCTGCTTGCATGAACGAAGAAAGCCTTTTCAGTTATTGTTTTTTACATAAAAATTGATCTTCTTCTGCAATACTTAATTTTAAGATAGCCTGTGGCTTGGTCAAAAATGGGCCTATATGGCAATTTTTTTCATTTTTCTTGTTTTTGGATGTAGTTTATGAAAAAAATAGAAAAAAATTATATATAGGTGTCTTCTATTTCTTCTTTAACCTTTTTGAAAAAAATCAAAATTTTTTCGCGGATTACCACATTCGATTTTTTTTCTTTTCAATTTTTCAAACTTTGAGGTCCTTTATAAATCCTCAAAAGTTTACAGAGTGGTGAGTTTTGTGAAATAAGCCCAGTTGCGAAAAAAAAAATTTCCAATCGATGAAAAAAAATAGAAGGAAAATTCCACCCACTCCAGTTTAGGTATTCGTTCCAGAATTGAACGAAATTTTTTTGTAGTAAAAAAAAATAGTAATAAAAAATGCGCTTCCGAGAAAACGATGATTTTTCTCGAAAACGTGAAAAATTTCATAGACTTTAATATCCTAAATTTTTTTTGTATTTTTTTTTTCGAAAAGTACATTTAAAGACGAACATTTTCGAAAAAACGTCCCGATTATTCAATTTTTGAAGAAGTTATAGCTATTTGAAAAAACAAAAGCCTTTTTTTTTGAATAATTCATAACTTTTTTTTGGGTTGGGTAAAAAAATTTGAAAATTTCCTGAAAAATGTTTTTAATGGGGTAGAAAAAAGACAAAAAATTTCAGCCAAATCGAAAGGGGTCGGGTTCAAAAGTGGTCGATTTGACATGGAATGACCCATATGTATCATAGAGCTAGAATTTCACTTGCCGGTCTCCTTAATGCGTTCTTGCTCTCGAAGATATTTTCCGGGGAGATGTCATTCAAGAAATTTGATTTAAGGATGTTGAGTCCCTCTAAAATCTTTTAATGTTAATTATTCAACAAATAGCTTCTTAATCGTCGTGAAATTTTTACACGACCTCCTGAATACTTCCTGTAAAAACATATTAAATTTTCAGAATTCTATCATCATTACTTCAACCTCCTTAAGGGTTAAAATGAAAAATGATGAGAAAATTCTGAAAATTTGGTATGTTTTTGTATGAAGTATTTAAGCGGTCACGTAAAAATTTCAAGACGATTAGGAAGCTCGTTATTAAAATAGTAACATTTTGTTGAGAACAATCTTTTAAACAAATAAAAAAAATATTCATCAATAAACTTCGTTTTGTTTCCGTTGCTTTCAATATAGTGTAAATATGAAAAAATTGAGAGGTCAAAAAAGAAACTTATCGCAAAGTTTTAATTTAATTTAATTTAATTTAATTTGTTAATGTTAATTCTTCGATAACGAGCTTCCTAATCGTCGTGAAATTTTTACACGACCTCTTAAATAATTCATCTAAAAACATACCAAATTTTCAGAATTTTCTCATCATTTGCGATTTGGGACTCAACATCCATAAGGAGATTTAGACCGAACACCTTTAAATTTGAAAAATGTAGAGGCATGGGTATTACAACAATGTATACGCCATCATGCCCCAGTAATAATATGCTTCGTAGAGAATATTTGTTCAAAACAAGCAATTTAGTTGGAAAAACAAAAGAGCATTAGGCGTCTTCCTTGAGTATTATTTTATTATTTTTTTCGATTTTTTTCCTACAACATCCGTTCAGTGAGGACGAGATCTCGGCGAACCGGCCCTTCTTCAATCCCGACACTACTTCGATCAAGGCCCCAGCTGGTCAGGGCTGTCCTCGTTGTGGTGGCATGGTATTCGCAGCCGAGCAACAGCTCGCCAAAGGCACGATGTGGCACAAGAAATGCTTCAACTGCGCCGAGTGCCACAGACCTTTGGACTCGATGCTCGCCTGTGACGGCCCTGACAAGGAAATACACTGTCGTTCCTGTTACGGAAAGCTCTTCGGACCAAAGGGTTTTGGTTTTGGTCATACCCCAACCTTGGTCTCAACCAATGGAGATCATGCACCCTCGTAGTGAGTTTCTTTCCCCATCAATAAAAAAAAATATCTGTACTAATAAGTATTCTTGCGAAAATTTATGCGAGACATGAAATTTTGTTTATTGTTCTCAATGAGCCCTTATGAGAATTTCGCAGTCAGCATCGATTTTCGTGTTCAATCGCCAGGCTTTTGTTACGTTCGTTCGTTAAATTTGTTTTATAGAAATTTTGGTTTCTGTTGGCTTTTCCGGGCATGAAAGTTGCGAATATTTTTTTCATTAGCTAGAACAGTGCAGCAAATTTTAAAGGATAGTGATAAATATAATATTAATTTTTCCAGCCATTAGAGAAACCGGAGTATTTTGAACCGTAACACATTACATACAAAGGTTGCCGCACACATTTTTTGACAGATAGAAAAGAATAAAAATATATTTTTGCTTGTTTTATTTTAAAAATGTTCGAGAACTTAATTTAACAGGCATCATCGGAATTCAAACCTTTTCATGAGTAGATGAAAAGCCAACAAAAATATTTAATAATCAGAATGAATTTTGATTTTTTCGAAAATTTATCGTTGCAAATATATTTCTAAGATTTGTCTTTTAAAAACGTAAGGGATCATCTTCATATTCTTGTAATTATTCTAATACTAACATAATTACTTCTTCGCAAATATAAGGTTTTCAAATATTTTTTTTAGTATTAATATTCGCAAATTTGTTCAGTAAAAGTTTATGGGATAGTGTTTATATCTTTTAAAATTTACTACTGCTAAAATTTCGACGCGAAAAGATTTTCTATCTTCACTTCGTATGATTTATCCAACTTTTTAAAGTAAACTTGTGTGACTGGAAATGAATATAGATCGCAGTTAATATTCTATGATACCGAAAAAATTGTAAAATAATGATTTTAAAGAAAAATAATCCAATTTATGTGAATAAATAGTCTCACATATTCGAAAAGAGTTTTTCGGAAATCGTACTTCTGATTTTAGTTGGATCTCGATAAATAGGAGTGTACTTTGTTTGTTGAAATTTTTTGTCTCGAATTTACTAAAATTACTCTCTTTCTCGAGATTTTCAATCGAAATCTAAATTTAGGGGCTCTATTCTTCATTTATAAACAAATGGCTCTGATTAATAAGTAATCGATATTATCCAGATTTTTTGTCGATTAATTCATACAGTATTTATCGAGAAACAAAATGAGCTCTGACTCTTGTAAATTGAACAAAAATTATAAATTGGACTTAACAAAAAACTGCGTAAAAATATGTTTATGGTTTTCTTAGCGAAAACTGAGTTATTTTTCTCTAATATCGTTGTTATATATTTGTTTCTACACTAAGGGGACTGAGTCGGTTGAGAAATTGCAGCTGCGAAACTGCAAGATCTTGTCGCCAACTCTGCGTAGGAATATAACCGACAGGTTATATTCTTCTACGCTCTCCAAGCTTTTTTTCAGCTCAAAGAAAAACTCTTAAGGGCCACCATCACCCTGATGCGCAGCATTTTGCGTTTTTTGAGTCTGCGCGTGATTCAGAAAAGACCGGTCAACGGATCAAGGTTTAACTAGTCTCATTTTGTTCGCAACGAATTCCCATCGGGGATGAACGCAGCACATTTTTGTTTTAGGTCAATTGAAGTGTGAAATATAAAGAGTACTCTGATCAGAGAAGCAAAATTGACTGAATAACTATAAAACTGCTTTCTCCCTATGAAATGAAAGCCTTCAAAAAAAAATGTGCCACGCTCATCCCCGATGGCAATTCGTTGCGAACGAAATTAGACTTGTTAGACCTCGATCCGTTGACCGGTCTTTTCTGAATCACGCGCAGACTGAAAAAGATCAAAATGCTGCGCATCAGGGTGATGGTGGTCCTTAAGGGTTTTTTTTAGCTGAAAGAAAGCTTGGAGAGCGTAGAAGAATATAACCTGTCTATTATATTTCTACGCGGAGTTGGCGACAAGATCTTGCAGTTTCGCAGCTGCAATTTCTCAACCAAATCAATCCCTTAAGGTAGTAGTCACGTCAAACACTTTTGCGACAGATTTTCTTGAAAATTTATGTAGAGCTCTATTAATATCACATAAAACACTGTGCAAAATTTTAGAAAGATTCATCGTGTAGAAACTGAAATATTTATTGTTACAGTTACGCTGTTATACACGTAGTCTTATGGGAGGATCTGAATTCTATGCTTGATCAACTAAACGGTGCGACGGATTTTTACAAAATTTGGCTGGACGACAGAATAGATTTTTGTGAAAATTTAGAGCCCAAATTAAGTAGAGTCGACTCTACTCTACTCTACGTTTCATTAAAAAAATATAGGTTTTTTAAGGGTAAAATTTGGTGTGAAAAACAACGTGAACATTGCCACGATCGACTACGCTTAGCGCGCGCATGCGCGCGTGTGATTGTGCGGTAGTATTGGTGTGTCGGTATATACACTTTGACGCGTGTCAGTACGAGGGCTGCCTGCACCCACCCAAAAGTTTTCAGGCTACACGGGATACAAACTTTTCAATAGTACTGTCGCGCGACTATCTTACCTATCTTACCTTACTACTACCTTAAGTAAAAATTCGAGGGGCTGGTCACTTAAGGAAATGATGAATCATTTTATCAGAAATCAGATAGGCAATCGCTAGAAGTCACTGGAAATCGCGCGAATCATAAAGATATCACATAATTTCAGAAATCGCAAACCACGAGATCACGAACCACAGAATTAGAGTGAACCGCCCCTCGTAAAATTAAAAATTGCTTTATCCACATTCACTTTAGTTAATACCAGTTTGGCTTCACAAAGGGAGAGAGATATTTTTCAAAACGATAGTTCTCTAGTGACTTGACTGTGTCATAAGGTCTATCTCAAATCGATGAAGATGTTTTTTTCATCAACTTTCATGATTCTATTTCCATCGAGAAATATAATAACATTTTTACTTTTTCCAGCATCGACGCTAAACCCGAGTTGGGCACTAAACGCAACGACGGACACGGTTGTTCTCGTTGCGGTTATCCAGTTTACGCGGCTGAACAGATGATTTCGAAAAATCGTTTATGGCACAAGCGTTGCTTCAGTTGTGGATCGTGTCATCGTTCCCTTGACTCAACGAATCTCAATGACGCGCCGGACGGTGAAATTTACTGTCGTGGCTGTTACGGACGAAACTTTGGACCGCGAGGTGTTGGATTTGGCATGGGTGCGGGTACCCTTACGATGGCCTAGAAGAACGATTATTTTCCCGTTCATCCTTCCCCCACACGATTCTCTGCATAAAAAATAAAACCGCATTACTTTAAACGATTCATAGTAAATAACAATCTTCGACCTTTGCATAAAGTCTTCTTAAACCCTATGGATATTGGGAAAAAATAGTCAAAAGGACACAAGGTAAGAACATGACGAAACAATGAACAACCAAAATAATCGCTGCACCGCGCAAATATTATTCGAGCGAGACGAAAACGCGCATTGTATCGATGTACAATGAAAGAAAAAGAAATGACGACATGAAAAAGTTGTGTAAAATCAACTTTAAAAATATTCGCCCCCTACGACAACGAGAGAGAACAAACACGAAAATGCATGTTTTGATTATGATTTAAACAAATAAATGAAATTGAACTCTTTAGAGCGCGCGCTACATAGTACACATTGGAAATACTTAAACGTGAAGAAACTTGAAAAAATTTACAAACCAACTCTCACTACAAATGGAAAAAAAACAACGAAGGAACTGGCCATCGTGATGGTGACGAAGAGTTTCCTTTTTTCTTTATTTTTTTTTTTAATTTTTATTGTTAACGGGATCGGAGAAAAAAGAGTTTGAGAATGCGTTGAAAAAAGAAAACTGGCGATATTTAT
This sequence comes from Alloplasta piceator, assembly GCA_946863875.1. Taxonomy (NCBI): domain Eukaryota; kingdom Metazoa; phylum Arthropoda; class Insecta; order Hymenoptera; family Ichneumonidae; genus Alloplasta; species Alloplasta piceator. The sequence continues at coordinate 38,529,375 of OX333072.1, read as the reverse complement.
ACGTCGAGATTTCACAGGATCGTGAGCGATAAATTTGCTTTTTTCGTTCTCGCGATCTTTGTACACCTCTTTGAAGTCTATAACATTATATTCACTATAGAATTGCTTTGATAAGACGGTAAGTTATACAAACATTGAAAATACAGCATACAGATGATTTTTGAGGTTCAAAGATCACGTGGAATTATTCGCTGCGACACTGTGATATCGAAGATTCGAATAAAAATGTCTTGTTTTAAAGGAGCTTATCTTATTTTGAATAAGTACGATGAATCGATGAGAGTGTAGAATTCCAGACTTCATAAGAAATGTAAACCTCTATCTAAACCGATCCACGAATGTCAGCCTCGCAAAGATTGATATTATGTTTAATAATATAAACGATTAATTAAACTATAAAGTACGATAAAAACGAAAAAAAAAAACAAAAAAAACAATCCGCCAACACCTTTAAACTACCTACCGTAATAAGAAAGAACATGAAACGGTGTTACGCCGAGTCATTCGAAGATCGAAGGAACATAAAAACAACATACAGACGACTTTCGACGATATATCTATATATATATACACATATAACGTCGTGTACAATAAAAAAAATTTAGGGACGACCAGAGATAACTGAGATGAAATTATTTTAAATAAATTTACGTTTTAAAAAGTCAAACTGCAGTGTCTGATTTCTACTTCATCTTTCCCAACATTTCTTCAGAATTTCGAGAAATTTGTCGTATTAAATCGACTTCGCAAACTTCGAATATAAAACCCACTGATACGATTCGAGCGAAAAAAAATTATGACGAACATACTTTTAACATCGTATAATATATAACAAAAGTCATCATTTACCACCTGAAATGACAACATATTTTCAAAAAAATCCGAAAAAAATTATTTGCAAAAAATACTTTTCCAGTAATAAAAAACCATAACGTTTTTAATGTTCATTTTTAAAAAACTTCTACGGGCTTATTTGAAAATCTTAAAAATAAGGAATTTCATCGTTACTTCTTCATTATTTATTTTTTGCTATCTCTGAATCTTTCATTATGAACGGCTAACTCCCCATATTTTACTTCTCTATGTCTGAAGCTTCGTTAACAACTGAAAGTCTTTTTTTTAGGACGAAGTTTTCATTGTTTTAATAATTCTCAACATTCGTCAATATAAATCGGGGCAAAATGAGGCTCCCACAAATTATTAGACAACTTGCGCGGAATTTGAACAAAAAGATGATTATACAGTATGAAAACACGATTCCAGAATCCTTTCGTCATACCTAGAAAGATTTATTTTCAAAATAGGGTAAGAGCTGGATAGTTGCCCCACTTTTTGAAGAAGCTCTATTACTTAAAAATTAAGTATCTACTGACAATATGCTTCGCCCATATTAAAACACTAGTCTTTATAATCTTTTATTGTACACTATTTGTTAAAACCCAATCGATATTATTATTGAGTGGATCCCGTTTCATTTGACCTCTCGAAAGAGGATAGCTGCCTACTGTGGCGGATGTCGCCTCACGTCTAAAATGCTTCGAGGAATACTTTCCTCATGCGGGGATAGTATACGATGAAATTGCTTCCAATTTTTTTGTATTAAAACAACTTTATGTATAATTAATCACTCTTTATTAATTATTGAGATCCTGCATTTGTTAAGTACTGATCGAAATACTAATTAACATTGTAGCGTATTATAAACGTTTTAAACTATAACGTGTTAAACTTAAAAAATAAGAACAAAAAAATCCAAACTTTAGGTTTATCATTAATATTAAGTTATAGATTATTTTATTATATTTTTTTAATTTTTATTATTTTATTATTATTCATTTTATTATTGTTTAAATACCTTGAGTCAACAGATTTTATTTTTTATCCAATTTTTTAAACGCTAGTGCTAAACTAATTTCGGTCCAGCTGATGTGGCGCGGGATCACGCCTGGGTTTCACTCATATTCTCTTAGGGTGACTATCCGCAAAAGTGTATGGCGTGACTATCCTTGTCGATACGGATACTTCGACACTCGTCGAGGTCTCGCCGCGAAAGATTTTCGTGCACACCGACGAAACTCGCGGGCCCTGTCCTATGGCTTTTGGGCACTGAGGCCTGCGAGGGGAGTACTTCTAATTACAGAAAAGCGCTAACGCCATTAACTCTAACATAGTGTATTCAAAACCGGGGCATCCATCCCACTGGGGCAACTATTCGGCTTTTACCCTATGATTGTTCGCCATTTTAAAAAACTTGTGACTTACCAGCACCAAGAAAATTGGGATAATTTTTTTGACGAACGACCTTACTGAGGAGACCAAATGATTACCGGAACCAAAAGTGGTAAAGCCAACTGGAAAAATGGTAATACTAATTTAAAAAACCGTTACCACACTGTAGAATGTAGCTATAGCCTTAAGTATGGGCTATACATCCGTTCTAAGCCAAATTCGTCCTCACACGAGGGTCTTTTTTCCACATACACTGTCGTGATTAATTATTATTTCTGTGTGAAACACTGATTTTTTTTATATATTTCATAGCAACAACTGTACAAGTTTTTTTTTCCAGTCACACACAATGATATATTAATTGGTAAGACTTTGCATTTCTTTTTTGTCGTTTGAATCTTACATACGAATTAGTGCAAAGACATTCTTGGGGGAGAGATAGACTTGCAGGTTTGTCCACGCTATCTTAAACACTAATACACGTTTTCTCACTATACATGTTAGTCTATAATCCGATAAGTTCAGTGTTTCTACTTTTTTTTCTTCATTCACTCCTCACGCACCCTGTATCCAAGTCAAAAGTCTCATGATATAAGGATGAGTAAAATAAAAATTCGTTTTCAACTAAAACACTTTTGGAACATCATTAATGAAGCACTGGACGCGCACAAATTGATAGTTTTCGTTGGTGTATATTCGAATTTTTTTACCTCTCACGCGCGTTTATTGGAAGCATTTTCCGATGGACGGAGGTTGCCCTTTCTCAATTGGGAACTCAGATGTCAGTAATACAAAAAAAAATTATTTCCACATTCGTTTGAACGAACAACTATTTCAAATCGTTTTTTATACAAATCAGGGAATAATAATATCCGTTATAAGAGAATAATTTATTGTATTAATTCTCAAAACGATAAATTTAGATTTCAGCGGCTCCTTTTTGTCATAATAATAGGTTAGTACTTTTGTTCATCATAATGTTTAATACATTCTCATTGGAACTTCAATAAAATGATTTTATACGATTTGCCAGTGAAATTTTTGTCCATATTTGCCTACTTGGAAGTGAAATTTTTTTTGAGTTCCCAATTTTTCCTGTTTCTTCACTCTTGCGACAGTCGTTCAGATAAGTCCGTCAATCTATGTACAAGATCTTTTGTTTTCGTACAACGTTGATCGATCGATAGAGAAAATAATTGTTTGCCCTCAAAATGCCTAAAGCTAATTCTTCTCCTATCGATCGATGGAAAAGAATGAAAAAAAAGTTTTTTAATGCTCACTCGTTGTCACTCGCCGATTAGTACAAATTCGCAGTCTTCAAGGGCAGAGTATCGAGTAGATAAGGTGGCAAAGTTGTAGAGAATGGTCGAGGACTACAGGAACCCCAGCCACCACCAATTCCGACGCCGCTTCGACCATTTGTTGAATTTCCGTCATTGTGAGCGTCACCGCTGAGCTTGCCATTCAACAAATTGGGATTCGACATTGTTTTGACGTCGGAATTCGTAAGATGATTATTTGTCGAGCAGCCGTTTGGTGTCCCAGGACTCCTGGGTGAGCGTCCCTCCGCCTTAACGTTCACACACACCGGACTAGAGGCACCGCTGTCCACTCCAACCCCACCACCACTGTTCTGCTGACCGCTAGTTTTTTGCTGAGCTAGACGTTCTTGCTTGCGAAACTTTGCTCGTCTATTTTGGAACCATACCTAAAACACGAGTTAAAAGAGTAGAATCGCTTTACATGTTCCATTTAACTTTTCTGATTCCGAATACACGGAAAAAACAACTTAGCTGTGGTCACAAAAAAAAGTTGACCCAACTAACTATCTTAGTGCTCTGAGCGCCAGACGAGAAGTTGGTTGTATCAACGATTTTTATATGGTTGGTTCATAAATGCCTGACCAACTAACTTTTTAGTTCGGCCAACCACGAGTGAAATGGTTGTATCAACTATTTTGCTCGTGGGTTATTATAAATTTTTGTAAAATATCTACTCAATGTTTTTCAACATTTTAATCTTTGAATGTCGTTACACATATGAAGTTTACAATTTCGCATACCTTCATCTTTAAGAGAAGGTAAAAGAAAAAGGGCCCTTTTTATGGAAATTCATTTCGGATTCGACCATCCTGCATTTTGCCGCAAAGTATTAAATATCGATACTAAAAAATAAGAATATCAAACATAGACAAACTTGAAAAGGTTATAAGCGTCGAGGCGAAAGTTCGTTTGTGCGAGAGGAGTCACCCGGCAGATTTTTCGGGTACGGTCAAATTTGCAGATTTGATCGTATAGTTGGCTACAGTGCCTATAAAATTCGTTGTCCATCCTTATCCTCCTGAATACTATTTTATTAGTTAGACTGATTAATCAAGTCAGTTGAGTTGAGTAGTCACGTCAACTATCTATGGATAGTAGATGGAACTGATGCTACGTGGTTATTGTGACGAAGCAGATGGTTACGGTAACCGAAGTAAACCCAACTAATAATCAGTTGGTTGCCCCAACCAACCATTTTTTTCCGTATATGAGTGAAAATATTACATATTGTCGTAATTTTTACGAAAATGTGAGAAAGGGTATTACGGATGATGGAGCAGTGCTAGCTTTTCGCTGACCTCGACTTCTCAGATTCTAATCATGATCAAAAGAATTTCCTATCAATGTAATTATTGCGAGAATTTGAGAAAAGATATTACAGATAATGAAGCTCGATTTAAGCTGGGTTAGACGCTCCTGCTTGCAAAACTTTACCCGTCTATTTTGTAACCTTTTCGTTTTTCTCATACCGATGATGTATTGATTATATATTAATGAAAATGTTACATGTTGGTGCAATGGTTACGAAAAAGTATCTTGAAAAAAAGTATCACAAATAATAGCTAGCTTTTTTCATTCAAATGTCAAATAAAAGTGTCACATATTAATGCGATCGTTGTGAGCATTTGAGAATAAATATTACGGATGATAGAGTGATTGTTAAAAGAATTTGGAAAATGTGTTGTTTAGAATCTCGTTCCCAAGGTTTCAGGTACTGAAACTTTGCCCCTAAGATATAGAGCTCCACTCAAGAGTAACGACATGGTCGTCGAAACTACACGGCTGTTTGAAGCCCCAAGACATGTTTTCCCAATAATAGCAATAATCCGTACCCTCTCTCGATTTTTTGATTAAAGTCGCTTACACGATCGAATGATCCCACTATGAAATAATTATTCGCAGTAAAATACAACTCTCATCATCGCAGTCCCTACCCTCTGTGCTTCTCATCAATGTTATCCTTTTATCTGATCTATCTATGTGTAGACATCCATATACAAATCCCCGACACGTGCGCACGTGCTACAGTAGGTGCATTCTCGCTTCGAATTAAGTTATATTGATATACACGGGGGCGTTTCAATTTTTTTTTTCATCGTCCTTCATCAATCTATTCATCGTCGTTTATTCACCGGAAATCTTCGCTCATCTCTATACAGCGTCACGTGAATACCCAGTCTGTGGGAAAACAGCGCTTATACAAAATCCAGCACATGCACGTGTGCACGCCTGCAAGTGTACGTGTGTATGTGTGTCTGTTCACATACGAACGGACAAGACCAGAGGAGAATGAAGACCAACCAAACGAACCGAACGCCCCGGCATTCGTAATTGGCTCTAGTTTGGGGCAAATGAAATATTTAACGAATAAAACAAACGCGAGTTGGCGTTGACCTGCATGTTAAAGCAGCGGATTTATTTGCTCGGTAGCGAACGCGTTTGTCCTCGGGATATGTGGAGAAAGAGCGGCGAGTCCCGGAGCAGAGGAGGAGCGTTTGGTCGTCGATTTGTACACGGATTTGAGTACCAGTGTGGCGTTAGTAGTCAAGGGACGCTGCATTCGAATGTATTGATGCTCGTGAATCTAACACATACGTACGTATGACTCCTGGCAAACGAAGGGCCGTAAAATCTACAATTAAACACACGAATTCATATGTTGGTTGCGTCCTCTTGCTTCCCAACAATCGATACGTATACTGCGCGCTTTTTTTGACTGGCTTTTTGGCTTGTCAATACTGAAAACGTACTGTGCGTTTATTTCCGTTCCTTTCGTATATCAGACTTTGATTGAAAACCTTTCGGTTCTCCTCAATCCGAAAGAGACTTTTATTCTTTGCTATTGCCCGTATTCATGCAGGTAGTCGGTATAGTAAATGCTGGCTTACAAATGGCGCAACCATAACAAATTGAAGCATGCAAACAATGCCTTTTCCGGTAACAGTTGATTTCATACGAACATAGGCATATACATGCTTCACGAGGAAAGAGGGGTTCAGGCAGTATATAAAACGTGTTCGTATATCCAGTGTGAAACGAGTATATATGCTGTGTAAATAAAAAAGAGGGATGTATTGATGATGCCAAAATGGAAAGGGGCGACGCAGGACACCATGACGAACGTAATTGCCCTTTTCGAATAGCAAACACGCGTACACACGCATCCACGTCTATTGGATTTTTAGTCCTTCGGTCTCTAGTTAACTCTCCTTGGTGATCCCGGTCCCAGACATTTGCACTGTTTGTCATAGACGATTTTTCATAAAGCAACTTTGTTCGTAGAAAAAGATTCGTTCGAAAGTTCAGCTTTCTTCATTCTTTACCTTGGATTTCCGTACGCTTTACATTTCGAGCGATTTTTCAGTGTAAAATCTTTTTATGAGAGTAATATTAAATTTCTCGCATTTAAAACTGAAACGGAAATTCTCAAGTATAATTGGCTTTGAATTTTCATAAAACATTAATAAAACATATCTGATGCTCGACAAACCGACGGCAGTATGAAAGAACGTGCTATCTCAAATTATGCGAGAAGAACGTGCTATCTCAAATTATGCGAGAAGAACGTGCCATCTCAAATTGTGATAGAAGAACGTGCTATCTCAAATTGTGATAGAAGATCGTGCTATCTCAAATTGTGTTGGAAGAACGTGCTATCTCAAATTGTGATAGAAAAACGTGCTATCTCAATTTGTGATAGAAGAACGTGCTATCTCGATCAGTGGACATATTTTTATTGTCATTTATCTTGTCATTTATCTTGAATTTTTAGAACCTACACTTGCGGTATTTTGTAAAAAAAATATGTAAAGACATCTTCAATGTGCAGACAAGTACGGACTTTTTTTTTACTCCCAAACGCGTTTTGGTAATTCTTTCGACACTTAAAAAAATTGTTTCTCCTGTGTAATAAGATAAATACCTTTCCTGCACATTGAGATATCTGTACATATTTTTTTGTTCTAAAAACTTGTTTGTTCTAAGAATTAAATAAAAATAACATATGTTGATAATTTAAAAAAAAGTTGTATAGTCGAAATTTTCTTATTTTTTTCTCTTATGAAGTTAAAGCACTTAAAAAAATTAAATAACCGAACAGAATAAGTACCCTGTATACTGTACCCAAAGTCCAGTGCCGGATCAATGAAAATATGTTCACTGATCGAGATGCACGTTCTTCTATCACAAATTGAGATAGCACGTTCTTCCATACTGCCGTCGAAATGTACAAAGTACATACTCATTTGAACGGAATACTTTATAATTCGTTGTCCCTCAAAGTTAGTTCAAAAAAGTTGTGAGATAGAACTCAATCGATGTATTAATCAACAAATTAATCTCAGTCAGAAGATGTTTCATTGAAGTATCAGGACGTTCCGTAATAGTGCTTTACGAAAGTAGAGCAAACATATGATACAATATTATAATCATTTTGTGAGAATAGACATTAAATTATACATGGGGCATTTCATCCCAAGTCGGACAGTTTGAAAAACTTTTTTTTTATTTCCTCAATTTTTTTATATTTTTGAGTACCCATCAAAAGACCCTTCCTTTTAAATTTTGAGATTTTTTTGATTACCCGTCCAAAAGATATTAAATTTAAAAAAAACCGCTTTTTTTTTGTATTTTGGTCATAACTTCTTTAATAATGGTCCAAATTGAAAGTTTTTTTTTTCAAAATTTTTGTTTTTCCATGGCCTTTTCAGAAAAAAATGCAACAAAAATATTCGACGTGTTTTTGAATGAGTTTTTTGAGCTTTAAGCGTAAAATCGCGTTTTTAAAAATAAATGTCATTTTTGGTTTTTTTTAATTTTTTTGTTCCGAACATCTATTCAACAATTTTTAAGACTAGTCCGATCGTGGAATCTCAATGACTATTTTTTTTCGATTTTTGAAAATTGAAAATTTTTTTTTTTTATAACTTCTTATGAGCACCAATTTTTGTTACTGTATAGTATCTTTTTCAATATTAAGAATTGATTTTAACCCAATTTTTGTTACTGTATAGTATTTTTTTCAATTTTTAGAATTCATTTTGACACTTTTTTATTGTTTACACGTTCTTAAAATTAATAATTAATCGTTAAGTCTATTTATTATCTATTTACTTACGTATTTTTTTGAAAACCTTATATATACGATTATTTTCTGAATTAGAATATTCCTTTGCCAATACATATCCGTTGCTCCTTGGAATAATTGAATGAAATTTTTGTGTCCCCCTGTGATTGACTTCGCAGTATTTTATCGCAAATGAAATCTTTTTTATGCATCTGAATAATGTTTCTCATGTGAAAATTTGACAGCAATATTCGGTAGACTATTTAGGTTCAATGCTCACTCATACAATTCTTGAACTGTTGTTATTTGCTCATCGATTAATTATTAATTTTAAAAATCTGTTAACAATGAAAAAGTGTCCAAATTAATTCAAAATGATTAAAAAAATACTATACAGTAACAAAAATTGGTATTCATAATAATTTATGGAAAATTTATTTTTTCAATTTAAAAAAATCAAAACAAAATAGGACTCATTGAGATACCACGATCGGACTAGTCTTAAAAATTGTTGAATAGATAGATGTTTGAAATGAAAAATTTAAAAAAAAAATCAAAAATGACATTCACTTTTAAAAACGCAATTTAACGTTTAGAACTCAAAAAACTCATTCAAAAACACGTCAAATATTTTTGTTGTATTTTTTTCTGAAAAGGCCATAAAAAAACAAAAATTTTGAAAAAAAAACTTTTAATTTGGACCATTATTAAAGAAGTTATGACGAAAATACTATAAAAAAAGCGGTTTTTTTGTTAATTCAATGTCTTTCGAACGGGTAATCAAAAAAATCTCAAAATTTAACAGGAAGGGTCTTTTGATGGGTACTCAAAAATTTAAAAAAAATGAGGAAATAAAAAAAAAAGTTTCTTAAACTATCCGATTTGGGATGGAATGCCCCATATACAAATTGTGTTCTTTAAATTAATTTTTTTCCTACAATGATTCTGCTAATGCGATTATTACATTTTCTTTCCGTTTTCGTGACAATTTTTATGATAGAAAGCTTTCATACGCGGGCAGCAATTTGTTGGGATATCCCAGTTTTCAGTAAAATCCCGATCGGGATTTGTTAGGGATGCCCTAGAAGAGGAATCTCTGCTAGATAGGCAAGATAGGCAACCCCGAAGTGAATGCTCCTGTGCAAAAATTTGCTGGGATCTTTTAATTTCCTGTAAAATCTTTATCGAGATTTCTTAGGGATACTCAGGGAGGTGACGCACCAATGCTATTCCTATACGGTGGAACGGTACGCCTGACAATCTGTATTTTTCGTTAGGTTGCTGGCCTATACGCGGCGCCACTAATCCTGTGCGCTGCCCCGCAACTAGAAGACTAGTCTTCTTGTGTGCATTCTAGTCTAGTCTTCTTGCCCGCAACCGCACACAGGATTAGTGGCACTGCTAGTTGGTCGATTGTCGAACTAAACATGAGCCGTAATTTGGGTGCGGCTCAGCGAGCTGCGTGTCACCCCCCTGGGGATACCCGAATAAAGGAGTCCTTGCTGGATGCTTGGTTGGCCTTAGGTTGATTCCTTATTACAACGCCAAAATCATGTATTTATTATTTCATATTTTTTGTGATTCCATTAATTGCGATTAACTATAGAATGCACTTCAGCAAGTCATTTAGGCAATCACACGATGTTCAGACAATGTTTTTAGTCGTTAATAAAGACAATGGGTATAGCTCAGGTGCCTTCCTGAAAAGTATAATTAATTAAACGAACCTGTAAGGTTCTTTAATAACTCGCTATGGATTATTAAAGCATCAAATAAGATCCGCCCTTGACACAATCACGGATCCGTTCGAGAGTCCCTGCTGGATTCCATTTTATTAACGTTTCATTCCGGTCATGGAATCACCATGGAAAAACTATTATATTGGCATAGGTTTTTTGTAATTCACTTGTATTACTGGGAATGCAATACAGTAGGCAAATATACGGGGACTGTGATTGCAATTCCAGTGAACACACAGGAAATTATGAGTAAAGTATAAAATAAAGAGCTGGACGGTAAACTAGGAAAACCCTAACACAGCAAATTTTAAAATAATAGGGGTGTGTGGGTAGCAGAATTTATCGGGTCGGGTCGGGTCGGGTAATTCGACTACGATTCGGGTCGAGTACCCGAGTTTTTCGGGTACCCGAGTTTGTTGAGTATCTACCCGAGTTTTTCGGGTACCCGAGTTTTTTGAGTACCTACCCGCGTTTTTCGAGTACCCGTGACCAAACCGGGATACTCGCACTTTATCGAGTACCAGACGATTAAGTGCTCACGTATTATTTGTGCGATAATTAAAAGTTTTTTGTTTTTTTTTTTAATATTTTAATTTTATTCAGAGATTATAAAATAAACAAGTACGCTTCGCGTACTCATTGGGGGGCGGAGCCCCCCAAACCCCCCCGCACTTCGCGCGCCGTTGTCGTCACGCTTCGCGCTCCGTATTCTTGATCATTGTCTTGATTTATTCCGTTTTGATCGAATATATTTTGAATGTTGGTTATAACATGTCCCTTGGGGACGTTCTAATAAGCACTCATACCGTAATTGTATGAATTTGATTGATTGCGAACATCGATTAACTATTCTGATAAATTGTATTAATCGTTATCAATGACAGATTTGAATATAATCACAATATTATTCGACATAAAAGTACAGTGTACGCTCTCACAACTGAATCTCCCATGACTTGACCGCGCACATAACTTAGCAACACGCTTCCATAACTTGACGACCCCGATCACGCTTTCTCCCCACTCCAAACTTACACAGCAACATAACCTCAACTGTCAAATTTTGTTTGTCCATTACGTACGACAATTAAGTGTTACTATTAGTCGTTTTCTTGAAAAAACGGGAATGTTTATTTCCCAGAAAGAACAAAATTTCAATGTTTAGTAGAATATTCGTATATGTATATGAGTCATTCCATGACAATTCAGAGACGTTTTGTCGGTGACCCCCTTTGATTTTTTATTATTATTTAATATGTTATTACACAGGTAAAAAGAAGTATCCATGTACATTTTTAGCTCTCTATCTTAAACCATACCGAAGTTATTGATTTTTGGAAAAATATTCTTAAAATAATCATAACTTCCAAAATATAGCCACGATATTCTAATTTGCTAGGAGGTCATTTTTGTTCCTTTTTCAATGTATTCTTTGATAAAAATATCAAAAATTCAGAAAATAATTTTTTTTGTTCTTATAGCTGTTTTAAGCTAAAAAATTGGATTTTCTTTGAATGGGACGCCTTCAATTTTTTTCAAAAAAATTATAAAATTCTACGTAAAAAAGGAAATCTTCGAGATTTTACCGAAGATGGGATTCAAATAACTTCTCATATTAAAAGAAATTTTGTTCGACTTTTTTTCTCTCGTAATTATGATCTTTTTTCCTTTCATGACTAAAATAGTTGATTTCAATGATGTTGAAATAAATAATTTTGCTTTTCTCACATATTTTCTTTGTAAATTATAATAATTAACAATTGGAATTACAGTTCAAGTTTTGCACTTTATTCAATTTCTTTACATAAAAATTGTAATTCTTAATGTTAATATAATTTACAAAGGAAATATATGAGAGAAGCTAAATTATTTATCTTAACATCATTGAAATCATCAACTATTGTAGTCATAGAAGGGAAAAAATCAACATTACGAAAAAATGAAATCGATTTTTTTTAAAATAAGAAGTTATTTGAATCCCATCTTCAGTAAAGTCTTAACAATTTTGTTTGTTTACGTAAAATCTTAAACATTTTTTTTTATCGAAGATTTCCCATAGAAAGCCGCCAAAACCCCAAAAAATAAATTTTCGAAATAGGGTCAATTGAGTAGTCATTCAGGTAGAGGACTAGTAACTGCATTCTATTGTGGAAGGGAAAGCCCTTTAAGTGTATACCTGCGCCGCAGCGTCAGTTGGCAGTTAGTGATCGTGAAGAGTGTACGTGTCACGCGCTGAACAGACGAAAATAACGCTGACTTCAAAAACCCATAACTTTAAAGTGACGGGTTTAATTTCAATTCTGCAACATGGATACGACTTCTGGAGGTATGTAGAACATATTTTTACATCGGTTGAATCTAAACTTTATGTATAAATGATTGAAATGTAGTATAGCCTTCGGCATAAATAAAATTGAATAATTTTGAAAACTTATATTTTCAACGGTCCGAAAAGTTATATATTTTGTCACATATTGCAAAGCTCCTAGTCTCGGCCTTTAGTTTAATGTATAAGCTTTCGAAATTTACAAGAGTTACCTGTGGAAAACTTGCGTCTTGTCCGTTATGATTTTTTTCGCATCGCGCGGTAGCCGAGCGTGCACGCGGCACTATTGAGCAGCCTCTGCGCCTCTACCTGAGAATGGGTGAAGTAGCATCATAACGGACAAGACGGCTGTTATACGCTTGAAATAAATTATTTTAATATATATGTATGTGTATATATATATATATATAAATTTTCTGTGATTTAATTATGATATATACGTATGCATATATATATATATATATATATATATATATATATATATATACATATTAAAATCAACCACATAAAAATTTCTTAAATATGAATGAAATGTTATAACATTCAAATAAAATATTTGAATATATATATATATTATATAGTAAGCAAAGCTTTCTTTTAACCAAATCCATGTCAATATTGTCTGTCTAATTTTTTTAAAATTATTTCAATTATTGCGGTTATTTATTTGGTAAAATAATGTACATTGTTCAAGTTATTGTATTAATTAAAAATTTTATCTTTTCCTTTAACACCAATTTTCTACAATTTTATGTCTTTATTACAGGATCCGGTTACAGAAGAAGCTGAAGAGTTTGTCGCCGGAAGCTGTAGCGATGTTGATCGCTCCTAAAGTGACTGCTGCAGCAGACGAATTTTGCGCCGAGATTGAAGCCGTGCCGGGAGTTGTAATAGATACAAACTCGGATAATGATTCTGACTCCGACTCCGACTCCGATTACGATTTGGATTGAGAATAAAATTTTCTACTTTTGAAACGTTCCGTATGTATTTTGGAAATAAAAATAATAATTGCGTAGAATACACTGTTCACGTTTATTTTATTATGATGATTTTTTTTTATATATTAATTTATCTATTTAGCAGGATACTCGGCCATTTTGTTTATAACAATTTGCTGTAAGCTCTTTGTTGCAAGTTATAAACAATAGATATCGGATTGGTAATCAGCGACCTTGAAAACCCGTATATACCAATTTTTGTCAACATCTGGTAACTTTTTAACGTTCATGTCGGCCATATTGGATCGGCCATTTTTTTTACGATAATTTGGCTTGCGGATTCGTAATCAGCGACCTTGAAAACCCGTAAATACCAATTTTTGTCGACATCTGGCAACTTTTTAACATTCATGTCAGCCATATTGGATCGGCCATTTTGTTTACGATAATTTGGCTTTCAGATTCGTAATCAGCGACCTTGAAAACCCCTGTAAGCCAATTTTCATTCCCGTCAAAGGTCATTTGAGGTTTTGGCCAGGTTTTTGGGCTTTTCTCCTACTGTGCGACTTGTCGCAAGCTAATTAAAAAGAGAATTTTTCATATTTTACCTTCCTGTAAAAAATCCCTTTGAATTTTATATTCTTATAATTGAAATTTCATATTCTTTTGTATATAGAATTTCAATAACAAGTGTACAAAATCGAAATTAATAGACATCGATTGGAAAATTAACAATTTCAACTGAAATCCAATGTTTGAAGTATATTGAAATTACAGGTACAAACGTTGAAAAACAAAATTTATATTGGAACATCACTTCACATAATATATAACATATTATATACTAGCTGTACCTATATTCATAACAACTTCATATTTTTAATGAATTTTTATATTTTTCATGACACATTATACAAAGTATACACAAGTATTCTACAAAGTATGATGTGTTTGCTATATTCTACACATAAATAGCTTGAGCGCATTCTATAACCGTATTAAAATTTTAATTTTTTTTTGTCGGTTATATTTGTGTATAGAAGGTGCTTAAAATAAAAAAATGAAAATCATTTACAAGAGTGTATTTATTATTTTTCTATTAATATCCATAATAATAAGTTTTCAATCAATTAACAAAAATAACCTTTTTCTACATCTAAACTAAAATGATACCTTAAGGAGGTTCTATCGCCATAATCATAATAGTATATACACAGAAACGGAAAAATCATCAGATACAATTTTTCCAAGATAATTTTTTGAAATTTTAATCCTCATGGCGGGATTACAAATTAAAAAATCATTTTTAATCCAAGTTTTTTGAATTAGGAATTAAAAAAAAATTAATCCAAGTCCTAATTCAATTATTTTTTCAATGCATTATTTGCAACCCTGTATACATTAGACTGTTCCAAAAAAACCAACTTTTTTTTTTATCATTGAAATATTTTCAGAGTATTCCTGAACATCCCTATTAATATCAGCCCTTAATATTAATATTTGAAGGTGACGATTTTCAATTTTCCATTTCCATTTAAATAGCATGGGGAAAACTATTTCTGAACTGAGTTTAATATAGTCATTACAAGTTATATATTATTTAACCTTATCATGAATTACTTAAAGAGTTAAAGATAAAAAACTTTTCATGGTTATAACTCATTTTCAAAAAAATCAACAAATTTATAAAAAATCGGAATAATTTATTGATTCATAATATATAAAATTTATTATGAACTTTTATCACGTATTTGTGATATATATACTCGTATTTTTTTTATTAATGATCAATAAAATTAGACATCAACAGGGTCTTTCTTTAAGGATACTCTGACGATATTTCAATGTTCTTTGAGAAAAAAAAACAGCCGGTTTTTTTGAAACAGTCTAATATACATGAGTCCAGTAATATGCCAATATAAATTTTGGTTTTCAAAGTTCTCTCCTGTAATTTCAATATACTTCAAACATTGGATTTCAGTTGAAAATGTTAGTTTTCCAATCGATGTCTATTAATTTCGATTTCGTACACTTGTTATTGAAATTTAATATACAAACGAATATGAAATTTCAATTACAAGAATATAAAATTCAAAAGGATTTTTTACAGGTAGGTAAAATATGAAAAATTCTCTTTTGCTTCCTCATAGAGGAAGCTTTGTTTTCGTGAAATTTTTTTTTTCGTGATTTTCATGTCAGTATGTTCAGAATGTCCTAAAACATCGAGAAATCATATTTGTAAAAAATGTCCGGATGTATATATGTATGTATGTGTGTATGTGTGTATGTATGTATGTATAAGTGTGTGTCGCTGCCTCGAAAAATTCAAACTTCGATATCTCAAGACCCCATTGGAGTAGCGAGCCGAAATTCTGCACATAAGCTGAGCTCCACAGCCCCTTTGTTTGGTTTGAATTTTGCAAAAATTCAGCGCCGTGTGCGAATTTTATGCGACTTTTGAATTTTCAAAAAAAAGGGCGTGGTTGCTCTAGCGTTCGCAAATTTCGAGATATTGGGTTAAAAAATATTATGCAGATAGTTTGAGTGTTAAAGATTATTGCTATTTCATTTCGCGAAAATCGATCAAGGGGTTCGCGATTTATAACATTTTGAATTTTCGGCAAAAAGCGCGTGATCGCTCTAGCCTGCAGACATTTCATGATATCACGCTCAAAATTTCTATAATGGTGGTTTAATGAAAGAAGTTACTTGGTATTGAATTTTGCAAAAATCGCTTGAGACGTGCAAATTGTATGCGATGCTGAAATTTTCAAAAAAAAAGCTTGATAGCTCTAGCGTCCGCAATTTTTGCGATATCGGGTTAAAAAAAATTATACACATAGTTTGAGTGAAAAATATTGTTCGTATTGAATTTCGCGGAAATTGCTCAAGGAATTCGCGATTTATAAAATTTTATTTTTTTGGAAAAAGCGCATGATCGCTGTAGCTTGCACATATTTCGTTATATCAGGCTCAAAATTTCAATGAGGGTATTTTGATGGAAAAAAACTACTTGGTATTTCATTTTGCAAAAATCGCTTGAACCGTGCAAATTTTATGCAATTTTGATATTTTCAAAAACAAGCTTGATCGAGAATTGTACGATCAAAGATGCCGTTTTATTATTGCGATAACCAGAGGTAGTAAAAAAAACTTGCAAATCGGAAAGGGTGTAGCCGGATAAGAATGGTGAATCGGCCCCCAGCGAATTTTGGGTCGCCGATTTTTTCCAAAGTTCGTAACCTAAAAAAACAATTTTGTAAAAAATTACAGCTTTCTGCATCGATGCCGAGGGGTCTTCCCACTGAAAAAAGGGTTTTTTTTCGGTTTTTGCATATTTTAAATACCAAAGGGCGACCAAAAAATCGCAAAAAATTCTGAAAAATCAAAAACATGTCAACGCTAATGGATATTTTTTTTTTTTTTTTTTAATGCTAAATTCTATTTTTAATCATCGAATCTTTCTTTAAAAACATTATCTTGTAGCCGAGAGATTTTTCTACTATTATGACAAAAATTGACATGATTTGACTTTTCATTAGCTTTATTTCAAAAAAAAAAATTCCAAAATTCGACCTGCAACACATTGAAAAAAAATAAAAACGACCAAATTTCTCATTCTCCATTGGAAATCCATACAAAAATCATTCTTTAGGTTCAACGATTGGGTGATCATGGCTGGAGTAGTTGTGAGACATAACAAATAGACGTAAACAATCCGATTTTATTGTTATTACTGCCGCTGAGTATTACAACTAGTCACATAAGCCGAAAGTTTGTTACTCTCAAATAAAGGTTTTTTTCGTAAAATTATAATTTAAGTTTATTCACCCCTCCCATCTATATTGCTACATATTAGTCTTCATCGCTATCCCTGTTGATCATGGCATTGACCTCTTGAACATCGAAGAGTTCTGTTTCCTATTTTCCAGCGATGAGCACCAATTAATTAAACCGAAAGAATGATTTATTTATTGATTTCCAATGAAAAATCAGAAATTTTGTCTTTTTTATTTATTTTTAAATGTGTTGCAGGTCGAATTTTGGGAATTTTTTTCTAAAGTAAGGAATAAGAGTAAAATCATGTCAATATTTATCATAATAATAGAAAAATCCCTTCGCTACAAAATGACGTTTTCAAACGAAAATTCGATGATTAAAAATCAAGTTTAACATTTAAGAGAAAGAATTTTTTCCCCTCTTAACATTGTCATGTTTGTAATTTTACAGAATTTTTAAAGATTTTTCGGTCTTCTCTTGGTATTTAAAAAAAGCAAAAATTGAAAAAAACACGTTTTTTTAGCAGAAAGATCCGTCGGCATTGATATAGAAAGCTGTAATGTTGCACAAAATTGTTTTTTCAAGTTAGGAACTTTGGAAAAAATCGGCACCACAAAATTTGATGGGGGCGGATTCACCATTCTTATCCGGCTAAACCCTTTCTCATTTTTCATTGAAAATTCATAAATAAATCATGCTTTCGGTTGAATTAATTGGTGCTCATGGCTGGTAAATAGGAAACATAACTCCTCGATGTTGAAGAGGTCGATGTCATGATCAACAGGGATAGCGTTGAAGACTAATGTGTAGCAATATATCTATATTGCTACTATTGCAATATATCTCTATATTACTATTAGGGGTGAATAACCTAAAATTAGCAATAACATCGTATTTTGCTTCCTCATAAAGGAAGCTTTGTTTTCGTGAAAAAAAATTTTTTCGCGATTTTTATGCCAATATGTTCAAAATGTCCTAAAACATCGAGAAATCATATTTAGAAAAAATGTCCGGATGGATGTGTGTGTGTGCGTGTGTGTGTATGTATGTATCCTGAGTTTCAGATGTAAATGATTAATAACTCGAAAACGCTTCGAGATATCAAGCTAAAATTTGGCACACTTGTCGAGCACGAATTGCTTTTCGTTATGAAATTTTTTTTTTAAATTATAACGGGTGTTCAGATTTTATCGACTTTTTTCGTTTTTGCCAGAATGGCGTAAACACTCTAGCCTCTGCAATTTTCAAGATATTGCACTCAAACTTTGTACAGAATTAGTAAAGCTATTAAGGTTGTTTGGTATTGAATTTGGCGAAAATCCATCGAGGGATTAAAATTTTATGAAATTTTGAATTATTTGAAAAATAGCGCAAGCACTCTAACTTACACAATTTTCAATATATTTCACAGAAACTTTGTACAATACTTGTATAGCTATCAAGGTTTGTTCGCGATCAAATTTGGCGAAAATTGATCGAATTTGCACATTGATTACTAATATTTTTCAATAGTTAACAAAGCTTCCTTTATGAGGAAGCCAAATTTGATCGCCATACCGTGTGTTAAAGGAGGCTATGTGAACTATGAATAAAGATGAGGAAGCAATGTGCAAATTTCAATTTGCAGGGTGTTTTACATCCATTTATTATGTCTTACAACTACTCTAGCCATGATCACCCATTAATTGAACCTTAAGAATTATTTAGGTATGGATTTCCAATGAAAAATGAGAAATTTTGACGTTTTTATGTTTTTTCAATGTGTTGCAGGTCAAATTTTGGAATTTTTTTTTTTTGAAATGTAGGGAATGAAAAGTCAAATCATGTCCATTTTTGTCATAATAGTAGAAAAATCTTTTGGCTACAAAATAATGTTTTTAAAAGAAGATTTGATGATTAAAAATAGAATTTAGCATTAAAAAAAAAAAAAAATTTCATAAACTTTGACATATTTTTGATTTTTCAGAAATTTTTAAGGATTTTTATTCCCCCCTTGGTATTTAAAATATGCAAAAATCGAAAAAAAACTTTTTTTGCAGGAAAACCCCTTGGCATCGATGTAGGAAACTGTAATTTTTCACAAAATTGTTTTTTTAGGTTAGGAACTTTGGAAAAAATCGGCAACACAAAATTCGCTGGGGGCCGATTCACCATTCTTTTCCGGCTACACCCTTTGCACATCGTTTCCAGAGTATTTTTCCGTATTTACAAGGCTTCCTCTATGAGGAACCTAAAACTGTGACGGCTAAAACTTACTAAAATTTGGTAACATTTCCTCATAGAGGAGGATTTGTAAATACGAAAAAATACTGAGGAAGCGACGTGCAAATTTCCGATTTTCAATTAACTTGCGACAAGTCGCTCTGTGAAACGCCTGTGAAAATAAGGGGTATGAATGCGCTACATATGTGAGTGGATGGAAGCGAGAGAGCGAGTATAGCTGTTTCATTTGCACCAAGATGTACCCGAAATGCACGGAGACACACGGAGACCCGAGAGCGATATAGCTGGCGTTGAGCCACCGCCATCATTACGCTTCAGCTCCTTTCCCCTCACGTGTTTCTCGACTGAATCGGTGTTGTGCGCATGCGCCATTAGAGAGCGACGGTAATCACCTGTCTCTCTCGTGACATCAGCGCCAACTACATTGATAGACGGTAACTGACATTATGGACCGCACGTTTAACATGGGAGTGTTCACCCACTGTAAGCGCCACAAGGGCAATACAGTGGATGCTCCCACAACTTAACCCCCCGTAACTTAACGGCTCCCATAACTTACCGCGTTACCATGGCAACACACTCCCATAACTTAACGACCCCTGTCGCGCTTTCTCCCCACTCCAAACTCAGCTGCCGAGCTGTGGAAATTTGACACAGGGCAACATAACCTCAACTGTCACATTTTTTCTTCAATTGCGTACGATTTATTAAGCGTTACTATTAGTTTAAGTGTAATTAATGTGCATGAAGTGGATAAATAATACAAGATAACGATTTTGGTAAAAATGACTGATTGATGGGGCAAGACTCGCCCTTTTATAGGACTACGTGTTCGAGAATTGTCGTTCTCTTGAAAAAACAGGAATTTTTATTTGCCAGAAAGAACGAAATTCCTGTAGAATATTCGTATGTATATGCATGTATGTTGTATATGTGGCATTCCACGGTATTTCGATCAAGAACTTACCTTGATGATTGAGATTTTCCTCTAAATTTTTTATATAAGTAAGGACATTAAAAAAAAATGCGCAAATTTTTTCAGGATTTTTCAGCCACGCGTTTTTTGGATTTATTTTTTTTTTTTTACAAAAAAACGGGACAACTTTGTAAAATTTGAAAAAATTCAGAAAAATCTAAAAAAATCTAACAAATTTTTTGGGCTTAGTTTCATAACGGAGATTTCAATACTCTATGAGTCAAATTCAAAAAACAAAAATAACAAAATTGGACTTTTAGAGTTTTAAAATCTCCATTTTGGAACAAAGCCCAAAAATTTTGTTATATTTTATGAGGTTATCCTGAATTTTTTCAGATTTTACAGAGGTCCTTTGAAAAAAAAAAAATCCGAAGAACGCGTGACCAAAAAATTCTGAAAAAATTCAGGATTTTTTTTTAATATGTTCTTTTATATAAAAAATTGAGAGAAAAATCGAAATCATCGAAACAAGATTTTGTCGTGTCATTCCACGACATTCCGATCAAAATCTTGCCTAGATGATTTCGATTTTCCTCGAAATTTTTTATATAGAAAAACACATTGAAATGGTTTTTCCCAAATTATTTCAGAATTTCTTGGTCACGCGTTCTTTGGATTTTTTTTTTACAGGGACCTCTTTGTAAAATCTGAAAAAATTCAGAATAATGTAATAAAGTATAACAAAATTTTTGAGATTTCAAAATTCTAAAAGTCAAATTTTTTTTTTTTTATTTGACTCATAGAGTATTGAAATCTCCGTTATGGAACAAAGCCGAAGAAATTTATTATATTTTATTAGATTTTTCTGAATTTTTTCAGATTCTACAAAATTATCCCGTTTAATCAAAAATAAATAAATAAATCCAAAGAACGCGTGATTGAAAAATTCTGAAAAAATTTGGGAATTTTTATATTAATGTCCTTATTTATAAAAAAAATTTAGATGAAAATCAAAATCAT
The DNA here is from genome assembly GCA_946863875.1 of Alloplasta piceator. Classification (NCBI taxonomy): domain Eukaryota; kingdom Metazoa; phylum Arthropoda; class Insecta; order Hymenoptera; family Ichneumonidae; genus Alloplasta; species Alloplasta piceator. The sequence goes on along the minus strand of OX333072.1, from coordinate 38,507,814 downwards.
CAAGGTAAGATTTTGATCGAAATACCATGGAATACCACATATATATGCAACTTTGTATAACATTTTCTAGAAAATATATCTCGCGAGATCCAACAATCGCATAAATGTATTTTCTGTTCAATTCTTTTTATCTTGAGTTATTGAAAGTAAATTCTTATCAATCTTCAAAAAATTTTCAACATATATCGCTGTCAGATTTTGAAATGTGTGTCTATAACGCGTAGGTACGAATTTCAGGTTGAATTTCGCGCGCTTGTTCTACGCATGCTTCAATAAAAAAAAGGCAGTACGCATGCGTTGAAACACGAAAGTGGTAGAATGAGGGGAACGTTAAGTTATGGAAGTGTTTCCGGCCCCGAAGCGTTAAGTTGTGGGAGCGTCCACTGTATATACTTTCAAGTTTTTTAAGTTACGTTACAGCCGCTGCCTAAGCCGAGCATTACTCTCGTTGTTGACATATAAATTTCTTAGTTAGGAATTATTTATTCGCTTTTTTGAAAAATCTCTAACGTGCACCGCTGCAGGTGGAAATAATGTCAACTACAAGATGGTCACACTAAGTGCGTCACCCCCCACCACTAGAGTTTCCAGATCTGTATGTACGACTGTGATTCTGACACGGGCGCACTGCGCTTGAGCGCTGCATAATCTGGCGTGCCTATTCATCAAATTGAATTTCGCGCGCCACAATGCCACGCCCGAAATTCATTTTGACCAATGGGTACGCCAGATTATGCAGCGCTCAAGCGCAGTGTAGTCCACGTAGTAAATCGAAAAGTGGAACTTTTCTGGTGGAGGAAGGTGGAAACTTGATGTAAGACTATTTCGATGCCGCCGAATTCAATGGTGATAATCATTTTGCTGTGCGGTCCCGGATTTGTTTTAAATAAACAATTAAAATTTCAAATGCGTTTATTTCAGAACGTCTGCATTTTATCAAAGAAATGCATGGAACAAAAGTTGTAGAGAATTAAAAAATGCATAAAAAAGTCTTCGGGCTCTATCTTCGTATCTTTAAAAATAAACGAGTATTATTGAAAATAATATGCAAGCCTATAGACACGCCCGTTCGGGCTAGTGTGAATACGGCAGCCACCAATCACCGTGCGGCGCACTAATACACAGCGCGGCTGCTCATAAAATACACGGGCTCGGACTGTAGTGTGAGTGCGGCCACGCGTTCCCGTCCATGTGCACTACCACACGGAAACGATCGGCTAAAAATAGAACGTGCGAGTGAAACGACACCGTCTTCTCTCTCCGTATATTTCTTTCTCGCGCTAGGCAGCATTTTTCACATTTTCAGGCTCGAGCGTCCTGTATATATATTTCGGCTTCCAAGCGCGGGATTTTCAAATCACACCTCGATGCTGGCGTTTTTCTCTATATTAAAATATTTCTAATACTTATAAGATCTCGCCTATTTTATTTAACATTAAGCTTATAACAATATTTTTAAGGTCATCATTTTGAAATACATATATGGAGATGTAATTTTTTTTTCTCAACAAATTTTAACGAGGATGCAATTTTTTTCTTTTACTATTTTTTTTTTATTGCTTCTTTTTTACTATATTTTCCGATTCTCCAATATTTTTGCTTCCTCATTAGAAGAAAATGTTTTGCAAAAAAAAAATTTTGCAAAAATTTTTGTAAACATTTTTTTGCAAAAATCTCCAATATTTTTGCTTCCCGTCCAAAAAAAAAAAAACCAAAGAAGTATTCGGTTTTCGGGTTTCTACATCAGTGGCATAAGGCCTCAAATCATAATTTCATAATTGGAAAGCTTCTTCTATGAGGAAGCAAAAATATTGAAGAATCGGAAAATATAGTAAAAAAGGAACGATAAAAAAAGTAGCAAAAGAAAAGAATTGCGACTTTATTAAAATTTGTTGAGAAACAAACATTATATCTCCATATATACACCCCCGCTCAAAAGTTTGGATACACCCGCCGACACTTCTTGCCGCACTAAAAGTTGCATAACACAGTCAAAAAAAATGATATTCGAATTTTTAAAGAAGCGTTTCGACGGGTAAGAATTCAGCTTTGTTTCCCCTATTTTTAATTTTCGTTATGATTTTTTTTCGACTTGGTATGCATTTTTGAAAGTGACCGTTTTTCGGCATTTTTCGACCGTCGCAAATCGACCGCATAACTTAGGGACATTTTTTTTGGTCTTTTTTAACTACAGTACATTTGAAAGGGTTAGAAGCTGCTTCATTTTCATTCTTTGAACATTTCTCGCAAAGTTATTTTACTTTTGGGTAAAAAAGACAAATTTGAAAAGATGCAACGTAACTCAAAGACCATTCAGTTTAAGAGAAAATATCAATTCTGAAAAAAGTAGCATAGGTATACACGAAATCGCCTGGAATTATTTCAGAATTTCCCTATGAAATTTTTTCTTTCTATTTTCGCTCCAGCGAAAAATTCCATCTGTTTCAAATTTCCGTACTTCGTGATGAAATAAAAATCTGAAAAAATTTAGCAACATTTGGCATGCTATAAGCAACAATTATCAATAATAATATTGCCCAAAAGTCATTAACAAATTGTTTAAATAAATTATTAAACAATTGTGAACATTGATCAATAATTATTATTGATCATTGTTGTTTATAGCATGCTAAATATTGCTAAATATTGCTGAATTTTTTCAGATTTTAATTTTATCAAGAAGTACGGAAATTTGAAACAGATGGAATTTTTCGCTGGAACGAAAATAGAAAGAAAAAATTTCATGGGAAAATTCTGAAATAATTCCAGGTGATTTCGTGTATACCTATGCTACTTTTTTCATACTTGACATTTTCTCTTAAACTGAATAGTCTTTGAGTTACGTTGCATCTTTTAAAATTTCTCTTTTTTACCCAAAAGTAAAATACCTTTGCGAGAAAAAATCGTACGGAAATGTTTAAAGAATGAAAATGAAGCAGCTTCTAACCGTTTCAAATGTACTGTAGATAAAAAAGACAAAAAAAAATGTCCCTAAGTTATGCGGCCGATTTGCGACGGTCGAAAAAATACCGAAAAACGGTCACTTTCAAAAATGCATACCAAGTCGAAAAAAAATCATAACGAAAATTAAAAATGGGGGGAAACGAAGCTGAATTCTAACCCGTCAAAACGCTTCTTTGACAATTCAAATATCATTTTTTTTGACGGTGTTATGCAACTTTTAGTGCGGCAAGAAGTGTCGGCGGGTGTATCCAATCTTTTGAGCGGGGGTGTATATATGGAGATATATAAGTAGGTGAAACAAAAAAGAGAGACAGAACACTTGAACGGGGTCATACTGCGCATGCGCAACCCACTACGAATAAATGTTACTGGCTGGGGCACTCCCGCTTTCATTCGCGCTTGCGTATTGCAAGAGCCAGAGAGAGAGAGAACGATATTGTCTGCACCGTAAAGTGTTCACAGAGTTTCGACCAGCGCTAGCAATATAAGAGTATTACATAGATGGTTGCCATGGTAACGAGTAAAACTGTGGGAGCGATCAATGGGAGATTAAATTGTGGGAGCGTCCACTGTAAAAAGATTTGGAAACAAAAATTTAAATACTTAGACGTGTACTAATTATCAACCATTATGTTTTAAAGATAAATAACATTCTATCAAACAGTAAGAAATGTCTAAAAATTTTGTCCATTCACCCTACCAGGACGGACGACAGTAACCGACAGTCGTTTGTCTTGTGAAACGACGGTACCCGACGGTCCAACCGTCGGAGTTCATCATTTTACTATCGGAATGAAAGACAAACGACGTTGGTTACTGTCGTTCGCCCTGGTAGGGCAGTGCTTTTTTGGCGAAAACGTTAAATAGTTATAGATGAATGAAACAAAAATATTTAAGATTGTATGTTAAAATTGTTTAAATCATTCTAAACTCTTGAAATAGTTAAAATGTATTAAAATGAAAGTACATGGTGAAAATTAAAAAAATTCGTTCACGCATCTTCGTGCAATGAGTGAAAAACTGAAAAAGAAAGTTATTTTCGTTGGTTTAAACTCTACAGGACACTTCTTTATGATCATAAGAAGAAAGTCTATAAGTTACAAAATTATTGGTTCACAGGCTGCGGAGATCTGACTCTGGACACAAAAATGGTTTTTCAGCTCAAAAATGGCTGTTTTTTTTGGAAAATTTCATATTCAACATTCTCTGAATGGATTGAGTCAAAAAAAAGTGTTGAGATTATAGTAAACCAAAACTATGTTATGAATTTGAACCGGATCCGTTCATGGATTGCTGAGTTATGAGAACATACAGACGGCCGAGGGGACGGAAAATCCAAAATTTTTTGTTTTCGTATAATATGGGCACGTTTCATGTATGGTGAATGCCTAAAAACACAGCTCCTCGACATGCGCTGTTAATTGTTATGATATTATCAAGAGTCGCGATAGCGACTCGAGACAAGTACATTACCTAACCTTACCGCCACGAGGAGCTTCCAGCGGACTCTCTATACAGCAAGGATCTTGCTTATACACAGGAGTAGATCTATATTAAAAAATAGATTTTTTCGATTTATACTTGAAATATACGGTGTAGAAAATTTAAAAAATGCACGTTTTGTTCGTGATATTTTTCTCTTTCCGTCGACATCCAAATGAATGATACAAGTGTTTGCATATGGAAGATATCGAATTTATAATGTTATTTTCCGAATATTACGACGATCATGGTTTTTCTCCTTCCTCGATTTTTCGCAGAACGAATTCCCACTGCACGAGCCAATCCCAATCGCTGATACAATTTCTGTGCTCAGTGATTGGCTCGTGGTGGGTCGATAAAGTGATCCACACAGAAATATATCTTCCCACCATCTAACACCGGATCAAACAACCAAAATGATGAATGCAGAAACCTACGTACCGACCATCATGTATAACCTAAAAAATAAATATCGATGCAGCTGTCTTCCCGAGCAACTTTATATTTACTAATTGCAGTGTCGATTTTATTTTCTTTGTTTATAAAAACGTGCATCGAGTTAATATATGGGACATTCCACCAATTCTTGACTAAAGTTGTGCCGGGGGGTCTGAATTCTGGATAACAAAAATTTTTATTGAAAAGTACATTACAAAGAGAGCTTTCATGATTTTTTTCAATTTTTTTCGTCCAACCCTTTCGAAGATACAGTAGATCGAAAATTGCAAGATTTGCAATTATTGACTTTAGATATTAAAAATATCAATCCCTTGTAAAATTTCTAAAAATATATTAAATATTGGTTTTTGTGTAGAAAAAGCTCAGCTTTCTGAAAAAAATATTTTCAATTTCCTCCAGTATCAGGAAAACCCCGAAAAATGAGGTCAAAAAGTAAAATACGCTTTTTCGACCAATGTATCATTTTTGATATTTTTTAAAATATTTTTTTCGAAAAGCTGAGACTTTTTTACATGGGGAAGATAGGTTTTGATTTTGGGAATATTCAAAAATAAACCATAGCAAAATAAAGTTGAAACTTTTGTGATGAATTGCCGATAAGTATTGTGCTGCCGTCACGGTCGATACACGAACTATCGAATCAAGTTTGAAAATTTCTGTACATAGCATTATATTCAGCGATTATGTAGTGAATATATATGTTCAAAGTGTGAAGTGGGTAAGAAATTAAAATTATTATACAAAAGCGATATGACAGGGATCAAATCTTTATTATTTGTACTCTTCTTGTCACTGTTGACAAAGAAACATTTCTTACAATAGCAGAACTTTTATCAGCCTTGGCATTGTATGACTGGGCACGTGAGTCATTTAAAAATATTAATTTCACTTTCATTTCAAATGAGAAATACGAAGTACGCGCAGCACAGCTAAAATCCAGATTTGCTAATGCTGTGGCTGTAAAAAAAGACGCAATCTATGCATTGTATTATCCCTGATGCCGAGAATCATGGTTCTGCTATTGTAAAAAATGTTTCTCTGTCAACAGTGACAAGAAGAGTACAAATAATAAAGATTTGATCCTTGTCATATCGCTTTTGCATAATAATTTTAATTTCTTACCCACTTCACACTTTGAACATATATATTCACTACATAATCGCTGAATATAATGCTATGTACAGAAATTTTCAAACTTGATTCGATAGTTCGTGTATCGACCGTGACGGCAGCACAATACTTATCGGCAATTCATCACAAAAGTTTCAACTTTATTTTGCTATGGTTTATTTTTGAATATTCCCAAAATCAAAACATACCTTCCCCATGTAAATAAGTCTCAGCTTTTCGAAAAAAATATTTTAAAAAATATCAAAAATGATACATTGGTCGAAAAAGCATATTTTACTTTTTGACCTCATTTTTCGGGGTTTTCCTGATATTGGAGGAAATTGAAAATATTTTTTTCAGAAAGCTGAGCTTTTTTTACACAACAACCTATATTTAATATATTTTTAGAAATTTTACGAGGGATTGATATTTTTAATATCTAAAGTCAATAATTGCAAATCTTGCAATTTTCGATCTACTGTATCTTCAAAAGGGTTGGACGAAAAAAATTGAAAAAAATCATGGAAGCTCTCTTTGTTATGTACTTTTCAATAAAAATTTTTGTTACTCAGAATTCAGACCCCCCGGCACAACTTTAGTCAAGAATTGGTGGAATGACCCATATATATACATATTATAGTTCATATATGTATATCGTCGCATTCGTTTTAGTTTATTTTCATATATTATTTTAAAAATTACTTCAACTTCAACGGTGGTTTGACAACACTCACTGTAAATAGAAATGAGTTGCTTACAAAACGTGCATCGAGTTAATATGTATATATCACATTTGTTTGAAATCATCTTAAATGTTTGAAAACCTTTGAAAAAATAAAAATGATGTGTGCTCAATAAAAATTCGAAAATCACATTTACAGTTTGTATAGAAAAAATTGGTGTAGTGATTTGTGCTGCCAGAATATAATAATTTATGTACTAGGACATTCGAATGTTCCCTCGAACAAAAAAAAAATTATAAATTCATTCACTCAACGCAAAATTAAAAGGGTTACAATTCTTGGTAAATAATTCTTCTAAATTATGGAAGGTGGTCTAAGAATTGTTTGCCAAGGACTTCAGGAGACTTTCAATTTCTTATTAATGTAACATGTTCGTCGTTTTTTCAGGAAGATTTATTTAGAATTTATTGTAATCTGTCAAAAAATGTATTTAGAATTCATTATGATCTGTCAAAAAAATTGTATATCATACAGTTTAATACCATACTTGATACTATTAATATTTATACCTAGTATTTATAATATTTTGTTTGCTGCACACCGGTCATAATTCTATTCATAATGAGGTTTATAATTTTTTTACTCATCGACGGAAGATTTTGTAGCCAGAATCCAATTCGTGATGCAAAAAAGTTGTTAACTTCAATGCTAATACTATTTTGTCCATAACACAATGAAGAATTTTGTTCGCCGCACAATGGACAACCAGGACAACATTATTTTGATCACTGCGATATGGACAAAATTCTATTCATATTGAGGGTTATGATTTTCTCTCATCGATGGACGTTTTTGTTTCAAATATAATTTGTGTATTCCATTGGACAAACAAATTATTATAATTACATGAAAATTATATATTTAAATGAAATTGTAAATTATATTATACTATATACATCTTTGTGTATTATTGCGGATGATACTAGCTCCAGAAAAAAGGCTGGACGCGAAACGCCAAAGCTGCATACATTGTTTTTTTTCTTTAAACCAATAAATGATATAGCGTGAATTAAGGTAAGGATCAAGTAAGGACTATCGGTTATGAGGTATATGATTTATTATCATTCATGGTAATTGATGAGAAAACCAAGAATGTCAGATTTCATAGCATTTCGTTTGCTGCCCACTGGTAAAAATTTAATCAATAATGAGATTTATGATTTTTCAACTCGTCGATGGGAGTTTTTGTATCCAAAATATGATTTGTGGAATAGGTGGAGAAAAATAATAATGAACCTTAGTATAAAGAGCATTTTATTCACTGCACAATGAAGAAAATTCAATCTATATTGAGATTTATGATTCATTCTCTCATCAATGAATGATTTTGTGTCTAAAATATAATTTTTGCAGTCTATCAGACAAGCGAAATTATAAACTAAGTATATAAAAATAATATAATTATATGAAATTATAAATAATATTATATTATATAATCAAATAGCATTATGAATTATATGTAGAGTTGAAAAACCGAATGGAAACACTTTGCGAAAAGTCTGCAAATCACCCCCAAAAACACCAAAAATGGTGTACAAAAATTGGAGACAAGTACATTTACGAAAGTATCTCTAATTCAGTCTTCTTACAAAAAGTTGTAAAATAAATAGACATGAAATTCACAACACACATTGCCAAGCACATGCAGTTTCCCAATGTAGCATTAACTGTGTAATCATGATTTTTAGGGGTGGAGTCAAAATAAAAAAATTCGAAAAAATCTTGACGGTAAAGATTTAAGAAATAGCGAAATCAAGTGAAAATTGTTGACAAAGGAAAATTATCAATGAAAAAAATAATCAAAAAAATAGAAAGTACTTGGCGAGTTTTTTCACTGAGCATACCTGGTTTTCACCTGTTAACTAAAAAACCGTTTTGACTGATCATCCGTTAAAAACAAACTCGCCAAGTACTTTTTATTTTTTTAATTTTTTTTTCATTGATAATTTCCCTTTATCAACAATTTTCACTTGATTTCGCTATTTCTTAAATTTTTACTGTCAAGATTTTTTCGAATTTTTTTATTTTGACTCCACCTCTAGAAATCATGATTACACAGTTAATGTTACATTGGGAAACTACATGTGCTTGGCAATGTGTGTTGTGAATTTCATGTCTATTTATTTCACAACTTTTTTTAAGAAGACTGATTTAGAGATCCTTTCGTAAATGTACTTGTCTCCAATTTTTGTACACCATTTTTGGTGTTTTTGGAGGTTTATATATACGACCCCGCTCAAAAGTTTGGATACACCTGTCGATATTTCTCGCCGCACTAAAAGTTGCATAACTCCGTCAAAAAAAATGATGATCGAATTTAAAAAAAAGTGTTTTGACAAGAAGAAATTCAGCTTCGTTTCCTTTATTTTTATTTTTTTTTAGGTTTTATTTCGACCTGGTAAGCATTTTTGAAAGTGACCGTTTGTAGGTATTTTTTCGACCATCGCAAATCAGGCGCATAACTTAAGGGCGGGGTAAAGTATTGAAATTTTTTTTTTTCATTTTTTTTCATTTTTTAAATGAATGCATAATATCTCAAGAATATTGTGTTAAAATTTCAAGTCGATCGGAGTAAAATTGACGAAGTTATGAGTATTTGAGCGTCTATTGCTCCATGCCGGGTTTTATACCTGAGCGGCAGCTGCGCGGCGCGCTCTTGTATTTTTCGACCCCGAATAAATTCCTTGATAAACGGGCCTGTTCCGGTCCCGTTATGTATATTCGAGGCATGGCATTAGTATACACATCAGTCTGTATATCAGTTGACCGCTGTATGCCGTGCTGAGCAGTAGCAATTCACACTAACAGTTTGAGTCCGTTTTCGTTCGTGTTCGTACCTCGAAAAATGCCTCGAAAAGTAAGCAAACAAGATCGTGAGAACAGTATTGGGCAATGGTGGCGACCAAAAAAAAGTGCCTCCTCAAAAGCGTAAAAACGACGAACCGTTAGCTAATAGCGCGTCAGCGAAAAAAATTAAAAATAATCCCGCTGGGGTGGTAGAAGACATCCAAAAACATTATCGAATGATAGATTTCGTTCTTGTTTTTTCGACTATTGCTACTGTAGTCAAATGTGTGAAGTGTGATGGAAAAGTTACATTCCAAACATGCAAAAAAGAAGGTCTGGTTTCAAGATCAAGGTTACGTGTGAAAAGTGTAAACAGCCTCACTACATTTCATCAAGTGAATAGACAGTGGTGTATACGATGTCAATTATCGATTTGCTTTCGTAATGCGAGTGTTAGGCTTAGGTTTAGCCGGATGCAATAAGTTCTGCGGACTAATGGATTTGGCGAGTGCTTTCTTATCGAAACCAGCCTATAATTTATATATGAAAAAACATTGTGAAGCGATACAAAATGTGGCCAAGAAGTTCTTCGCATCGGCTGCACAAGAAGAGAAAAAGCAATGTCTGAAGCAAATAATGTAGAAGAAACGTCAGAATTGACTGTATCAGGCGACGGCACTTGGAAAAAAAGAGGATTCTCTTCGTTATTTGGCGTTGCTTCTCTAATTGGATATTGTACTGGAAAGGTACTTGACATTTTTGTAAAAAGCAGTTACTGCCACGGTTGTAAGACTTGGAAAAACAAATTGGATTCTGCCGAATACGAAGCGTGGTACGAAGGGCATGTGGATAGCGGTGATTGCGAAGCCAACCATGAGGGACCCTCTGGAAACATGAAGGTATCAACAATTATAGAAATGTTCGAACGATCGGTGGAAAATCTTGGGGTGAAATATTGTAACTACATCGGAGACGGTGACTCAAAGACGTACAGCGGCGTTGTCAATGCAAAATCTATGGTGAAAATTTTGTGATAAACCAAAAAGAATGCATAAGGCATGTCCAAAAGAGAATGGGAACACGTCTGCGTGAACTAGTAAAAACAAGCGTAGTTGACACAAAAACCAAGACCGGAAAGATCGTAAAAAGAAAAAGCCTTTCTGGCAAAGGAAAGCTCAATGCTAAAATGATTGATAAATTGACTGTTTACTATGGACTAGCTATTCGACGTAATTATGATTCAGTTGAGAAGATGAAAAATGCCATATGGGCAACTTATCATCACTACAGTTCAACCGACGAGAACCCACAGCACGAGAAATGCCCAAGCGGCGAAGACTCCTGGTGCGAATGGTAGCAAGCTGCAGCTGCAGATGCTCTAGAATCATTCAAACACAACTACACAGCCCTTCCTACTGACGTTCCGGAAGCCATTGAGCCTATTTATAGTGACTTGAGCAACGACGCACTGTTGTCGATGTCTTGGAGGTTTCACGCAAAATAATAATGAGAGTCTCAATCAACTTATTTGTAAAATCTCTCCAAAGTCAGTCAGTGGCACCTCTACAATTGTGGAAATTGCAGCTTATGTAGCTGCATGTACTTACAATGAAGGTTCTTTCGCTTTGTTAGCCTTTATGGAAGAGATGCAAATCAGTACAGGGCCAAATTCTCACGAATGGGCCCGACAAGTTGACGGACCTGGCATCGACGACTTTGAGTGAGTATAAGAAAATTATCGAGTTTTATTTTGAATTTCTAATAATTCAAAGATAATTGAAAAATCTGAAAAAATTCATACGTATTCAGAAAAATAAACGAATCACGAAAAAAAATTGGGTTGCGGGGAAATTCGTTGACTAATTTTTTTTTTCATCATTTTGTTAATAACATTTTGGAATTATTATTATGCAAAATTAATCTTTTGAGTACCTTTAATATGCATGAATTTTCTCAGATTTTTATGCAATCGAGAAGTGTTCTCAAAGTTATGTGCAATGAACGCTAAGCGACCAAACTCTTCTGCGTTTTTCAAACCGTTTTTTTGAGACTTGTCATATTTGAAGTCCGTGTGCACGATAACTCAAAATCTACTGGACCAATCGCTTTGAAATTTTGCACAGTCTTTCTTCACATAATTCACCAGGTATTGTCGAGAGCTTTTTTGTTTTTTTAAAATAATTACTAATTTTTCAACAACAAATCACCCGATTTTTTTAGCGAAAATCGGGTTTTTGGCTCCCGAGTGCTACGAAAAATCGAAAAATCGAAAAAAAAAATTTCCCGTCATTACCTCGAGAAACATCTCCTTTAACAAATGCATTTTGATTTTTTTGTTTCAGATGATTCTGTTGCGAGTTATGGTGCATACCGCAAACCAACTTTATTTCAAGGCGCCTCCGGGGTTTAATTTTCACTTGCTTAATTTTGAATATTTTGCAATGCAAATTAAGGAGAATGTTTTTCAAATGTTACTTTATTATATGTAAATTTTTCAATAACCGAACACTATCCGTTACGCCAAAAAAAATCTTAAAAACATGCCTTTTTTCGCCGAATTAACTTTACCCCGCCCTTAAGAACATTTTTTTTTACTTTTTTACCTAAGGTACATTTGAAAGGGTTAGAAACTGCTCCACTTGCATTCTTTAAAGATGTTGGTACGATTTTTTCTCGGAAAGTTATTTCACTTTTGGCAAAAAAAGGAAAATTTTGAAATATGCAACGTAACTCAAAGACTATAGAGCTTAAGAGAAAATGTCAACTATAGAAAAAGTAGCGTAAGTATACACGGAATCGCCTGGGATTATTTCAGAATTTTCCCATGAATTTTTTTTTTTTTACTATTTTTGTTCCAGCGAAAAATTGCATCTGTTTGAAATTTGCGTACTGAGTGATGAAATCAAAATCTGGAAAAATTCAGCAAAATTTTGCATGCTATTAGCAACAATTATCAATAATAATATTGACCAAAAGTCATTAACATTCTGTTTGAACAATTGTTTAAACACTTTTTTTCAAAAATTATGGACAATTATCAATAACTATTACTGATCATTGTTGTTTATAGCATGCCAAATATTGCTGAATTTTTTCAGATTTTTATTCTATCACGAAGTATGGAAATTTCAAGGAGATGACATTTTTCGCTGGAGCAAAAATAGTACAAAAAAAAATTTCATGGAAAAATTCTGAAATAATTCCAGGCGGTTCCGTGTATACCTTCGCTACTTTTTTCATACTTGACATTTTCTCTTAAACTCCATAGTCTTTGAGTTACGTTGCCTCTTTCAAAATTTGTCTTTTTTAGTCTTTTAAAAGTCTTTTTTAGTCTTTTTAAAAGTAAAAGAACTGTGCGAAAAAAAATCGTACGGAAATCTTGAAAGGATAAAAATGGAGCGGCTTCGAACCCTTTTACATGTACCGTAGATATAAAAGAGAAAAAGAAATATCCATAAGTTATGCGCTCGATTTGCGATGGTCGAAAAAATGCCGAAAAACGATCACTTTCAAAATTGCATACCAGGTCGAAAAAAAATCATGAAGGAAATAAAAAATAAGCGAAATAAAGCTGAATTCCTTCCCGTCAAAAAGCTTTCTAAAAAATTCGATTATCATTTTTTGTGACGAATTATGCAACTTTTAGTGCGGCAAGAAATATCGACAGGTGGATCAAAACTTTTGAGCGAGGGTGTACATGTCCAATCTCGAAGTTGGCGAGTACCCGAAACTAACGAGTACTCGATACGAATTCGGGTACCTGATAGTGGCGGGTAATGCAAAAACGTGACTCGTCGGGTGCCCGACGCGAACCGAACATCGGGTACCCGAGTGAAGCGGGTACTCGCAAACCCCTATAAAACAACAAAAAAACAAGATTTAAAGTGACAATTGGTGAAATCACAAGCAACATGTGCGCATGCGAAACATGTGCACTTCTATTTGCGATAAGGAAATTCCAATTGTCCTCGGTTCATATTTTCCACAACTCGCACACACTTGTGATTCTCGTCCATGAAACCGTCCAATAACGATCCTAATATTCATCCTCACACTTAGCTTGCTACCTCACCTGTACTTGGTAACATGTGCTATTGTCCGGGGAACACACAACGACCAGAGAGAGCGAGAGCGAGAGGGAGAGGGAAACTTTTATCTTTAGAAACCCTGGAATTCTTTATGGGGTGTACATGATTCAGGGCGTTAATGTTGAACAAATACACTCGGATGAAATAAATTGTATGCAGGAGGCTTGTACTGCACGAGGTTGGGTGATCTTTTACGCCTGCCTATATGTGTTATGTCGAAATGCACCACTGAACTCTGACATCTATGTCCCCCGTGACAGATGTCCCCTTCGCCGCTGGATAAATATTTAATCGACGCTCTACGTATCAGCCTCTCCTGATTCCCGTCCTTTTTTCGATGTGACACACGATGAAACTGACTCTGGTTAGTTACGATCACCCCCGTTAACTGTTATGGTAGAAAATGCGTATACGTCAATCAACTTGATCGTACGCGGGAATGATTTGATTAAGGCTGCGTAGATAAATATTCGATCCGTAGCACCCTCTGCTCAGCAACTTTTTGTACCAAGGAGCCCACAATTCTTGAATATCTACATACGTATATAGCGCGTATAAAGCACACGACCAATCGTGCAACATCCCCACCTTTCGATCGGGAGCTGAAGACAAAAATTATCCGTGACAGAATATGCAATCGATAAATACATATTCGGGATAAGAAAATAAAGATTTCAGAATAACTGTAGCAAACGACTAGGGTAGACAGAGGTCAATTGTAACAAGGGTCACTTGTAACATGGCGAATATCGCCCAAACTATAGTAGGTACCAGCGTGTGCCGCAGATACATAATGCGTCTTGCAGTACCTCACATTTGATCATTAGGGTAGAAGATATCAACATCTAGCAGACTTGATCAAAGAGGTGTATTTGGTATTCTCAGACCCAAAGTAAACTCTTCCGGCTTTCGATAAACATGAATATCTGGATTTCTGTACTACATAGAGTCAATACTGTCTTTTTGTACGCTCCCTTGTATGTTTTAATGTCAGCTTTCGCGGTCTTCGAAGCCTGTTGCTTGAGATAATTAGCCAAATTCTAATTTTGAAGTAGAAAATACCATCCTCGCACAGGCAAATTACCTTGTTTGCCGCCCTAGGCCTTAAGAAGTCTGCCGCCCCTTTTCAATAAGAAATCAAAGAAGAAGAGGAATTTCTTGTCAAATAAAAATACTGATTTTTTTATTTTTAGCTGTTAGTATACATACACCGACAAAAGTTGTGATATTCAAGAAAATATTTATTATAAATTTTGAGACATTTAGAATCCTTCTGTTCAAACTTGTTAGTGAACAATATTTCATTATAGTCTTTTTGTATGAAAAAGTTTCCTTGATAACTAACCAGTTTCGAAACCTGAAGCGTTAACAAACAATACTGAAAAAATAAAAAAACTAGTAAAATTCAAATAAATCGATTAATTTTCTTATAAATTGTACTATACCTAAAAGAGTAGTAGGTCTACTTCCTTGAAATATTTCCGCTTGATTGCGTATTCACAAACATTTTTCAAGAACTGAAAATTAAACATTCGAACCACTTCGATAATCATCGTTAAATTTACTCCTATATGTATATTCATATTTTATTCCATATGTAGCAGAAAATATGATACTAATACCTTAAAGTTATCTTGAGATAAACGGTCAAAATAGGAATTTCGAAATATTCAAAATTTATTCAAATATATATGGGTCAAAATTCCGAAATACAGCATGCGTTTGGGCCTCATGGTCGACGATTGTTTTATAACTTTAGGGACACATAGTACCGTAAGAGAGTACAGTCTGGAATTTTTTTTGGATTTTTAAATCAACCAGTTTCACTGTACCGATTACGTCATTTTTTTTTAATTTCTTGAATGCCATGTATTAATCAATTTCAATCGTGTAATAAAAAAATTTCGACATATATTTTCATCGGAAAAGATCTCAGCTTTAAAAAAAAAATATTTTCAAAGACGTGCCAATTCATATAAGCATAGAAAAATAGGTTCTTTCCTCAAAAAAGCGTTTTCTCAATGAGCCGATACTCCAATCTATTTTTTCATATTTTATCGGATTTCTGAGGTTTTTGACACGAGAAAACCTTTTTCCCAGAGTGGGATCTCTTCAGAATCAGACCGTTTTATATTGAATATAATATAATGTGCTGCAAATATCGAGAAAATAGTGCGGATACAATACTGCTTACTGCGCTAGTATTGTATTGTATTGTTACTATCCTTATTTATCGAGGTAATTATGGGTTTGCAGCTTAACTTTTTATTTATTAACACGATGATTTGTCTACGGGAAAAAATAATAATACCATGAAAGCTATATAAGATAACACGATTCCGGGAAATGGGCGTGTGAACAAAGTTTAAAAAACATCCATTCATCTTTTATAAAAATATTTATTGAGGCATGTTTAATTTTGCGAAAATAAGAACGAATATTTAACAATTAGTACTTGTTTTACACTGGTCGATTTTAAGTATACTAAAAAAAAAAAAATTCAACAATTTTTTTGCGCAAAATTAACCATGCGTCAATAAATATTTACATGGAAGATGAATGGATGATTTTTAAAATTTGCTTACACACATATCGCCCGGAATCGTGTTATCTTATGTTGCTTTCAGGGTAATTTTCGATAAAAATATGTGTCGAATTTTTTTTTTCAAAAAAATAATGTCATTGGTACAGTGAAACTGGTCGATTTAAAAATAAAAAAACAATTCCAGAGTGTACTCTCATACGGTACTATGTGTCCCTGAAGTTACAAAACAATCGTCGTCCATGAGGCTCAAACGCATGCTGACTTTCGGATTTTTGACCCATATATTTCGTTCGATTCTTTCCAAATTCAATAGCAAATAGTGCTTAATGATAGTCCATCTGTACGAAAAAGTCAGCGTGATGGTTCAAAAATTGCGAGGGCTAGAGTGTTTTCTAAATATGTTTTTTCAACGTTTTAGGATATTTTGAATACAGTGGCAAAAAAAGTTGCGAAAAAAATTTTATTCATAAAAATGAACCATCCTCTATGAGAAAGTAAAACAAATGTTGGAAAAAACTTGATTATATACGATTCTCTAGGATGTTCGTAAATATATTTCTGGGACGGCAAGTTCACTATTTACCGTAAATTAATTTGAATTCGCGGTTATCTTTGAGACAAACTCGGTTACATTGGATTTGTTTGCGATATACTTTTAATTATTGACAGAGCTGCGATACTTTTAGGTCCATTTTTAGTCGCAATCAATTATTGAATCCAAGTGACGAACCAATAATCGCTAGAAAAATTTTTTTGTGCCGTTGAAAACTTGTTGCCCTCAAAATTTGCCGCCCTCAGAATTCGCCGCCCTAGGCCCGGGCCTACTGGGCGTACTGGTAAAATCCACCGCTGCATCCTCGCAGACATTAGATAATAGTTACTTCTACCTGAATGAAGATGACTTGAATTTTTTGTTGTATACTATTGGACTATACAGTTGTATAGTCGAATAGTATGCCGGACAGTTCAATTCAAAAGTAACTTTTGGCAAGACCTATCCACTGCACACACCAACACTCTGAAAGATTCTGTATATATATATTGAGGCGATTTTTTTGACATTTTTTATTTCTTTCACTCTCCACCCGAAATTTTGTTGCATGTGTCTGAAAGAAAATTCCCTGAAAGTTACAGCCTTCAATATTAATATTGAGTACTTTTCTTTCGCGTGATAAGTTTTTCCATCTAAAATACGCGGTAATCAAAAACTCTTTTGTCCAAATTTTACCACTCCGCGGTTCTTTATGCTATCACATTGATTTTGGTCGAAATTTACGCAGAATTAAACGATCTTTCAAAGTGTCCTCAACAGCATAAGTGTAACTTACACTGGTGAGATGGTACGAGTTCACTAAGAGGGTTTTCCAACTACCGACACACAGCGCACATGCGACACAGTGTACAGCGGTTGGTGTTCCAACTACGACTTCGTGTCTCACTGTGTCGCCCTAAAACGACACGCTGAAAAGTTGTGTTCGAGCGTGTGGTATATGTCAGTGTTGCCAATACTTAGTTGTGTAACCGGAAAAAACTATGGTATGAAGATTGGTAATGGCGAAGCGTCACTCTCAAAAGTCTTCTTGGCGTGTGTTTTTAGGTTTAAAAAAATTGTATTCTCATTTTTTTTGCGAAATTTCAATTTTTTCAAAACAGAAAAATTATGATTTTGATTTTTTCGATAAAGTGAAAAAAATAAAAAAGTTTTTATTCATATGTTTTTTTTTGTTTGATGAATATTTTTTTAGATGCAATTGTAGTGAAAAAATGAAAATCTTGATCGGACGCCTAAGAAAATCTAAAAAAAAATCACAGACGTTCCTTTTGACTAATATTTCAAACTGACAGATTTTCAAAAAAAATTGGAGAGGATGAAAAAAAAGTGGCGTGGTTGAAAAAGAACTCCTCATATATTCATACAAGTTTATATTTCAAGTTTATTTTTCCAATCAAGTTATTTCTAATTTTTACAAAAGTTACTCGTAACCTTAAGATCGCAAAATATTAATATCTCTAAAAACTAATGAGATTATACAAAGCCATGATAACGATGGGTAGGCTGAATCACCGATCAAGAACGTGTTTTTCGGAAACATTAATTGCGTATTTTCTGTGGCAGTTTCCCATATCCGTGACAGTAGATGTAGATAGCCGGTTCTGACTCAAGATCCCTACCCCGCCATTTACCGACCTTATTTTAGCCCGTGATTCGAGCCACTTAGCCGAGACTCGAACCACTTAGCCGAGACACAAACCACGTCGTGAGTCATAAGCGGCTTGCGGATGGTGGGTGGCAGACAGTGGGTGGTGGGCGGTGGGTGGTGAGTGGCCGGTGGGTGGCGGGTGGCAGGTTGGTGATGGGCGGTAGGGGGAGGGGATTTGGGATTTTTTTTTTCGTTAGCATGTGTTGCGTGTATGTGCGTGCACGACTTGCGGACGGTAGGTGGCGGCCGGGGGGGTTGGTGGCGGGGAGGCAGGTGGACGGTGGGTGGCAGGTGAAGGGGGAGGGGGATTTGTGATTAGCATGTATTGCGTGTATGTGTGTGCATGTGCGTGCATTTGCGTGTGTGGGGGAGGGGGGGGGGTCTTGGGATTTCCGATTAGATGCCCATGATTTTTCGAAGAAAGCGTTAGATGACGTCGTCGTCGATGGCGTTGACCCGCGGTCTCTCGCACGCTCTCTCTCTCTCTCTCTCTCTCTCACACACGCTCTCTCCCTCTCTCTCTCTCTCTCTCTCTCTCTCTCTCTCACGCGCGCTCTCGCATGCGGAGTGTCGAGTATCAAATTTATGATGTATACAACTGTACCCCAAGATGATCCAAATTTTTTCGTCACAACGCATATTATCGACACATAGTTGCATAGACGATTATTCGTTCACCATTTTCGAGTTTTTTCAAGCAATTCTCTGGCAACGTTATTTCCCTCTCTTTCTCTTTATCTCTCTGTCTCTCTCTCTTTCACTTGTTCTCCGTATCTCGTACGTCAGTGTATTCTAAGCTATGAGATTGCTAATGATTTAGACTTTTTGTAGTTCAAGCATGATTTTTGGGGAAAATGTGAAATCAAATATTTTTAGTGAAAGGTCCATTGATATTCAATATTTTATTTGTTATCAATATCCCTAGATGGCATTCAAATTTAAAAAAGTTTTATCATGATAGATTGATATCTAGATATTACAAAGCTATGATGATTTAATTATTTCAGAAAAAAATTCTATCGTGTTCTGCCCGCGGGTCCACTGATATTAGTGGTATATATAAATTCTATGGTAGATTTAAAAATTAGGAAAACTTTTTTTTCATGAAGCAATTGGATTTTTGGAAATTTATTATTTACTCTCACCAAAGGTCTAAGCATATTAATGTGATTTTTTTCTCATCTTCTGCGAATAATATAGAAGTTTACTTTAAAATTTATATCATGAACAAACCAGACTTTTTTTTGTTCTGTCTTTCCAAGTTTTTTCAAATGATTTTTATAACTTCACGTAAAACTCCTATGCGATATGCAGAGGATAAGAAAGCATAAGTAATCATCACTTCCAAGGGCCCTCGTTCAGAAAAAAAATATATATATTGTATTATTCAGAAAAATCTTGGATGTCTTAGCTTATTTTCAGGAAATTTTAATGTCGTCGGCACATTACGAGAAAAATCAATTATATTTATATCTTTAAGTCTATGGTCAGAAACAAATATTAAAATTTCCCGAAAATGTGAATTGTCATAATTTTGAGGAGGGTTACTTTTCTCAAATATGAATACATTTTTATGTTATTATAATAACAACAACAATTTCCAAGAACCATGGGCTTACAGATAGGAAAATCAAAATTCTCGTAACGTTAAAACATCCGAATGAATAACAACATTTTAACTAACAATTTTTGTTCCGCACAATCCGTAGATTACATGGAAATCCGTGAAAAATATATATCATGAAAGACCCAGCCCACTTATTCGATTTCTTTTTAAAGTTTTTTAAATAACTGCTTATAGCTTTGCATAAAATTTATGTTACATCCACAGAATATGAGCAAAGTAAGTAACACTCACATCGACAACTCCAGATAAATATAAAATTGAAACAAAAATCACGGTTATTGTGAGTGTGAAAGATCTGATTTTTGCATGATATTGGGAACCTAAGAAGAGGTATGATTTAATTCTGACGTCAGCAATATGGCGACGTAAGTAAATAGCTCGCTCGCGACTCGCATGTGACAGCGCAGCGTTCCAACAACAGCAAAGTGAACGGTATACACGGAACGACACAGAACGACGCAGAGTGTGATAGTTGGAAAACGCTCTAAAGCTGATTTTTACCCAGAATTCTCGTTTTTTCGCTAGTATCTCCCAAATGATTAACTTTACCGAAAAAATGTACGCAAAATTTTTTCTGAAAATTTAATGTTCTACAAAAAAGGTCCTTTAGACCTAATTGGTAAAATTAATATTTCTTGAGGTATTGAACCTTAACTTACTTGTGATATGAAATTTTTTATAGATTATCGAACCAAAAGATTCAAATTGTTGATGTTCCGAATATGATTTGTGATATGGTGATATGATATGGAATATCAACAATTTAAAACTTTTAGTTCGATAAACTATACAAATTTTATACCATAAATAAGTTAAGGTTCAATATCTCAAGAAATATTGAATTTAACAGTTAAGTTTAAAGGACCT
Organism: Alloplasta piceator; assembly: GCA_946863875.1. NCBI lineage: Eukaryota > Metazoa > Arthropoda > Insecta > Hymenoptera > Ichneumonidae > Alloplasta > Alloplasta piceator. Next base: position 38,486,941 of record OX333072.1, on the reverse strand, counting down.
TTTTTGTAGGAAATTATATTGCCAACAAAATTTCCTTCTACGATTTTTCGGTTAAGTTAATCATTTTGGCGATAACAGCCGAAAATCGAAAATTTTTTGTGAACATCGACTTTAGGGACCTGTACCATCTCACCAGTGTAAGTTGCACGTACGCTGCTCAGAACACTTCTAAAGATCGTTCGATTCTACGTGAATTGCGACCAAAATCAATGTGATAGAAAAAAAACCGTAGAGTAGTAAAATTAAGACAAAAAAAGTTTTTCATTTACGTGTATTTTAGATGGAAAAAATTATCACGCGAAGGGAAAGTACTTAATATTAATATTATGGGCTGTAACTTTCGGGGCATTTTTTTCAGACGCATAGAGCAAAATTTCGGGTGGGGAGTGGAAGAAAAAAATAAGTCGAAAAAAATCACCCTCATATACACATTAGGGTGGCGCAAAAAAACCGATTATTTTTTTTTTTCGAGTCTCTTGTGATGATATGTTAGTTTTTCATGTTTTAAGAACCCTCACCAAAAATAAGCTCAAAAAAATTTTGTTAAGGGTCACTTAAGATTTTTAAAAATTTCTAAAATCGTCAAAAATCGAATTTTTTTTTTTATTTTTTTCTCATTACGTTAGAATTTTATAGACGAAAAAAAATAAGTTTCTCAAATTTTTAGATCGAAATATTCATTTTTAAAGGTGACTTCTAATTTTTTTTATATTTGTAAGTGCATTGCATCAGATGTTTTCGAGTGACCTTTAAATATTCATGTTAAGATTTGATACATTTTTTCTTTCAATTAATAAGATAATCGATAAAAATACACCACGAGATGAATAAAAAATTAAACACTATACTGAAAATATAATTTTTTAATAACTCGACGTTTTGCAAATTACAGTAATAATACGATTGATTATTTTTTCTTTGAGTTCTCAATTTCTTTTAATTTTTTTTTCTTCCGACGTATCTTTCAACATTACGAGCATATGAAAGATCTGTTTTATCGACGCTACAGTAAAACAGAGTGTATGCTGATTTTTGTTAATTCCTTGACTATTGAACCGAATGATTTGAAATTTGACCAGGTGACAGGTGATTCTAGAGAGCTCTAGAGAGCTCGATAGTGGTATTTTTTTCTTAAATTAAGCTATGCAAAACTTATTGGATCCATTTCTTTTGGAAACCTCTCAGATTATACCCGAAAAAGTACATTTCTATGTTGAATTTCTCTATTTTCTGGCCATTAGGCCAGAAGCTCTCTAGAATCACCTATCACCTGGTCAAATATCAGATCATTCGGTTCAATAGTCAAAGAATGGTAATGTGTCGCAAAAATTAACGTACACTCTGTTTTACTGTATCGTCGATAAAACAGATCTTTCGTAATGTTGAAAGATACGACTAAAGAAAAAAAAATTAAAAGAAATTAAGAACTCGAAGAAAAAATAATCAATCCTATTATTTCTGTAATTTGCAAAACATCGAGTAATTAAAAAATTATACTTTCAGTATTGTGTTTAACTTTTTATTCATCTCGTGGTGTATTTTCATCGATTATCTTACTAATGACAAGAAAAAAATTTATCAAATCTTAATATGAATATTTAAAGGTCACTCGAAAACATCTAAAGCAATGCACTTACAAATATAAAAAAATTATGAGCGACCTTTAAAAAAGAATATTTTAAGCTAAAAATTTGAGAAACTTATTTTTTTTCGTCTATAAAATTCTAACGTAATGAGCAAAAAAAATAATAACTAATAAAAATTCGATTTTTGACGATTTTCGAAATTTTTTAAAATCTTGAGTGACCCTAAAAAATTTTTTTTGAGCTCATTTTTAGTGAGGGTTCTTAAAACCCAAAAAACTAACATATCATCACAAGAAACTCGAAAAAAAAAATAATTGGTTTTTTTGCGCCACCCTAATAGACATATGGGTCAAAATTCCGAAAGGCAGCATGCGTTTGGGCTTCATGGTCGACGATTGTTTTGTAACTTTAGGGACACATGTACAGTATACATTCTGGATTTTTTTTTGGATTTCTAAATTGACCAGTTTCACTATACCGATGACGTCATTTTTTTTAAATTTCTTGAATGTCATATTTTAATCAATTTCTCTAGACCCGTGTAATTAAAAAAAAAATTTGACATATATTTTCATCGAAAAAGATCTCAGCTTAAAAAAAAAAATTCCAAATACGTATCAATTCTATAAGCATAGAAAAATGGGGTTTTTTTCCTCAAAAAGGCATTTTTTCGATAAGCCTACACTCCAATCTGTTTTTTCATTTTTTTTAGGATTTTTGAGGTTTTTTTTACACGAAAAAACTCTTTTTCCAGAGTAGGATCTCTGCGGCATCAGACCGTTATATATTAAATATAATCTGAGGTGCTGTAAATATCGAAAAAATAGTGCGGACACAATACTGCTTACTGTGCTAGTGTTGTATTATATTGTTACTATCATTTTTTATCGAGGTCGTTATGGGTTTTTAACTTGATTTTCAATTTATTAGTACTGTAACAAGAGGATTTGACTATGAGAAAAAATAATAATACCCTGAAAGCAATATAATATACACGATTCCGGGGAATGGGTGTGTAATCAAACTTTTAAAAACATCCATTCATCTTTTATGAAAATATGTATTGACGCATGATTGATTTTCACCAAGAAGATATTAAATATTTTTTCTTTTTTAGCATACTCAAAAGCAACCAATGTAAAACAAGTAAAAAATGTTAAATTTTTTTTTTGCACAAAATTAAACATGCATCAATAAATATTTTCATAAAAGATGAATGGATGTTTTTTAAAGTTTGTTTACAAACTCAATCCCCGGAATCGTGTATATTATATGGCTCTCAGGGTATTATTATTTTTTCTCATAGTCAAATCCTCCGGTTACAATACTAATAAATTAAAAGTTAAGTTAAAAACCCATAACGACCTCGATAAAAAATGATAGTAACAATATAATACAATACTAGCGCAGTAAGCATTATTGTATCCGATCTATTTTCTTGATATTTACAGTACCTCAGATTATATTTAATATATAACGGTCTGATGCCGCAGAGATCCCACTCTGGGAAAAGAGTTTTTCCGTGTAAAAAATCCTCAGAAATCCGAAAAAAATATGAAAAAACAGATTGGAGTGTAGGCTCATCGATAAAACACCTTTTTGAGGAAAAAACGTATTTTTCTATGCTCATACGAATTAATACGTATTTGGAAATATTTTTTTTTGAAAAGCTGAGATCTCTTCCAATGAAAATATATGTCGAATTTTATTTTTTAATTACAGGGGTATAGAGAAATTGATTAAAACATGACATTCAAGAAATTTAAAAAAAATGACATCATTGGTACAGTGAATCTGGTCGATTTAGAAATCCAAAAAAAATTCCAGAGTGTACTCTCATACTGTACTATGTGTCCCTAAAGTTACAAAACAATCGTCGACTATGAGGTTGACTGAAAAAAATGTCTCTACATAAAAGTTGTAGTTTTGTATTATCTTTCGAGCGGATGACTTGAAATAATTTTTGCGTTCCGGTCACGCTGATTTTTAACCAAAAAAGTGAACAAATATTTTTTTATTTAAAGTAGGCAATTTTTTTGGCTGAAAAAATTACAGAGACTTTCAGTATATCTGACGATATCGCAAAAAAATCGCCAGAGAGGCACGGATCGAGGTTCTAGGGTAAAAAAATGAAACCACACAAATTAATTTTTTTTCTACCCGAACCTCGTTAACATATCTTGGAAACTTGAAGTTACTGAAAAAAAATGCCTCCACATAAAAGTTGTAGTTTTGTGTTAGCTTTCGAGCGGAATATTTGAAATAATTTTTACATTCTGGTAACGCTGATTTTTTACCACAAAAGGGGGTAATTATTTTTTTTATTAAAAACAAGCCATTTTTATTTGGCTGAAAAAATTACAGAGTTTTCCTGTATATCTGACGATATTGCACAAAAATCGCCAGAGTGGCACGTATCGAGGTACCAGGGTAAACAAAATGAAAACACACAAATTTGTTTTTTCTATCGGAATCTCGATCCGTGCCACTCTGGCGATTTTTTTGTGATATCATCAGATATACTGGAAGACTGTAATTTTTTCAGCCAAAAAATGGCCTTTTTTGAATAAAAAAATAATTATCCCCTTTTTTGGTAAAAAATCCGCGTTACCGGAACTTAAAAATTATTTCAAATATTCCGCTTGAATGCTAACACAAAACTACAACTTTTATGTGAAGACATTTTTTTTCAGTTACTTCAAGTTTCCGAAATATATTGATTTGGAAAAAAAAGGTGATTCCTAAAATTTTGAATTAAAAAATCCGAAAAAATTTACATAGAATGCCTTTAATAGCACTTTGATATAATCAATTATGGGGCACATCTTAGTTGGTTGAAAAAAAGTGGTCGAATTGACAGGGAATCCATGAGGCATTCCACGCCGTTTCGACTTGGGTCTGACCCTCACCTCTCCGATTTTGTTCGCACTTTGTTATGCTTTTGTAGTACCTCTGAAAAGGACTCATGATTTTTTTCAGATTTTTTTCGCGCGATTTGACTTAATTATAGTTTTATAAACAGCTCAATTTTTTGCCCAAATTTAAAATCTTAAAAAAATAACGAAAATCTGGTTTTTTGCATACAAAATTTCGAGCGTTGACCCAAAGTGGGCAGAGACTTCCTTCTGTTGATAACAGGGTTTTTTGAAAAAAAAATTGAAAAAAAATAGAAGGAGACATCCGAATTGAGTGGGCCGTTTTCCAAACGTTTTCGTATGAGTTGGACGTGTTAAGGAAAAAATACCGACTTCGGTGACCAGGGGGAACGAATAATTTAAAACAACTAGGGAACGGAGACGCGCGCTCACGCGCGCGAGCGGCTGCCCATCAGCGCTGCAGCGCTTCGACCTTGAATATGGTCTGAAATTTATTAATTGCTTAAATATTTAGAAATTGAAATACAAATTTCTAAATATTAAGCTTGGATATGTAATGTCCGACTTTGAAAATCACCGAGTGGCAACTTTCAAATTCATACCCGAGAAAAAATGCGAGCCTCGAACCACAGCGGATTTGTCGACCGGAATTTTTCGAACGGACTCACAGTAGGAGAAAAGCCCAAAAACCTGGCCAAAACCCCAAAAAATAAATTTTCGAAATAGGGTCAGTTGAGTAGTCATTCAGGTAGAGGACTAGTAACTGCATTCTATTGTGGAAGGGAAAGCCCTTTAAGTGTATACCTGCGCCGCAGCGTCAGTTGGCAGTTAGTGTTCGTGAAGAGTGTACGTGTCACGCGCTGAACAGACGAAAATAACGCTGACTTCAAAAACCCATAACTTTAAAGTGACGGGTTTAATTTCAATTCTGCAACATGGATACGACTTCTGGAAGTATGTAGAACATATTTTTACATCGGTTGAATCTAAACTTTATGTATAAATGATTGAAATGTAGTATAGCCTTCGGCATAAATAAAATTGAATAATTTTGAAAACTTATATTTTCAACGGTCCGAAAAGTTATATATTTTGTCATATTTTGCAAAGCTCCTAGTCTCGGCCTTTAGTTTAATGTATAAGCTTTCGAAATTTACAAGAGTTACCTGCGGAAAACGTGCGTCTTGTCCGTTATGATTTTTTTCGCATCGTGCGGTAGCCGAGCGTGCACGCGGCACTATTGAGCAGCCTCTGCGCCTCTACCTGAGAATGGGTGAAGTAGCATCATAACGGACAAGACGGCTGTTATACGCTTGAAATAAATTATTTTAATATATATGTATGTGTATATATATATATATATATATATATATATATATATATATATATATATATATAAATTTTCTGTGATTTAATTATGATATACACATATTAAAATCAACCACATAAAAATTTCTTAAATATGAATGAAATGTTATAACATTCAAATAAAATATTTGAATATATATATATTATATAGTAAGCAAAGCTTTCTTTTAACCAAATCCATGTCAATATTTTCTGTCTATTTTTTTTTAAATTATTTCAATTATTGCGGTTATTTATTTGGTGAAATAATGTACATTGTTCAAGTTATTGTATTAATTGAAAATTTTATCTTTTCCTTTAACACCAATTTTCTACAATTTTATGTCTTTATTACAGGATTCGGTTACAAAGAATTGGTGCTGACAAGGAAAGAAGTATTTCTGATAATCAGCGAACATTTATCCGATAATGATTCTGACTCCGACTCCGACTCCGATTACGATTTTGATTAAGAATAAAATTTTCTATTTTTGAAACGTTCCGTATGTATTTTGGAAATAAAAATAATAATTGCGTAGAATACACTGTTCACGTTTATTTTATTATGATGATTTTTTTTAATATATTAATTTATCTATTTAGCAGGATACTCGGCCATTTTGTTTAAAACAATTTGCTGTAAGCTCTTTGTTGCAAGTTATAAACAATAGATATCGGATTGGTAATCAGCGACCTTGAAAACCCGTATATACCAATTTTTGTCAACACCTGGTAACTTTTTAACGTTCATGTCGGCCATATTGGATCGGCCATTTTTTTTACGATAATTTGGCTTGCAAATTCGTAATCAGCGACCTTGAAAACCCGTAAATACCAATTTTTGTCGACATCTGGCAACTTTTTAACATTCATGTCAGCCATATTGGATCGGCATTCCATTTCACAAAAAAGTTTTTTTTCGTTGTTTCAAGGTTTGAAGCCTGTGTTTAAAATCGAAAATTCTATTCCCTTCCATTCTATTCCACGAAAAAGTTTTTTTTCGTCGTTTCAAGGTTTAAAGCCTGTGTTTTGAATCGAAAATTCCTTTCCTTTCTATTCCATTCCATTTCACAAAAAAGTTTTTTTTCGTCGTTTCGAGGTTTGAAGCCTGTGTTTTGAATCGAAAATTTCATTCCATTCGGTCCCATTCCACAAAAAAGTTTTTTTTCGTCGTTTTAAGATTTGAAGTCTGTTTTTTGAATCGAAAATTCCATTCCATTCCAATCCTCTCCACGAAAAAGTTTTTTTCGTCGTTTCATAACTTGAAGCCTGTGTTTTAAATCGAAAATTCCATTCCATTCCACGAAAAAGTTTTTCTTCGCCGTTTCAAGGTTTGAAGCCTGTGTTTTGAACCAAAACTTCCATTCGATTCCACGAAAAAGTTTTTTTTTCGTCGTTTCAAAGTTTGAAACCTGTTTTTTAAATAAAAAATTCCATTCCATTCCAATCCATTGTACGAAAAAGTTTTTTTCGTCATCTCAAAATATGAAGCCTGTGTTTTAAATCGAAAAATCCATTCCATTCCATTCCACGAAAAATTTTTTTTTCGTCGTTTCAAGATTTGAAGCCTGTGTTTTGAATAAAAAATACCATTCCATTCAATCCATTCCACAAAAAAGTTTTTTTCGTCGTTTCAAAATTTAAAGTCTGTGTTTGAAATCGAAAATTCCATTCCAAAATCCATTGTACGAAAAAATTTTTCCTCGTCGTTTCAAGGTTTGAAGCCTGTGTTTTGAATAAAAAATTACCATTCCATTCAATCCATTCCACAAAAAAGTTTTTTCCCTCGTTTCAAAATTTAAAGTCTGTGTTTGAAATCGAAAATTCCATTCCAAAATCCATTGTACGAAAAAATTTTTCCTTGTCGTTTCAAGGTTTGAAGCCTGTGTTTTGAACTGAAAATTCCATTCCATTCCACGGAAAAGTTTTTTTTCGTCGTTTCAAAGTTTGAAGCCTGTCTTTTAAATCGAAAATCCTATTTCATTCCATGAAAAAGTTTTTTTCGACGTTTCAAGATATAAGCCTGTGTTTTGAATCGAAAATCCCATTTCATTCCAATCTATTCCATTCCAATCTACTAAAGTTTTGTTTCGTTGTTTCAGGGTTTGAAGCCTGTGTTTTTAATAAAAAATTCCATTCCATTCCACGAAAAAGTTTTCTGTCGTCGTTTCAAGGCTTGAAGCCTGTGTTTTGAATCGAAAATTCCATTCAATTCCACGGAAAAGTTTTTTTTCGTCGTCTCAAGATTTGAAGCCTCGGTTTTGAATCGAAAATTCCATTCCATTCCACGAAAAAGTTTTTTTTCGTCGTTTCAAGGTCTGAAGCCTGTGTTATGAATCGAAAATTCTATTCAATTCGATGAAAAAAATTTTTTTCGTCGTTTTAAGATTTGAAGCCTGCGTTTTAAATCGAAAATCCTATTCCATTTCATTGCATTCTATGAAAGTTTTATTTCGACGTTTCAAGATTTGAAGCCCGTGTTTTGAATCGAAAATTCCATTCCATTCCACGAAAAAGTTTTTCTTCGTCAATTCAAAGTTTGAAGCCTATGTTTTGAACCGAAAATTCCATTTCATTCCACGGAAATGTATTTTTTCGTCGTTTCAAGGTTTGAAGCCTGTGTTTTGAATTGGAAATTCCATTCCATTCCATTTCACGAGAAAGTTTTTTTTTCGTCATTTCCAGGTCTGAAGCCTGGATTATGAATCAAAAATTCCATTCAATTCGATAAAAAAGTTTTTTATTGTTGTTTTAAGATTTGAAGCCTGCGTTTTAAATCGAAAATTCTATTCCATTCCGATCCACGAATGTTTTTTCTCGTCGTTTCAAGATTTGAAACCCGCGTTTTGAATCGGAAATTCTATTCCATTCCACGAAAAAGTTTTTTCTCGTCGTTTCGAGCTTTGAAGCCTGTGTTTTGAATCGGAAATTCCATTCCATTCCACGAAAAAGTTTCTTTTCGTCGTTTCAACATTTGAAGCCTAGGTTTTGAATCAAAAATTTCATTCCATTCCACGAAAAAGTTTTTTTTTTTTTATTTCAAGATTTAAAGCCTGTGTTTTAGAACGGAAATTCCATTCCCTTCCACGAAAAAGTTTTTTTTTGTTGTTTCAAGATTTGAAGCCTGTGTTTTGAATCGGAAATTTCATTTCATTGCATTCCATTCCATTCCACGAATACGTTTTTTTTCGTCGTTTTAAGATTTCAAGCCTGTGTTATAAATAAAAAATTTTATTTCATTTCACGAAAAATTTTTTCTCCATCGTTTCATTATTTGTAGCCTGTGGTTTGAATCGAAAAGTCCATCCGAATCCATTCTATCCCATTCAACGAAAAAGATTTTTTTGAATCGTTTTAAGGTTTGAAGCCTGTGTTTTGGATAAAAACTTCCATTTTATTCTATTCCATTCCATGAAGAAGTTTTTTATCGTCGTTTCAATATTTAAAGCCTGTGTTTTGAATGGAAAATTCCATTCCATTGCATTCCACGAAAAAGTTTTTTTTCCGTCGTTTCAGGGTTTGAAGCCTGTGTTTAAAATCGAAAGATCCATTCCATTCCATTCCATTCGACGGAAAAGTTTTTTGTGGTTTCAAGATTTGAAGCCTGTGTTTTGAATCCGAAATTCCATGCCATTCTATTCTACGAAAAAGTTTCTTTTCGTCGTTTCAAGATTTAAAGCCTGTGTTGTGAATTGAAAATTCCATTCCATTTCACGAAAAAGTTTTTTTCCGTCGTTTCAAGGTTTAAAGCCTGTGTTTTGAATCGGAAATCTCATTCTAATCCATTCTATTCCCTTCCACGAAAAGTTTTTCTTTCGTTGTTTCAAGGTTTGAAGCCGGTGTTTTGAATAAAAAATTCCATTCCATTCCACGAAAAAGTTTTTTTTCGTCTTTTCAAGGTTTGAAGCCATCTGTTTTGAATTGGAAATTCTATTCCATTCCATTCTATTCCACGAAAAAGTTTTTTTTCGTCGTTTCAAGGTTTGAAGCCTGTGTCATAAATCGGAAATTCCCTTCCATTACACGAAAAAGTTTTTCTTGTTCGTTTCAAGATTTGTAGCTTGTGTTTTGAATGGAAAAGTCCATCCGAATCCATTCTATTCCATTCTATGAAAAAGTTTTTTTTCGTCGTTTCAATATTTGAAGCCTGTGTTTTAAATGAAAAATGCCATTCCATTGTATTCCATGAAAAAGTTTTTTTTTCGTCGTTACAATATTTGAAGCCTGTGTTTAAAATCCAAAGTTCCATTCCATTCCATTCCATTCGACGGAAAAGTTTTTTGTGGTTCCAAGATTTGAAGCTTGTGTTTTGAATCGAAAATTCCATTCCATTCTATTCCCCGGAAATTTTTTTTTTCATCGTTTCAAGGTTTGAAGCCTGTGTTGTGAATCGAAGATTCTATTTCAATCCATTCCATTCCATTCCACGAACAAGTTTTTTTCGTCATTTCAAGATTTGAAGCCTGTGTTTTAAATTGAAAATTCCATTTTATTCTATTTCATTCCACGAAAAAGTTTTTGTCGATTTAAGATTTGAAGCTTTTGTTTTGAATCGAAAATTCCATTCCATTCCACAAAAATTTTTTTTTTTCGTCGTTTTAAGGTTCGAGCCTGTGTTTCGAATCGAAAATTCCATTCTGATCCATTTCAATCCATTCCACGAAAAAGTTTTTTTCGTCGTTTCAACGTTTGAAGCCGGTGTTTTAAATAAAAAATTCCATTCTTTTCGACGAAAAAGTTTTTTTTCGTCTTTTCAAGGTTTGAAGCCATGTGTTTTTACGTCATTTTAAGATTTAAAGCCTGTGTTTAAATCAGAAATTCCATTCCGTTCCACAGAAAAGTTTTTTTTCGTCGTTTCAAGTTTTGAACCCTGCGTCTGTTCTGAATCGGAAATTGCATTTCATTTCATTCCATTTTACGAAAATGTTTTTTTTCCGTCGTTTCAAGATTTGAAGCCTGTGTTATGAATCGAAAATTTCATTCCATTCCAGTCCACGGAAAAGTTCTTTTTGGTCATTTGAAAGTGTGAAGCCTGTGTTTTGATCGAAAATTCCATTCCATTCTATTCCATTTTACGAAAAAGATTTTTTTGTCGTTTTAAGATTTGAAGTCTGTGTTTTGAAACGAAAATCCCATTCCATTCCATTCTATTTCACAAAAAAGCTTTTTTTCGTCATTCAAAGGTTCAATGTGTGTGTTCTCGATCGGAAATTTCCTGAGGAACACGAATAAGCTATTTACGATTATAAGATTCCTTACGAAACATGCTCATTAATACCAAAAATCGTTTTGGCTCGTCCATTTGCAAATGGTCTTTTGCTGACCCGGGTCTGGGGCCATGAGGAAAGCTTTTTTTCGTCGCTTAAAGTTTCAAAGCGTGTGTTTTCAACGGAATTTTTTTTTCGGGCTACACGAATATGAAATTTGCGATCGAATAATTCCTCACGGAACATGCTCAAATATATCAAAAACCTTTTTCGACCTGTAGGTTTGCAAATGAACCTCGGCAGATCTGGGCATGGGAAAATTTTTGTTCGTTGTTGAAAGATTCAAAACGGGTGATTTCTATCGGAAATTCTCTGGGGAACACGAATAAGCTGTTCATCATGGCTCACCGATTTTGTCGTTCTGATGTGACTGACAAGACGCTCCGTATCTTCGAATGCATCAACTGTCAAACTCATTTGAGACTCTCGATATGTCGATGTACATTATTGACTCAATATCGGCATCCAAATATTCTGTTAGATCTATGGATAAGCATCGATAAAATTTTTACAATTAAAGAAGTATTTTGGCCAGAACGGAGTCCTTTTGATATACTCATACTTCGGAATAATAAATTATAATGAAGAAATCAAAATTACTGTTTGCTGATACGAATAATGGTTGACTTGATGATGAAAAGATTTTTTTTAGCAAATTGAATACTACCAACCGTTAATCGCAAAAAATTTCATCAAAGCTTAATCTTCACAAGCGATTTCGTCGATCAACACGACGTATAACCGCGCACTGACTGTCAAAACATCGCACGACTCGCGATGTACGAATCTGCGCACAGAAACCACCGTTACACGGGATTGATGTCCGTGTTCATCTTGAAATTATCTCACTGACTCTTTTCAAGTGACGCGCAGATCCTTTACCCGTATTACGCGAATATGTGTAACTAAACGATTTTTCCGGTTAAAGTGACAGACATGAAACCGCAATCAACTGTCAAAGTCATCGCCCGACTCGCGATGTGCGAAGTCGCGCACACGCGAGGTCTGAAGTCGCGCTCGAGTCTGGCTAACCGACCGATCACAGCACGAATAAAATGGCTTCAGTCCGAACATAGCAATTTCGTGACACACCAACTTTTTATGCGGGGATTATAGGCATTTTTTCAAGGCCCGAAATTTAAAAATCTGAAAAAAATCACGAAAATCCCGTTTTTTGTATAAAAAATGTTGAGCATTGAGCCAAAGCGGGCAGGGGCTTTTTTTTGATTGATAACAGGGTTTTTCAAAAATAAAAAATTGAAATGAAAGTGGGAGATACCTGAATTCAGTGGGCCATTATCCAAACATTTTTTTAAACACCTTTAATTCATAAGAAAAATTTTGAATAACGACTCAATCAATTCAGGTGTCTCCTATTTTTTTCAATTTTTTTTCGAAAAAGTCTGTTATCAGAAGGAAACCCCTGCCCAGTTTGGCTCAATGCTCGAAATTTTTTATACAAAAAACAGGATTTTTGTGATTTTTTCCAGATTTTCAAATTTGGGCTCTTAAAAATATGCCTGTAATTTTATCAAATTATCATTCCGCCCGGTCACTGGAGTCGGTATTTCTTTTCAAACACCATCAATTCACACAAAAATGTTTGGAAAACGGTCCACTCAATTCGAATGTCTCCTATTTTTTTCAATTTTTATAAAATTATAGTAGTTTATAAAATTATAATTAAGTCAAATCGCGTTGAAAAAATCTGAAAAAAATCCTGAGTGCTTTTCAGAGGTACTACAAAAGCACAAAAAATTGCGGACAAAATCGGAGAGGTGAAGGGTCAGACCCAGGTCGAACCAGCGTGGCATGCCTCATATATTTTTTGCTTAGTTGACTAGTCTTAGTAGTCTTCTAGTGAGGACCTGTAAAACTTTCTTTAGATTCTGTATATAAATGAATGCATACAAACTACAAACCTTCAGGCGATCACGTTTCGTCACGTACTTCAAAATCATCGCCGAATACCTCTTTATCCTTGCGTAATTTTTTATCGTCTTTTGTCTCGTCATTTTTCAATTATCAATCGAAATGCGATATATTCCAATACGTACCCTATGCAAAGCGTGTTAAAAACGTCTATTTCAATTATAAATACACTCAGTCAAAAAATTAAAGGAACAGCAAAATTTTCGAGATTTTTCAGCAATTTTCTGAAGGCTGTAACTTTGTCAATTTTGGTCGTAAAATTTTTGTAACACAAGCATTTAGAAGCTTGAATCTTCTAGTTTTGGAATCTTGAGTCAAAAAAAATTTGTGGGTATCACCCTCGACGCAGTCGAAAGAAATATCACGGTACAAATTTTCTCGGAATTTTTGCTTTTTTCAAAACAGTCGATGGGCTTCAAAAAAATTTTCCGAGTTTACCCAATCTATGGATCGTTCAGCTGGAGTTTTTTGCTTCAATTTTCTTGTTTCATTTTTGTTCTACGACCATTTTTCGCTGAGATATCGGCAATTGAACCGAAATTCGTCTTTTCTTTCAAATCTTCGATATCTCTAGAACTATTGGTCGTACAGCAAGTAGACGGTAGGTTTCGGAAATAACGGTCATAAACGAAAAAAATTGTTTCTATGCTTAATTTTGACTTGAAAAAGTCCAAAAACAGCTTTTTTTCTTGTTTTACAAAATCTACTACAACTTTGTAGATATTGCGAAAAATACCAATGTTTTAAGGTTCTTTTTTAGCTCAATACATACCTAAAAACCATGCCAATTTTCGCCAATCGGTCGAGCCGTTTTTTGTGACCAAGTCATGAAACTTCTAGAAAAATTGAAGGAACACGTTGATTGATCTTTAAAGACCAATTAATGGTGTTAAAAATTAAAAAAAAAAAGTTTTTCTTCTTTTCCTCTTAAATTTGCATTTAGTGGCCCTGTTGAAAAAGACCGATATGTACAGATAGAATCTTATAAATCCTCATAAATCTCCATTGGAATTTAGTGTATATTTGACCCTGATTCTAACAGATTCTAACAGATTCTATCAGTCCTATCGGTCTTTTTCAACAGAGGAGCGTGAAAGCTAAAAAAAAACAAAATTTCGCACACATTTTTTTTCATGATTTTGGAATTTTTTTTTTATTTGAAAAAAATTGTATTGGCATTTTTTCACAATTTTGCATTCAATATTTAATAAATATCGAAAAAAAAATTTTTTAAAAATGCTAATACATTTTTTTTTCGAAATATCGATTTTTTTTAAGTTTTCACGCGCATTAAATGAAAATTTGAGAGAAAAAAAACGTTTTTTTCTCATTTTTAACACCATTAATTAATTGGTCTTTAAGGATCAATAAACGAGTTCCTTCAATTTTTCTAAAAGTTCGATGACTCGGTCACAAAAAACGGCTCAACCGATTGTCTTAAAAAATGGCATGGTTTGTAGGTATGTAGTGAGTTAAAAAAAGTCTTAAAACATTGGTATTTTTCGCCATATCTGCAAAGTTGTGGTAGATTTTCCAAAACAAGAAAAAAACTATTTTTTTGGACTTTTCACGTCAAAATTAAGCATGGAAACCAACTTTTTTCGTTTATGACAGTAATAGACACTTATCGAGGGTAGATTTAAGTTTCCGAATCACACCGTTTACTCATTGTACGATCATTACTTCTAGAGATATCAAAGATTTAAAAAAAACGATGAATTTTTGTTCAATCGTCGATATCCCAGCGAAAACTGGTCGTAGAACAAAAATAAAAAAAGCAAATTGAAGCCAAAGAATCCAGCTATTTTTTGAGCCCATCGACTGTTTTAAAAAATGCAAAAATTTCGAGAAAAATTTTACCGTTATATTTATTTCGACTGCGTCGAGAGTGATGCCCACGACATTTTTTTGACTCAAGATTCTAGAACTAGAAGATTCAAGCTTCAAAATGCTTTTTTTTTTAATTTTACGACAAAAATTAACAATGTTAATAGCCCTTGGAATATCGCGGAAAAATCTTGAAAATTTTGCTGTTCCTTTAATTTTTTGACTGAGTGTATCTCAGCAACGAGATGGTCAATATATTTGAAATTTACCAAGCGCGTTCTGAATATCCTAAATAATATTAGTTTCAAATTACAACCTTTTCTGAGATGGAAAAGGTTGTAATTTGAGAGGTTGTATTTTTGGCATATTACCTTAAGGCGCACACCCACAGAAAAGATTTATTTAAAACAAATAAAATTTGCTTGAAACAACTAAATTTTTTTATTTAAATATGGGCCTTATACGGTTTTATTAGTATCAAATATTTGGATTTACTTAAATTCAAGTTCACTATTTCTTAGCTTCTTTTATTTGGCCGAAATGAAATATTTATTTGCCTGCAATATATAAGTTATTTGCTTCGTATACAAATTTATTTGATAGTAATAAAAAATTTATTTAAAAATGCTCTTATTGAATTTATATTAGTGCCACTAATAATTTTTTATTTGTTACAAATAAAGAATTTATTTGGTCATGACCATCTGTTCCATGATCATCCATAACCTAAAAATTTGGGACTCACGATTAATATGGGAATATGGGAATAATATGGGAAATTAGGCAATTTTGATTAATGTAGGAATATACGAGATCATCCTATTTTTGGGTGTGAATAACTCTTTTGGTCAATCAGTCTTGGTTGTTTGCTCGCTCACGTGAATCATGCATGTTAACAACCTATTGACTTTTGAAGATGTCGATATATTCTTCGAGCCCCGAATCGCAAAGAAAATCTCGCGTTTCCTCGTCCACATCACAATATTTCACTAAAATCATAAAATCACGTACAAACGGAAACACGTACATACACGTGAATATGCCAACGCTGGACTGCTGAGCGTCGACACGCCGGCGGGCGACGCCATATTGTGCGCGCAGTACGACGCAGCGCACATTTAAATAAATTTTATTTGACGTAAATAAATTGCTATTCAAATTTGATATTTTAAATGGATCATTTATTTGATGTAAGTAAATCGCTATTCCGATGAACCAATATAAATATGGTATTTATTCGGCACTAGTAAAAAAATTTATATATGTATTTGTTTCAAGTATGACTAAATGGCATGATCAAATAAAATCTTCGTCAATACAAATTAATCCTCATTAATAGTAAATAAAATTTTCGCAAATATGTGAATTTATTTTATTCTAATAAATCTTTTCTGTGGGTGCATAAATCTTGAGTACATAGGCTGTATGAATATTAAATAAAGCGAACAAAACAAATGTAACAACATCTGTAACCTCACTTCCACTCTTATGCACTTTACTCTTTTGTTGCTTCTATTCCTCCTTTTACTCATTCGCCCTGCCTCTCTTTTTCTCTCTTGGCTTATTGATCTACGATTCTTTCCCGATCTTGTTGCCTTCACGTGCATTAGTATGCACGAGGTACATTCGAAGGTTTTCCCTTTCGAAGAAAGTTTTATTCCGCTCAATCGGCCATGTTTTAGACCTTAGGGCAATTCTACCTTTAACTCTCCGATGATATTACCAACTTCCGAGATTTCTCTATTTGACTTCTCTCTTTCTGTTAATCATCTCAAGTTTGTTTCTCATCCTCGATTAAATCACGACTACAGCTTCCGGGGGTTATGCGTCACAAAAAGGCTTACCCTCGAATCATATGAGCAAGGAAAATATTTGTCTATAGTTGAACGTAACCGGACAATCATATACAAATTTATTTTGGTGAACATTATTTCCATAGTTCTCCAAATTTTCAAAAAATGTTCCTTTATCATATTGGCATTCATTATTTCTCTCTGCCTCATAAATTTCGTTAGTTATAAATTGAAAGCTTCGATTTTTATGAGGTAATGAGAAATAATTAATGCCAATATGATAAATGAAAAAATATAAAAGTTTTGTATAACTATGGAAATAATGTTCACCAATATAATTTTTTATTTTTTACTCTCCAAGCGTGAGGAAGATTTCTTCGATTGAATGCGTATGCTTGCAGTGAATCGTCTGGCAGAGAGTTTCGACAAAAATAAGTGGATGCCAAGTGTCCCGTAGTAGAGAGTGACACTTTTCGATAGGGAAGAGTGCAATAATGGATGAGGTGAGATGGAGAAAAGGCGGGAAGGGTCTGATCTCGCAAAGTTTGTTCTAAAAGAGATAATTAAAAGAGAGACGAAGCAAGACTTTGAGAGCTATAGGGTCATTGCAACGACAATCGGACTCAGGCAATTCAATTAGGACGATACATTTTTCGGGGTGTCTCTCTCGTAACATCAGAGGGTTGCTTGAGAACATCCCAAAATTATCCAATGAGGACTAAATGTAATATCGAACAAGGGAAGAAATCACAATTATACCTATTTCTCATCGATTCAGATATTTTCAACGACATCGAATCTTCAATTAACTTATAGATTAGCACTTGCCATCAACATGACTTCGAGTTCTTACATGATTTTTCTGATTTATAATATGAATGTTCGCAAATTCATAAAACTGTGATAATCGCAGACGGGAAGAGCTTGGTGAAGATAATTACAATACATTGTTTTGGGCGATATTAAAAACAAAAAATTTTCATTATTGGTTTTTTCATTCAATCATGTATGTTTCTAAGGCGAAACGGCGTACATGTGCATAGTGCTTAACGATTGAGGCAATATATATGAGGTATTCCATACCAAGCCGACCCATCCGTAGACCCGACCATTTTTGATTTTGTTGAAAATTTTCTTTTTTTTTGTACGTTCTGAAAGCAGTCTCTCAGAATTTTTTTAGATTTTTGTCACAACCCAACTAACCACAATAAATTTTTCAAAATTTGACAAATTTTTTTTTCAAATGCCCATAACTTTTTAAACACCGAAGATTTCAAAATAAGACAAAATATCTTTTTTTTCCGTATTGAGTTGGAGTTTTATAAAAAAAATACAAAAAAAAATATTGACTTTCATTTTCATATGTTTTTTGAAGTTTTAAACACAAAAATTTTTTTTTTTCAACTAGGACCCTTTTTATTTTTTTGAAAAAATTCACCAAATTTTAAGACATTTTCACAAGTACTAAAAAATTGGCAGCTTGTGATTCTCATAACTTGTATTTTAATCTATTTTTGAAGTTATAAAAAACATGAAAAAACGGAGATAACAAAATAAAACAGAAGATCTTCTTATTCCGTCTTGAGTTGTAGTTTTATTTAAAAAATACAACAAAAATATCGATATTTATTTTCATGTTTTTTGAAGTTTTACACACAAAATATTTTTTTTAACTTGGACCCTTTGGATTTTTTGAAAAAATGCACTACTTTTTAGGGGTCATTTTCACAAGTACTAAAAAATTGGCAGCTTGTGACTCTCATAACTTGCATTTTTTGTCTGTTTTTGAAGTTATAAAAAACGTGAAAAAAGTAAAAACAAGTACGTTTCGCGTACTCGTTGGGGGGCTTCGCCCCCCCAAACCCCCCTGCGCTTCGCGCGCCGTTGTCGTCGCGCTCCGTATTCTTGATCATTGTCTTGATTTATTCGGTATGGAAATACTATATTGTTTTCATGTTACTGTACATTCCCAGTAAACACAGTTCGGTAGCGGCAATATAACTGAGTGTAACCGAATGTAACAAGTAATGTTGACTAGATGTTACATGTAAGTTCTACGTTAGTTATGATTTCCCACTCATAAGTACTACAGGTTATGTAACGTTGAATGCAACCGTTATATTGCAGTTATGTGTTGCTATGCGAAACACAGGCCTGTACCGGCAATGGTACGGCAATGTTACAGATTATAACAGGTAATAATACCTAGATGTTATACGTAATTTACAATTCCCTACTCACAATCAGTAATTTATATGACATTGCAGTGATTGCGTCACCGAAGTGACATATTTTGACCAGCTCACATTTGTGAGCTGGTCAAAATATGTAGTCTTTAGTCTATAGAAACCTTTAGGACTGCGTGACCACAGGACGCAGGTAATGTTCCAACGATTGTATGTTAATTGAGGACGCCGACAGCGATAATACACCGGATTTTATCGGTTCTCGGTGGCTGTTTCGCTGGCGCGAGAGCTCGGTGACGGATCTCGCCACCTGGCGGATCTCGGACGAAGTACCGTTTCATAACATTTACATTTCCTGCCTGTTACCAATGTTATGCGTACATTGTTATAGCCATGTTACATGACGGTTACACGTTTTGGTAACATTACTGCAACGTCATTACGGTTCATGGCACATATATAATGTGAAGATAACAGATGTGACGAATATGTTACTTTCATGTTACATAGTGGTTACGCAACATAAATGTAACATAGGTTACGTCACTTGTAACTTCTTGGTAATGAAACGTGTGTACTGCAAATTATGTATCTGTAATACTTAACGTTGCAAAACCTTTGTTTAACCTGCACATAACTATTGTTACGTACATTTCGCTACATGCATGTTATGTAATCGTTATAAATGCTAGTTATCGAACTGCAATATAGTAAAGTTACGTCACATCGGTACATAGCACGTATATAACGTGAAGATAAGAAATGTTACGAATATGTTGCTTTCATGTTACATAGTGGCTACGTAACACAAATGGTACATCGGTTATGTCACTTGCCACTTCTTGGTTACGTAGCTGTAATAAAACGTGTGTATTGCGAATTATGTAACTGCAATATTTAACGTTGCATAGCATTTGTATAACCTACACATAACTATTGTTACGTATATTACGCTACATGCATGTTACGTAATCGTTACAAATGCTAGTTATGGAACTACAATGTAGCAACGTTCTATAACATTTACATTACCAGCCTGTTTCCAATGTTATACGCACATTGTTATAGCTATGTTACATGGCGGTTACACGTTTTGGTAATGTGACTGTAACGTCACATCGGTACATAGCACGCACATAACGTGAAGATAACAAATGTGACATAAACATGTTACTTCCATGCTACATAGCGGTTACCTAACATAAGTGTAACATCGGTTATGTCACTTGTAACTTCCCGGTTACATTGCTGTAATGAAACGTGTTTATTGGGTTGTTTTTGATAATATTGAGTCGCATGTTTCTTCCTTCATAGGGGCAACTGTTCATAAAGTTGGTGATCGAATTTCAAGGATTATTTAGTAGGCACTCACAACTTTAGAATATATAAGGATCATACATTCTGTTTTCGTGATATATTTTGAATGTTGGTTAACATGTTCCTCAGGGACGTTAATCATAGAGTTTAAATTTATAATTTAAACTCTATGATTAATAAACAGCCCTAAAAAAAGATATCTTTCTCAAGGGGAATCCAAGACCTTGCCCTCACTGATTTCGCCGAAACTTCGCAGGTTTGTAGGGCATACCTAATAATATAAGTACAGAAAAAAGTAAGACCCACTATTCAGAAACTCGCGAGAAAATCGACTTTGAAATTTTCCGTCGTGTTTATATACTTGTTACGTTTCTAACTTTTCAAGGAGCGCTTGGCGTAGTGGCTGAGCGCTCCGACTCATAACCGCAAGGTCGCTGGTTCGAGTCTCGCTGTTGGCAATTTTTTTTTCTTATTATTATTTTTTTTTTTATCAAAGTTATTCTAAAAACACATTTATTATCATTATGCATGTTATTAATTGTTAATAATTTATTTCCATCATGAGAAAATAATTTTTTTTTCGACTTCTCCTGTGGAAAAACGAACGTCGCACGAAAATGTTTAATAATTCATTCTTTTGTAATATCAATAACTTTTACAAGAAATATTTTCTTGACTCTATAACAGGGAGTAATACAGAATCGTGGATATTTTTTTTTTTTCGTGAGCACATTGGTAGTATAGAAAATATACTCGAAACTTGTTTGAAGGAAATATTCTCATCCTAACGGTGTTTTTATTGGGTGGTATACATTGGGGGGTTTTATGTATATATATATATATATATATATATATATACATACACCACCCAATAAAAATACCGTTAGGATTAAGATTGGGGGGGGGGCTACCTGCAAGGGTCTGGGGGTAGTTGCTCCACGCACAAACAATTAATAACATGCATAATGATAATTAATGTGTTTTTAGAATAACTTCCCTGTTATAGAGTCAAGAAAATATTTCTTGTAAAAGTTATTGATATTACAAAAGAATAAATTATTAAACATTTTCGTGCGACGTTCGTTTTTCCGAAGAAGTCGAAAAAAAAATTATTTTCTCATGATGGAAATAAATTATTAACAATTAATAACATGCATAATGATAATAAATGTGTTTTGAGAATAACTTTGATAAAAAAAAATAATAAGAAAAAAAAAATTGCCAACAGCGAGACTCGAACCAGCGACCTTGCGGTTATGAGTCGGAGCGCTCAGCCACTACGCCAGGCGCTGCTTGAAAAGTTAGAAACGTAACAAGTATATAAACACGACGGAAAATTTCAAAGTCGATTTTCTCGCGAGTCTCTGAATAGTGGGTCTTACTTTTTTCTGTACTTATATTATTAGGTATGCCCTACAAACCTGCGAAGTTTCGGCGAAATCGGTGAGGGCAAGGTCTTGGATTCCCCTTGTTAGATAACTTCTGTACGGATACATTAGATGACAATAAAATGACAACTTTTTAACGCCCTGATTAGCCATCAATCAGATCAATAAAGATGATGACTTTTTGAAAACTATTTTACTTTTTTTTTGGATATCCTAATAAAGTCATCGTTAAGACAACAGTAAGTAGATGTTCATTTAAAGACGTCCAACGGATACCGTTAAGTGAAGTCTAAAAGGCAACCTATAAGCGATAACTTATAGTTACCGGTTAGACACGCGTGCTACATTGGTCATTGTGAACATCGAGTTGTCCGTTAAATTCTATTAATCATTAATAAAAAGACAGATTTGAATATAATCAATATGATATGAAAGTATCTAAACTGCCTAATATTCACAGACTTGTTAAAATATTAGGCAGTAATGAAGAATATTAGTGGCATTTGAGATGGGCATATTTATCATAACACTTAAATCATTTAATGATTATTAGTCTATTTATAATAAGTAAAAAAAGCTCTAGGTTATAAATCAATGCTCAGATTTTGTTTTTTCACGTTTGAAACGCGCGAGTGATCGCCATATTGCCAACGGAGCGCAGGCACACCAAAGAACCATGTATTTTTATAAGAGAAATATAGGCTTCGATATTGGCGCGTTTGGGCCGTTTTTAGTTCTTCTTTTACTCTGTACGGAGCGTAGCGGCGTCGTGACGTACGTGGCGACGTCGCGTACGCGGGTATATGCTTTACGTGAAAGTGATGTGTTCTTATTTAGAGTCATACAGAAATTCTGTCAGTAAGAAAAATAGTATTTTTTTGTTAAAAATATTGTTGTTGTGCAAAAGTTATTTACTTAGCAGTGTCTAATTGGACATTTAGGATATTTGTTCATAATCATATACAAAAATTCTGTAAGTTAGAAAAAAATTCGTTCGTAAACTTTTGAGTTCCAAGTGTACATGGACAGGAATAGCCGTTTTTTCGTTAAAATTTGTGTTTTTTCGCAATATTGTAGACTTATTGGTGTCTGATCGGATTAATACTCCGTGGGAAATTTGTTTACAATCATAAACAGACATTGTGTGAGTTAGAGATAAATTCGTCCGTGAACTTCGGAGATCCAAGTGCATATGGTAGGGCTGGGAAACGCTTGTGTTGAAAATCTTGCCAGCGTTAGTGGTGCCGAGCTTGGTCCCGAGGAGTTTTGGAGAACTAACTACACCGGGATTTATATCTTGTAACGCGGTTTTTTTGAGGCCGCGTTACAAAATAAGAAATACATAATTCCGAAAGGAGTTCGATTGAAAAGAAATAAGAGTTTATTAATCACGCACGTTCCTGCAAATTTCATGTAACGAGGGAAATGCTGTAATGAGGCGAAAGGAACGACGCTCATAAGCAACTTATTCGTCCATCCAACAACGTAAAGCGCTTCCCGGAGGCTTATAGAGGGAGGGAAACAGCAAGGAAACCAAAAATACCGAGATTCTGATTCCCGAAAGACGTAGAAATCACCAAGACGTCAAGAGGCGGCCCTTAAACAGTAGAACGATCAACGACCAGGAGCGTTATAGTGACGTGAAATTATCATGCGAGATAATCAATCAATGAAATATTCGCGCACGTTCACTTATACCGTTTCGTCTAAGGCCTGCGAGACAGCGTGGTGCTAGGTACCGACAATAAGCGTGACAAAATTAGGATAGAGTGGGGAGAGATAAGTTCTCGATTTTCAGGAAAGAATTATGAGAGGGACTCGAGGCGTCAGCGAAGCGGTTGGACGTGATAGGCGATAAACGTGCGAAAAAAGAGGAAAACGGAGAAAATATCTGGGAGATCATTCGGGTGGAAATATCTAGCCAAACTATTGAGAATCGACGCTACAAAGTAGGTGAGTCCACGTTTGCGCCACCACTCTTATATTTTGTCAGGAATTAATACCGCTGATTATTAATTTATGATATTTTGTGAACTTGAGAAATTTGCTGTTGCGCAGACATGTAATGCAGAGACCCAGCCGCCTAAACGACTGAACCCATGCTAACTCGCCCTTACAGGCACACGCTGCATTCATTTTCATCTATCTGCATCACGAATTCCCCTCCATACGGCAACGGGCGATGGAAAAATCCTTTGACCTCCGTAGCCGAAAACGGAAAGAGCGGTTTGGCTACGCGAGGATCCGAGTCCCCCTGTGTTGGCTAACACAAGGAGCCCATCGGATCCACGCGTACTCACGGGGAACTTCGGGAAGGCCCGCTCTCTGTGTCCCGGCCGGACACAAGGCCAGAAAAGACTGGATTGGTGGATTTGGCAAAAGGTCATGGCTGCAAGAAATTGTGAGGGTGATTGTGTCTCGGATAAGTTTGCGTACTTGGGATTAGCCCGCTCTATCAGTTGTATGACGTGTCAGTGTGATTGTCAAGTATGCGTGTTGTTAAAGAGTCGAATTTACCTGCCTTCCTACCCTTCAAGCATATGACCCCGGTGTCGGCAAAGTATGTGTGCATTGTTTGTGCCTACACTCAGCGCACGTGCGCTGTGTCACCAGGCTAGCAGGT
This sequence comes from Alloplasta piceator, assembly GCA_946863875.1. Taxonomy (NCBI): domain Eukaryota; kingdom Metazoa; phylum Arthropoda; class Insecta; order Hymenoptera; family Ichneumonidae; genus Alloplasta; species Alloplasta piceator. The sequence continues at coordinate 38,462,799 of OX333072.1, read as the reverse complement.
TTCCCGAGAGGATTACGGTTCTGCTAGATTTTCATGTGAGTCCGAGAACTCCCGCACTAGGCGTCCCTGCGCAGCCCGTAGGCCTCTGAGTCCCTATTCCCCACCTCTTCCTATCTATTCCCCTCTTCGCCTACTTATTCCCCGTCTACTCCCACCTGAACCTCTTTCCCCCCTCACCTCTTCCATGTTCTTGAGCCACAGGGTTTCCCTGAAAAAATCGTCGAAGATCGCGAATGTCTCCTCCGTCGCAACCATCAACCGGGCGGCTTCGGGCCACCCACGATCCTCAATAGTATCCTTCAGAGCTACTCTCTGAGGCTCGTAGTTTTCGCACTCAAAAAGGAAGTGCTCAGCCGTGTCGAGAAGTCTACAGCTGCACCATCTCCCACTGCCCAAGGCAAACTTGCCGCACCAAAGTTGCCGTAGCCAGTCATTACCTGCGTGCTATGATGGCTCGGACGGAACCAGCGCGCAGCCAATCGGTCTCGAACGCTATCGAAAAAGGCGAACGTGGTACGGCCTTAGTCGGTAACCTGCCTGGCAGCCTGTCACATGTTCACCGTCTCCGCTCTAATCCTATCCGCCGCGTCCTCCGCACGCGCTGGTACGTTTACCCCGTTTATCTCGGCATCTCTACCTATCCTCATTTGGTACCTAGCTACACTAATTTTCAATAACAAATCAACCGGTATTGCCCCCCCCGTGACGCACAGCGCCGGTATAGAGACCGTGTTGTAGGCCGCCACCATCGCGATGAGTGCGCGTCTCTGAGCCGAAGAGAAAATCTCAAGATCCCTAACGCCACACAAGTTGGTTCACCCCGCGGCACCGTAGGTGACCGTCGGCACGAAGACTCCCCTGTAGACCGTAGCGAGCTACAAAGTTACCTGGAACAAGGCCCTCGAGAATCCTGAGCAGTCGTCGGACCTGAGGTTCCAGCACGCAGGCCCAAGTACGGAGCCTTGAGGGCACCCCTTGGTAGCCTGCTTGGACACCTCATCCCTACCCCAGGCGATTTTCACCTTTCTATCTTCAAAATAGCTACATACAACCTCGAAAACATTTGCTGGACATTCTCTCCCGCGCAAGCTATGAAGGACAATGGGCCACCAAACGTTGACAAATGCCCCGGAAATATCGAAGGTGTCCTCGGAGGCCGCAACCATACGACAAAGCTCGACGATCGCATCCTCCGCCGACTTTTCCGGTGTGAAACCGTATTGCCGGTCCGAGAGTCTGCCTTGTGCCATCGCCGTGCGCACGAGGCAGTTTTTGAGGAGGGTTTCAAAAAGTTTTCCTATGACGGAAAGGGGCAGATGGGACAGTACGATTTTGGGTCCTTCTCGCCTCGCGCGGAGAATCGAGAGCTCATTGTGTCGTTCCGGGAATTTTTATCTTGTTGTGCACCCTCGTGTTGGATGTAGAATGTTCGCAAAAGTTTCGTGTCTTTCCAGAAGACAATTGTTTGGTTGGAGATAAATTTTCCTGCGAGAAACGTGTGTGAGCTAAAAATTGAGAGAAAGATGAAATGAAAAATTAAAAGAAAGAATGAAGTAAAGCATTCAAATCTCGCGTGGAATCGATAGGTGGCCGTAAAGCGAGAGTCGTGTCGTTAAATTTTGTCGAATCGTTTTTCGTTTATTTCAAGTAGTTTTGTTCGTGAAACCGGCTGAAAGTCCGAGCCGCGTGTGCGAAGCATGATGCGCGGATTATAAGAAAGTGAAAATCAGTTTCGTGTTCGAATTCCGGGAAATTCGGAAGATTTGGAGATTGAATTGTGAGAGAAACAAAATTTGACGTGACTCTCGCGTCTTGTAAATCGTACATTAGTTCAATTGCGAATTGTAACGTTAATCTCTTTTTCTTTTGGTGCGAGTTTGGACGATACGCGTCTCGTATCGTCAAGATTATACGACCGCTCGTGATAAAATCGAGACGTTTAGCTAGTTTCCATTATTGTTGTAAAATTCATGATTTATGGTAATAGTTTCCTTATTTTTGTAAAATTAAATCTTGCGAAAATTCCGAAGGGTGAACCGAGTACCCTGGACGAATTTTAGTAGGGACTTTTGGATAAATTTGTGTCAAGTCACGGTTGAGTCTCGCAACCAAATAATTATTATTGTTTCGAATTTATAGCATTATTTGTGATTAAATTTCTCGAACGATTTTCATGAAAGAAAACTGAATAAATCCACGTTAATTATTGCCAGGAATTTTTAAATTGAGAATTGTTTTTTTTCTTTTGTCAAAACGGACCGCCCCTCCACCATTTCCCAAGGCTGCAGCTTAGTCAGACACATTCTTCTCTCTTTTGAAACAACGTATAAAATCGGGCCGGGTATTTCGCGGATGACGCCCTAAAATTTATAATAAACCGATTTTTAATAGAGAAGATTTTGTGGAATTGAAGTCGATTGTAAATTTCGAATATTTGCACAATTTTTGGTCACAATCTATATGCTCTGCTATATATAGCGAAACATATAGATATATATCCTGGCTTAATTAGTTTTTCAAAACGCCACGGGGCCAAGTTCGGCGCCACTAACACTGGCAAACGTTTCTCTATAAGCGTTTCCTAGCCCTGGCATATGAACAGAAATAGCTGTTTTTCGTTAAAAATTGTGTTTTCTTTGCAAAAATTGTAAGCTTAATGGTGTCTGATTGGATTCATACTTCGTGGTACATTTGTTTACAATCATATACAGACATTGTGTGAGTTAGAGAAAAATTCATTCGTGAAATTCCAAGTTTCAACTACATACATACATATCGTCATAAAACGTCTTTTTTTGCTTGAAAATTGCTATTTTTTTCAAAAATCTTTGTTTTTCAGTATCTGCTTGGATTTAAACTCCTTGGGCATAGAAATTACAACCATACGCAACTACCCTCGAAAGGAAATTGAATTGTGTCCACCGGTTTCTGAGATCTGGGTCTGGACGGACATCTGACGCAGATTTTGAGGCGATTGCAATAGGGAATTTCTGTCATAAATAAATGAGTGCCTAAAAATGACCCCTGCGACGCTAATTCACGCGTGATCCGTCAGCTGCGTTATCCCAACTAGTGTAAGCATTAGTTGAATTGAGATCGGGAGACTATTGTGTTATTATTTTTCTGCGATCATGTTCATGTAATCATCAAATAACGTATTAATACTTACAGTGGTGGATTTCTATTATTCTGTCTATAATTAAAAGTATATCGTAAACAAATCCAATGTAACCGAGTTTCCCTCAAAGACAACTGCGAATTCAAATAAATTTACGCTAAACAGTGAACTTGCCGTCCCAGAAATATATTTACGAACATCCTCGAGAATCGTATATAATCAAGTTTTTTTAAGTGAAACTTCTTTAAGCGCGGTAGGGCTGTAAATTCCTTCGAATCGCGGGACCGACATGAGTGACCACGTACGGGGAAGCTCTCCCCTTTATACAGGCCGCTGAGAGGGGAGAGTGAGAGCGTCGCTCCTACACTCTCTCGACAGGCAGCTGGAGGGGAGAGTGGGAGCGTCTCTACTCTTTCTCGACACAAGCGATTCTCCCAATGCATCATACATACTCTACGCACATGCGCAATATGTAATGTGTGTATACGTGCCATGAGTCCCGTTTTTCCGACCCCAACTAGTAGTTGCGTAGAAAGATAGAGAGAATCATTTCTACTCTCTTCGATGCAAAAGGCAGAGACACTCTATGCGTATGCGCCTGGCGTACTAAGCTGCTCACACACACTTTTGCATAACATAGCATAAGGAATTTCCACCAATCGCGTAGCTCCATTTCTCATGCGTTGTGCTATATACTACGAGATTGGGCGAAATTTCTTATGCCATGCTATACAAACGCGTGTGAGTCTCACAGCCTGAGTTTTCCGTTTTGAGATAAGTGACATGAAGAATAAGTGAAATGAAGACAAAGACAAGTGCGGAGAAAATGTATTTGTATCGCACTTCAGCTATCATAAACCCATTATTTCTGTATTACATTCTGATTTAATGGAAATTCAGTAATAATATTTTTAAAAATTGAATTTAATCAACAGCGATGCAAATTAATTAAAACCCTCATAACCATATTCGAATCCTAAAAATAAATGAATAAACAATAATCGACAATAAATACAACAAGCAATGCAAAAAATTTAAATGAACTTCATCTCTAACCTAAGAAGTTTCTCTGCTAACGCGTGTGGCGTTCCACGCACTGGTTTTTTTTCATCTTTCCAGAATTGTTTGTTAACCGTTCAGATTTCTAAATTGGTTAGTTATCAAGTAAACTTTTCCATACAAATAAACTGTAATGAAATATTGTTCACTAACAAGTTTGAACAGAAGGATTCAAAATCTCTCCAAATTGATAATAAATATTTTTTTGAATATCATAACTTTTGTCTGTATGTATGTATACTAGCCGCAAAAAAAAATATCAGTAATTTTATTTGACAAGAAATTCTGCTTCTTCTTTGATTTTTTATTGAAACAGGGCGATAAACTTTTTGAGGCCTAGGGCGGCAAACAAGGTAAATCCGCCTCTGAATACTTAAGCGTTAATAACTAATAAATATTGATGGTTGTTACATCGAATGACACTGAAATGGATGGCAGACGGATCAGGCGTGAATTAGCGTCGCAGTGGTCATTTTTTTTTACTTTTTCACGTTTTTTATAACTTCAAAAATAGGTAAAAAAAATACAAGGATGAGAATCACAAGCTGCCAATTTTTCAGTACTTGTAAAAATTTTTCTTAAAATGTAGTGCATTTTTTTCAATAAAATCCAAAGGGTCTAAGTTGAAAAAAAAATGTTGTGTTTAAAACTTCAAAAAACATATAAAAATAAATATCGATATTTTTTTTCGTATTTTTCAAGTAAAACTACAACTCAAGACGGAAAAAGAGATCTTCTGTTTTATTTTGGTATCTCCGTTTTTCATGTTTTTTATAACTTCAAAAGTAGATAAAAAATATAAGTTATGAGAATCACAAGATGCCAATTTTTTAGTACTTCCAAAAATAGCTCTTAACAATTGGTGAATTTTTTCGAATAAATAAAGAGGGTCCAAGTTGAAAAAAAAAATATTTTGTGTTTAAAGCTTCAAAAAACATATGAAAATAAATTTCGATTTTTTTTTTTTTAACTGCGACTCAAGACAGTAAAAAAAGATCTTTTGTCTTATTTTGATATCTCCGGTTTTCAAAAAGTTATGAGAATTAAAAAAAAAATTGTGTCAAATTTTGAAAAATGTATTGTGGTTACCCACACGGAACCGAGTGTCCATTGGACGTCCATCTATCATCCATAGATCCTTAACACGTCTACATCCACGATGGACGTAATGCGGACATCCATTGAACATCCATGGTATACTTTTGATTGGACAAAACGCAATGGATCACTCAGGACGTATATTGTATGTCCACGACACGTACTATTTCTTGAGCTACAAATATACACAACACGGCCATCCATGGTATGTCCATAGGTAGACATTAAATAGCTTTTAATTCAGGATAGTAATTGAACATCCATTGGACGTTCCAGGTTCGTAAACGAAAATCACATTCGGAGGACGTCAATTGAACGTCTATCGGATGTTCCATGTAGAATTTCATATAGACGTGAACCTGGAACGTCCAATAGATGTCCAATTACTATACTGAATTAAAAGCTATTGAATGTCTACCTATGGACATGCCATAGATGGCCGTGTTGTGTATATTTGTAGCTTAAGAAATAGTACGTGTGTGAACATACAATATACGTCCTGTGTGATCCATCGCATGTTGTCCAATCAAAAGCATTCGTCATTTAGATGTACATTTAAGTATTTCGGGCAGCTGTGATATGGGTACGCCGATTGACCGTCGTATGTACGTACAAATTACGTCTATCGAAGGATAACGCGGAAGTTTATTCGACGTCCACGACACATATTTTTGGAGCTATAAATATATTCCGCGCGTAACTTAACAGCCAGGGGACGTCCAATAATCATTTAAGTTGGATGAAAATTTCATTCCGGGGAAGTCCATGGGACATTCCTTAAACCATTATCGGAGATTCGAAACGACAGCGATTCTATGTGCTGAAAACGTTTCGTATACGTACCCTTAGATATTTTTTAGAGGTACCTATAGACCACATGAAGTGACATTTAATGTACGTATTTAAGACAAATGCCAATATTGCAAAAGATATCTAATGATCATCTATTATACGTCCCTTAATTTAAACGCTATTGATTACACATTATCCATTAATTATAATTTCATTACGATTATACATTATTCAAGGCCTGTGAAACAAAGATATATAAGTATATCAGCAAACTACATCGTATAAGGTTTTTACATGCATAAGTTTCTCATAAGTCAAGTTAGTGTAGGTAGGTAGGTAGGTAGGTAGGAGATTAGAAAAGTTAAGCAGCACCCCTTGAATCCAATACTTGGATGGGTGACCGCAGTGTGAAAAATCGAAAACTATTTTTTTTCTTTTTTTCTGTAAAATATGGATATCTCGTAGGCCCTGAATATGATATAATCAGTAACAAAGTTTATTATTAATTAATAATGTGTAGTTAATAACGATTAAATTATTTAAATAAAGGGACGTATAATGGATGATCATTGGACATCTTTCGGGTCACTGGTTTATTCGTCTTAAATACGTAAATCAGACGTCATTTTTTGGGGTCTAGTCCGTCTAAAAACCGTCTCAAGGTACGTATAAGGGATGTTCCCAGTACATAGAACAGGTGCCGTTTCGCACTTCTTTTAGCAGTGATAGGGATACTCATAGACGTCCCTGGGATGGAGCATTCATCCACCATGTATGGATATTGGACGTCCCATGGCCCTAATGTTCCGTGTGGGTAGTTGGGTTGAGACGAAAATTTAAAAAAATCTAAGAGATTACTCTTAGTACGTACAGAAAAATAGAAAATTTTCAATAAAATCAAAAATGATCGGGTCCACGGATTGGTCGGCTTGGTATGGAATACCTCATATATATATATACTAGCTTTTCCCCGCGACTTCGTCCGCATGAACTACAAATTCACTGGCCAAATCGCAGCCGATTCTTCCTTCACTATTGTATTTCCATAAGATTTTTAAGTTTTGAATTTTAATTGTTCATTTACAAAAAACACGTACGGATCGATTTTCTTAAAAATTTTTTGTAAAAAACTGTCACTTATTTCACAACTTTTATGCCTAAGTAGGTAATGGGATAACGATGGGATCCATTTTTTTTCCGATTTTTCAATTTCCATATTTTATTTCCATATTCAATTTATATCTTGAAAACGGATCGACAAAAAAAATTGAAAAAATTCATTGAGGCCTCTTTTAACCAATACTAAACATGAGAAAAAATTTGAAAAAAATCGGAGATACAAAAGCAAAATGGTGCTAAATTAAAAATCGAAAAAAATAGATCCCATCGTTTACCCATTATCTCGTTAGGCTTAAAAGTTGTAGAATGGATGACAGATATTGACAAACAAATTTTAAGAAAATCGATCAGTACGTGTTTTTTGTAAATCAAGAATACATTTTTGAAACTTGAAAATCTCATAGAAATACGGTTTGAAATTTTTTTTCGATATTTTTTCATCAAAATTACGTTAAAAAACAAAAATTTTGAAACAAACGTCTCATTCGGCCCATTTTTCTCAAAGTTATGGGCGTTTGAAAAAAAAGTAGCCCAATTTTTGAAAAATCGATATCTTGAAATCGGCGTGACAAAAAAAATTGAAAAAAATCATGAAGACCTCTTTCCACCAATACTAGAACATGAAAAATTTCAAAAAAAATCGGAGATGCAAAAGCTAAATGGTGCCCAAACGTATGCTTTCTTTCGAAATTTTGACCCATATATATATATATATATATATAGGTCAAAATTTCGAAAGAAAGCATACGTTTGGGCCTCATGGCCGACGATTGTTTTGTAACTTGAGGGACACATAGTACTCTGGAGTACACTCTGGATTTTTTTTTGGATTTTCAAATCGACCAGTTTCACCGTACCAATGACGTCATTTTTTTGAAATTTCTTGAATATCATGTTTTTAATCAACTTCTCTAGACTCCTGTGGTTAAAAAAAAAAAATGTCGACATATATTTTCATTGAAAAAGATCTCAGCTTTTCAAAAAAAATATTTCCAAATACGTATCAATTCGTATAAGCATAGAAAAATGGGTTTTTTCCTCAAAAAGGCGTTTTATCGATGAGCCTACACTCCAATCTGTTTTTTAAATATTGTTTTCGGATTTCTGGTTTTTTTTTTACACGAAAAAACTCTTTTTCCAGAGTGGAATCTCTGCGGCATCAGACCGTTATATATTAAATATAATCTGAGGTACTGTAAATATCGAGAAAATAGTGCGGATCCAATACTGCTCAGTACTGTATTGTATTATACTGCTTGCACTAGTATTGTATTATATTGTTACTATCATTTTTTATCGAGGTCGTTATGGGTTTTTAACTTAACTTTTAATTTGTTAGTACTGTAACAAGAGGATTTGACTACCCACACAGCAAAATTAATCCCGGGACCATCGCGACATAGTCCCATTCGTGTCCTGCCAAGATAGTACGTCTTATGAACGTCTATGGGAGGAACCAGTAAGATATTGTTCTACCCGGGATTAATATTGGATGTCTTAAGGATATTCTGTTGCAACCGTAATTAGACGATCCCAACGCACTCTCTTATAGACGTCTGTGGGAGGTAGTGGTAGGACATTGTTCTACCCAAAATTAATATAGGATGTCTTGAGGATATCCTGCCATCACCGTGTGTAGACGATCGTACCGCACTCTCTTGTAGATGTCTGTGGGAGGTACTAGTAAGACATTGGTCTACTCGAGATCAATATAAGATGTCTTGAGGATATACTGTCGTAACCGTGTTTAGACGATCCTAGCGCACTCTTTTAGAGATGACTCTGAGAGGTACCAATAGGATTCCGTTCTACCCGAGATTAATATAGGATATCTTGAGGATATCCTGTCACAACCGTAATCGGACGATCCCAACGTACTCTCTTATAGACGTCTGTGGGCGGTACCGGTAGGATATTGTTTTACCCGGGATTAATATAGGATGTCATGAGGAATCCTGCCATCACCGTGTGTAGACGATCGTACTGCACTGTCTTGTAGATATCTGTTGAAGGTACAAGGAAGACATTCGTCTACTGGAGATTAATATAGGATGTCTTGAGGATATCCTATCATAACCGTGTTTTGACGATCCGAGCGTATTCTCTTAGAGATGTTTCTGAGAGGTACCGGTAAGACATTGTTCCACGCGAGATTAATATAGGATGTCTTGAGGATATCCTGTCGTAACCGTGTTCTAACGATCCTAGAGCGCTCTCTTAGAGATGTCTCTGGGAGGTACTGGTAAGACATTGTTCTACGCGAGATTAATATAGGATGTCTTGAGGATATCCTGCCGTAACCGTGTGAAGACGATCCCGGCGGACTCTATTGGAGATGTCTATAGGAGGTCAGCCATTCCACGGCGTTAGTTCCAGACTCGCTGTGAGATGGTAAAGGCTCTCACATACGGATCATGCAAATAGAATGCTTATATAGCCGAGCGTGAACACGGACATTTGACACCGAAAGGAGTCAGACCTCAAAAGGGGCCCTATTACAAGGAATACTTGCTGTCTCCCTCTGTACTGTACCCATTTTATTGAAATTTAATTGATTCATTGAAATTAATTAATATGGGTGGGGGTCGAGAAGTCGACTAACCAATATTCCGAAGGGACGAAATCCCGAATTTTACGATTACGAGCGTTCGAATAACGACGGGCCGAAATTCCAAATGCTAGAAAAGCGAAAGGCGAGAGAGCCGCTCACGCGGGTTCCCCATAGACTTAAAGAGATCGACTTAGCGCTTGTATGGGCCGCTTGAATGAGCAATCTGAAGGACAGAGATATATCCGTAGTAGTCCTCTCTCTGTCTCGCAGGATCGGTGGTGGGGAATGAGGCGGTTGAGGAGAATGAGGAGAAATCACGCAGGCGCTTCCCCTTCCACTGCTCTGATGTCTCCCACCATGACGTTGATTGAAGAGAGAGAGGACTACTACAGTTATATCTTTGTCCATCAGATGGTTTATTCAGCGCCACTTATGGAAACGCTCAGTCTATCTCTTTAAGTCTATGGGGGCCACATGCGTAAGAGAGAGAAAGAGATGGCCTCCTCTCTCTCTCTCTCTCTCTCTCTCTCTCTCTCTCTCTCTCTCTCTCTCTCTCTCTAATGCAACGGGCCCGCGTGAGCGGCTCTTTTGGCTTTAGGTTTTCTGGCGTTCGGTATTTCGGCCCTTCGTTATTCGAACGCTCGTAATCGTGAAATTCGGCATTTCAGCCGTTCGAAATATTGATTAATCGACTTTTCGACCCCCACCCATTAATATTAAATCGAAATAAAAACAATTATCCACTGCTGTATTGGCAGTCCAAGAGACGTCTCGAAGACATCTCAAAGACATCCCGGGACGGCAGTGGGACCATCCTATTGCGGTAATCACTGCGGACATTTCAGAGCCCATGGAACCATCCCATTACCATCACGGGACAATTGAGTCAATTGACGTGATGTCCGAAAGACGTACTTGGGACGTATTATTATTGTGTGGGTATGAGAAAAAATAATAATATCCTGAAAGCAATATAACATACATGATTCCGGGGAATGGGTGTATAAACAAACTGTTAAAAACATCCATTCATCTTTTATGAAAATATTTATTGACACATGGTTAATTTTTCGCCAAGAAGTTGTAAAATATATATTTTTTTTTAGTATACTTAAAAGTAGTTTAGTATGTAAAGTAGTTAGTATGTAAAACAAGTAAAAATTGTTCAATATTTTTTTAGCGCAAAATTAAACATGCATCAATAAATATTTTCATAAAAGATAAATAGATGTTTTTGAAAGTTTGTTTACACACCCATTCCGCGGAATCGTGTATATTATATTGCTTTCAGGGTATTATTATTTTTTCTTATAGTCAAATCCTCTTGTTACAGTACTAATAAATTAAAAGTTAAGTTAAAAACCCATAACGACCTCGATAAAAAATGATAGTAATAATACAATACAATACTAGCGCAGTAAGCATTATTGTATCCCCACTATTTTCTCAATATTTACAGCACCTCGGATTATATTTAATATATAACAGTCTGATGCCACAAAGATCTCACTCTGGAAATAGTATATCACACATGCTAGGGCATCCAGCATTCGGGCCATGGGTCGTATACTATTTTTCTTGCTCCCAGCCCGAAAGTACGTTTGATAATAAGTTTTAATCTATAAAATACTGCATGTCAGCATGACAGCTGCCTTGTGTTCGGCAATATATGTATATTCACTTATTTTATATTTGCGGCCTGCGTCAGCGCGCCGAAGTATACTGCGGACGAAGATTTTTGCTGGTCCGGGGGGCGGGGGGGCCCGCCCGACTTTTGCGAAACCGAGGCGAAGCCGAGGTTCTTGCTGGTCGGGGCGGGCATTAAAAACATATAAAATAGGTAAAAATAACAGGCACGGAAATAAACTGCAATAAGAGATGTACAAAATGTAAAAAACGCGCACAAAAATCAACTGCAATAAGAAAGGTTAACGTACAGATGTCAAAACGTCAAAACACACGGGCGCATATATTGCCGGCCACGAAAGTTCCGTCAGAGCGCGCCCGAGCAGGCCATGACGCCATGAAAGTCGCTCTTCCCGACCTGAAATGCGGCCCGGAAGTGAGTACTTTCGGGCTGGGAGCAAGAAAAAGAGCTTTTTCGTGTGAAAAAATCTCAGAAATCCGGAAAAATATGAAAAAACATATTGGAGTGTAGGGTCATCGATAAAACGCCTTTTTGAGGAAAAGACCTATTTTTCTATGCTTATTCGAATTGATACGTATTGGGAAATATTTTTTTTTGAAAAGCTAAGATCTTTTTCGATGAAAATGTATGTCGGAATTTTTGTTTTTCTAATTACAGGGGTCTAGAGAAAACATGACATTCAAGAAATTTCAAAAAAATAACGTGATCGGTACAGTGAAACTGGTCGATTTAAAAATCAAAAAAAATTCCACAGTGTACTCTCATACTGTACTATGTGTCCAAGTTACAAAACAATCGTCGACTATGAGGCCCAAACGCATGCTACCTGCCGGAATTTTGACTCATGTATGAGGGATTCTCTGTCAATTCAGCCACTTTTTTTCGACCATCTCAGATGTGCCGCATAATTGGTTATATCAAAGTTCTACTAAAAGGCATTCTATCTGAATTTTTTCGGATTTTTTAATTCAAAATTTTAGAAATCGCCGTTTTTTTCCAAATCAATATATCCCGGAAACTTGAAGTAACTGAAAAAAAATGTCAACACATAAAAGTTGTAGTTTTGTGTTAGCATTCAAGCGGAATATTTGAAATGATTTTTACGTTCCGGTAACGCTGATTTTTTACCAAAAAAGGGGATAATTATTTTTTTATTCAAAAAACACCATTTTTTTAATGTAAAAATTACAGAGTCTTCCAGTATATCTGAGTATATCGCAAAAAAATCGCCAGAGTGGCACGGTTCGAGGTTCTCGGGTAAAAAAATGAAACCACACAAATTAATTTTTTTTTCTACCAGAACCTCGTTAACATATCTCGGAAACTTAAAGTTACTGAAAAAAAAATGCTTTCACATAAAAGTTGTAGTTTTGTGTTAGCTTTCGAGCGGAATATGTGAAATAATTTTTACGTTTCGGTAACGCTGATTACTTACCAAAAAAAGGGGGAAATTATTGTTTTATTCAAAAACTGCCCTTTTTATTCGGCTAAAAAAATTATGGAGTCTTCCAGTATATCTGACGATATCACAAAAAAAAATCATCAGAGTGGCAAGGATCGAGGTTCCGGTAGGAAAAAAAATTATGTGGTTTCATTTTTTTTACCCTAGAACTTCGATCCGTGCTATTCTGGTGATTTTTATGTAATATCGTCAGATATACAGGAAGATTGTAACTTTTTCAGGCAAATGAAAACGGCTTTTTTGAATAAAAAAATAATGTCCCTCTTTTTTGGTAAAAAATCAGCGTTACTAGAACGTAAAAATTATTTCAAATATTTCACTCAAAAGCTAACACAAAACTACAACTTTTATATGCGGATATTTTTTTCAGTAACTTCAAGTTTCCGAGATATGTTAACGAGGTTCCGGTAGAAAAAAAAATGAATTTATGTGGTTTCATTTTTTTACCCTAGAACCTCGATCCGTGCCACTCTGGCGATTTTTTCGCGATATCCACAGATATACTAAAAGACTGTAATAAAAAAAAATTCAACACGTTTTTCTTATGTTAAATTTAGTAGGCCTTATTAACCGCCGACCACATATTTCAGAAAAACAATAAATAACAAATATTTGGACTATGATACGTTATTTATATCGTCAAGATCATCGAAGTAGATATTCATGAAGATACAGACTACGATTTTAGATCGTTAAGTGTAGTATTATCAAAAATACTTACGATTTACGTGGACCGTTTTTTTAGTATTCGTGCTTCGCGGCCGCGTCATATGATAGATGATGCAACACTGGAGACGGAGAACGGCGTATCGCGCTTCCGCGAACTTGTAGCGACATTTTTATGCATTATGCTTCATTCAGTGTAGCCTTGCGCGAAAGCGGTCATTGTAAATATGATTTTTGGTGACTAGGCCTTATTACCCGACAGGCCTTACTACCCGCGGGTACCTTACTATTTTTTTTGATTTTTGAAAATAAAAAAAAATTGTTTTTTGTAAATTATTATGAATACCAATTTTTCTTACTGTACAGTATTTTTTTCAATATATAGAATTTATTTTGACGCTTTTTTATTGTTAACACGTTCTTAAAATTAATAATTCATCGTTAAGTCTGTTTATGAACAATAAGAACATCAGTTTTAATTTATTCACGTATTTTTTTGAAAACCTTACATAATACGATTATTTCCTGAATTGGAATATTCCTTTGCCAATACATTTCCGTTGCTCATTGGAATAATTGAGTGAAATTTTCGTGTCCCCCTGTGATTGACTTCGCAGTATGTTATCGCAAATGAAATCTTTCTTATGCACCTGAATAATGTTTCTCATGTGAAAATTTGATAGCAATATTCGGGAGACTATTTAGGTTCAATGCCCACTCATACAATTCTTCAGCTGTTGTTATTTGCTCATCGATTAATTATTGATTTTAAGAATCTGTTAACAATGAAAAAGTGTCCAAATTAATTCAAAATGATTAAAAAAATACTATACAGTAACGAAAATTGGTATTCATAATAATTTATGGAAATTTTTTTTTTTCTTCAATTTTCAAAAATCGAAAAAAATATTACTCATTGAGATCCCTCGATCGGACTAGTCTTGAAAATTGTTGAATAGATAGATGTTTGAAACAAAAAATTAAAAAAACAAAAACAAAAACGACAGTCACTTTTAAAAACGCGATTTAACGTTTAAAACCCAAAAAACTCATTCAAAAACACGTCGAATATTTTTGTTGTATTTTTTTCTGAAAAGGCCATAAAAAAACAAAAATTTTGAAAAAAAAACTTTTAATTTGGACCATTATTAAAGAAGTTACGACCAAAATACCAAAAAAAGAGCGGTTTTTTTTGTTGATTTAATATCTTTTGAACGGGTAATAAAAAAAATCTTGAAATTCAACGGGAAGGGTCTTTTGATGGGTACTCAAAAATATAAAAAAATTGATGAAATAAAAAAAAAAGTTTTTTAAACTGTCCGATTTGGGATGGAATGCCCCATATATATATATGGCGTTCCACACCAAACCGGACACCATTTAGCTTTTGCATCTCCGATTTTTCTCAAAATTTTTTATGTTTTAGTATTGGTTGAAAGAGGTCTTCATGATTTTTTTTAATTTTTTTTGTTGAGCCGTTTTCAAGATATCGATTTTTCAAAAATTAAGCTACTTTTTTTTTCAAACGCCCATAACTTTGCCAAAAATGGGCCAAATGGGATGTTTATTTTCAAATTTTTATTTTTAAACGTACTATTGATAAAAATGTCGAAAAAAATTTCAAACCGTATTTCTATGAGATTTTCAAATTTTAAAAATAAATTGTTGATTTACAAAAAACACCTACTGATCGATTTTCTTAAAATTTTTTTGTAAAAAACTGTCATTCATTCCACAACTTTTAAGGTTGCTCAGAAGCAAATCACGTTTAATGAGAAAATTCTGAAAATTTGATATGTTTTTCAATGAAGTATTTAAGAGGTCGTGTAAAAATTTCACGACGATCGAATAATTAAAATTAATAAATAAAATAAAATAATATATAGTCTTATGGAAACTGATGTAACTTCGCGATAAGTTTTTTTTTGACCTCCTAATTTTTCAATATCCACAATATACTGAAAGCAACGGAAAGAAACGAAGTTTATTGATAAATATTTTTTTTTATTTGTTTAAAAATTGTTTTTAACAAAACGTTAATTTCTTGATAACGAGCTTCCTAATCGTCGTGAAATTTTTACACGACCTCTTAAATACCTCATACAAAAACATACCAAATTTTCAGAATATTCTCATTATTTTTTATTTTAACCGTTAAGGAGGTTGAAGTAATGGTGATAGAACTCTGAAAATTTGGTATGTTCTAGCATGAAGTATTCAGGAGGTCGTGTAAATATTTCACTATGATTAAGAATTTATTTATTGAACAATTAACATTCAAAGGGTTCATAGCTTCTAGACAACCTTAAGCCTAACGAGATAATGGGTAAACGATGGGATCTATTTTTTTCGATTTTAAATTTAGCACCATTTAGCTTTCGTATCTCCAATTTCTTTCATAATTTTTTATGTTTTAGTGTTGGTTGAAAGAGGCCTCTATGATTTTTCCAATTTTTTTTGTGGATCCGTTTTCATGATATAGATTTTTCAAAAAATATGTTTCTTTTTTTTTGTAAACGTCCATAACTTCGCGAAAAATGGGCCAAATAGGACGTTTTTTTTCAAAATTTTTAGTTTTGAACGTACTTTTTATACAAAATATTGAAAAAAAATTTCAAACCGTATTTCCATAAGATTTTTAAGTTTTAAATATAAATTGTTGATTTACAAAAAACACGTACGGATCGATTTTCTTAATTTTTTTTTTGTGAAAAACGGTCACTCATTTCACTACTCTTATGCCTAAGTAGGTAATGGGATAACGATGGGATCTATTTTTGTTTGATTTTTCAATTTCCATATTTTAGTTATCCGTGTTGGAAATAAATATTTATCTTTTTTAAATAAAATAGATATATCTTAATCATTAAATGAACGATGACCGATAATTTTGATTTGAATATACCACAATATTTGATTAACGCATTAATTGCCATTTGATTATTGAAAAATGTCCTATTTGGCCCATTTTTCGCGAAGTTATGGACGTTTACAAAATAAAAAGAAACATGTTTTTTGAAAAATCTATATCTTGAAAACGGATCGACAAAAAAAATTGAAAAAAATCATAGCGGCTTCTTTTAACCAATACCAAAACAAAAAATTTTGAAAAAATCGGAGATTCAAAAGCTAAATGGTGATAAAGGGCATAGGGGGATAAGCATGGTGAAATGGCCCCGGGCGAATATTTAATCGCTACTTCGAGGATATGTAGGTACTAATGAAAGACAATAACTCTCCAAAAATCAGACGTCTAACTCAACGCGATTTCGAGTAAATCAATAAATACTCAAAAATCGAAAAACTTTTTTATCTCAGGAACGGCTTAATCGATTTCAATAAAATTTTAGGACGTTACAGGGATACATAAAGACTTTCTCCAGAAAAATTAACAGCCATATAGGGTTTTATTATCCTGTAAAAAAAAAATGTTTTTTTTTTTAAATCTTTTTTTTAATCATGATAAGATTTTAGCAAAATTATGAAATATTTTTTTTTCGAAGCTTCGCACTCTTTTATATAACATATATTTTTTTTGATTGACTCGGATTGGTGCGCCATATTGAAAAAAAATAAAAACTGTTTTTTAATATGAATTTTCCGTTTTTTTGATAATTATTGGTCGTTATTATATAACAACAATCGATATATGATAAACTTTATTTTTAAAAAATCAAAATTATTTTGGTAGAATTGGTAAAACAAATTTTACATCAGTTGATTAATTCTTACTAATTAAAAAAAACAATCAATGACAGTGAGTGAAAGAGTGATATTTCGTGCCTACTGTAATCACTTTTTAAAAAGAAAAAACACACCCACACTCCATGCTATTTACGCCGGCCCTGAGTAGGCGCCATAAGGTGCCACAAAATGTGCCGCCTCTGTCAAATACGAAGAGATCAAATCCGTGGCGGTCAAATAACACTGTACTCCCGGTCTGCTGCTTACCTCGCGATATAGATATAGCGCTCTGAACTCGATATTGGATGAGTGCCAATGTAAACATATATGATGCGCCAATGTAAACACATATATACACGCACACTCCCGAGTTTTTTGTCGACACGGCGTGCGTCCAGGCAAGGCCGCGAAAATTGAGAATAAGATCAGGTGCCGGGAGACCGGAAGTTCAGTGTGCGAAGGAGTCCAGTGTACTAGACGTCTGAAAAAATTCTGTTACAACTAGTGGAATAAAGTTTTCTGTCGCTCTTGTTTTTAACTGTCTTAAAAATGTCATCGTCTAAAACGAATACCGCTCAGTGCTGTATATGCTTTACTTATATAAGAAAAACTGTGGGTAATCACAAGCTCATATCATCAGAAGAAGACGTTGATGAATTCTCGGCATGTTTTGACACTGAAATTTATATTGGGGATGTTATATGTGCTGCTTGTCGAATGACAAAATATAAAAAACGAAAAGTCGACGAAACAGTGGTTGAAAATTCTGCTGATAGTGCGTCTGAAGTAATTACCAGTCAAGAATTAGAGAAATCAGAGTCCAGTTTATCTCAATTGAGTCTCTCTCAATCAAGTTCTGAAGATCGAACCTTTAAAATGAACTTGAAACCTGTCGAACATGAAGAGTACATTACGATCTGCATGAAGAGAACAGTTGCCACGCACAAATATTGTTGTGTTTGTTGTGTTGTTGACAAAGATTTGATTGTTGTCCCGCAAAATGCTAGGATGCAATCATTTGTGAAGAACCGAATCTTCATTCCAAAACGGAATCGTTGCTGTGAAAAACATCTTATTCACAAACGTTTCTACGAAGATGATCTGAATATGATCAAAGTTTATTCGAATTGGACTTTAATATCGGCATCAGAATTGTTCGAGACCATGGACAACGTTGCTGTCGAATGCGATTCTACTCTACTTGATCGAATAAGTGACTTTAATTTGGAGACCAGCAACTCTATGTTTTCACTGGTATCACTTGGGAAAACTTGATTGAGCTACGAGGTCTTCTCACATCTATGCGTAATACTGAGACTCACAGTGTCACTCAAGCACTAATTGTATTTTTATTCAAGCTGAGAACTGGAAATTCTAATAAGTTGATATCATCTATTTTACAACTAGAAGAAGAGCAGCTAGTGTCTCATTATTCAGCTCAGATAATTCAATGCTTTGAAAATGACATACTTCCTTTATATTTTGGTTTTCCGGCGGCTTCGAGAAATGACCTTATACATAATCAAACATCTTCGACTGCAAAGAAGCTTTATACTGATATCGATGATAAACTCATTTTGATTTGTGATGGAACTCACGCGCGCCACCAAAAAAGTTCGAATAACGATTATCAGCGTAAATCTTATTCTGGTCAAAAAAAAACTTCGCTGTGCAAACCGTTCACTATTTGTACAACAAACGGATATATAGTAAATATGATGGGACCCTATTACGCGAATCAAAACGACGCTGAAATAATGAAACACATTATTGACGATCCTGAAGGTTTAAGCTCATTAATAACGCCTGGAGATGTTTTTGTTGTTGATCGTGGTTTCCGCGACGTGAAAGAACATTTAGAAAATAAAGGCTATCGCGTTCTAATGCCAGCATTAAAAGGAAGACGTAACCAATTAACCACAGAAGAATCAAATGAGTCACGATATGTAACCAAGATTCGTTGGGTGGTTGAAGCGACCCACGGGATGATAAAAGAAAAATATCAATTGCTCGATCACACGTTTGACAATAAAATGATTCTAAAAATTGGAAACTACTATAAAATTGCCTCATTTCTGCACAACAAGTTTAACAAGCGACTCGATTCTGACTTAGAATTTTCTGATGAAGTCATTCAAAGGATGGATTCACAAAAATTCATGAAAAATACTTTAGCTGATGAAGTAGAAAAAAACAAGTGGCAACGTAAGAAGCTTCCTTTTCAAACGATAACAACAAGTGATTTGACTGACTTTCCAGAAATGACAGTGAAAGAATTAAAGATTTTATTCACTAGTTCTTATCAATTTAAGCAGGCAATTTCATACCTTGCAGAAATGATTGATGAATCAGGGAATTTAAATCTTCAATACGTCAAGGATAAAACTAATATCTTAAAAATATTAGTTCAGTCACGTCATATAAGCAGGAAGCAATACAGATGTTTCATAGAATACAAACGGAATTGTATAGGATGTACAGGTATATCCAGGTATAGCTGTGAATGTGCAAATGGGCGAAGAACTGTTGGTTGCTGTTCCCACATTGCAGCAATTATTTATTATTTAGCATATGGAAGATATTTATCGCAGATTCCAATGCCAGCTCAATATTTGAACAAACTATTCAATTATGATCAAACGAATGTTGTAATAGAAGAAGACAGTGATGAAGACTGAAAATCAGTGTACAATTGTCCTACATGCTTTATTTTTTTTTTTTTCATTGTATCGCGGAGTAATTATTCTTGTAAATAATGTTAAAAATGTAAATAATGTAAATAATGTACATAATGTAAATAATTTAAATAATGTAAATAATGTAAATAATGTAAATAATGTAAATAATCTAAAATTTCTGTGTTCATTATAATATCCAATTCGATCTAAGTTAATTAATAAATAGTCAATTATAAAAGAACCGTTATTGATTGTTTTTGTAATAAAAATTAATCAACTGATGTAAAATTTGTTTTACCAATTTGACCAAAATAATTTTTATTTTTTTCCGATTAAATTTATAATATATCGATTGTTTATTATAAAATAACGACCAATAATTGTCAAAGAAATAGAAAATTCATATTAAAAACAGTTTTTATTTTTTTTCAGTACGGCGCACCAATCCGGGACAATCAAAAAAAATATATGTTATATAAAAGAGTATGAAGCTTTGAAAAAAAAATATTTCATAATTTTGCTAAAATCATATCATGCTTAAAAAAAAGTTTTTTTGAAAAAAACTTTTTTTTTTACAGGATAATAAGACCCTATATGGCTGTTACTTTTTCTGGAGAAAGCCTTTATGTATCCCTATAACATACTAAAATTTCATTCAAATTGATTAAGCCGTTCCTGAGAAAAAAAAGTTTTTCAATTTTTCAGTATTTATTGATTTACTCGAAATCGCGTTGAGTTAGACGTCTGATTTTTGGAGGGTTATTGTCTTTCATTAGTACCTACATATCCTCGAAGTAGCGATTAAATATTCGCCCGGGGCCATTTCACCATGCTTATCCCCCTATGCCCTTTAAAATCGAAAAAAATAGATCCCATCGTTTACCCATTATCTCATTAGGCTTAAAAGTTGTGGAATGGATGATAGTTTTTTACAAGAAATTTTGAAGAAAATCGAACAGTCCGTGTTTTTTGTAAATCAACAATTTATTTAAAAAACTTGAAAATCTCATGGAAATACGGTTTGAAATTTTTTTTAAATATTTTTTCATCAAAAGTACGTTTAAAAACAACAATTAAAAAAAAAACGTTCCATTTGGCCCTTTTTCCGCAAAGTTATGGGCGTTTGAAAAAAAAAGTAGCCTAATTTTTGAAAAATCGATATCTTGAAACGGCTCAACAACAAAAACTGAAACAATCATGAAGACCTCTTTCAATCAATACTAAAACATAAAAATTTTGAAAAAAATCGGAGATGCAAAAGCTAAATGGTGTCCGGTTTGGTGTGGAATGCCCCATATATATATGGGCTATCCTCCCGAAATACTCATTTTCGCTCGAATCTAGTTGATTTTCAATAATCCCTTTAATTTCTTAGATTTTTTTTACCAGCATATACTTTCGAACGGGGCTGTCCGAACAGATTTTTCTTAAAAATCATTTCAATCGTTTTTTTTCTCGTGGTTGACCCCTAAAAATCATTCCGAGGGCATGTAACCTTCGCATCTTCCCATATTGTAACAGTCTAAAAAAAATACTTGAAATTTAGAAAACTGGAAAAAAAAATCAGTGTTAGTGCCAAAATACTCACGAGAATTGGTGTGTAAACATGTGAGCTCGTATCAGTTTGGTTTTGGAAAATTGGGTTCATGCACTGGTTTTGATCCAAATTTATTTCGTAATGAAGCAATGCGAAAATAACGTAAAGAATGAAATTTCAAAATTTATTGTTTAATTTCTTTTATACATGAATATTCTAATAAAACTGAAAATACTAAAATTTACTAATAAAGAACGTTAAGGAAATGGTTTGCATCATTTCTCCGCCTTCGCATTTACTCCTCTCGCACTACAATTTCTTTAAAGTACGATAAATCTAACAAAATAGAAAGACCAGCTTGTCCAAGTGGCAATGACGTTTAAATATCTTATATTAAGGTCATCAACACTTTTAGAAGCCAAAATGATAATTAAAAAAAAAAATTGTGTACCCCCGAAAATGAGTATTTCGAGAGAATCATTCATATATGTAGTTAAAATAGTAGCAGAGCATCGGAACAAGCTGGTGCTTGGTAGGACAGTTTTTAATCACTGTAAGTGGATCTGCATGGAACTCGCGCAATTACCAGAACCGCACTAGCTGTTGGGCGGGCATGGGACCCTTGTGTATCAATCAGCATTTCTCCCCACACCCCTCTCGCTTGCTTTTTTTTCCCTTCTCTTGGCCCCCCACGAATAAACGGCAACGATAGCAAAGAACAGTTTGGAGCGCAACTGAATGTTTTCCCCAGTTTCCTGTCTCTTTCTCCACTTTATCTCGTTCCCTCTGTCACTCCCTCGCTCTCTCGAGCCGCACCCTGGGGCGCTCGATTCTCGGCAGAGCGTCAGAAAGCTCGCATGAAAATGCTCAACATAGTAACAACCACTTTGTCTGACTCACCCGCTCTCTCGCTCTCTTTTTCCTATGCATTGGGATGGTGTTTTCTCTTTTCGTTCTCGCGATGACGACACAGAGGGCCTTCTGTTCCTTATCTTTGTTTTCCTGCTTCCTTTTTCATGTTTCTGGATTTTTCTCATTGTCTTCTGACGATTTTTTTTTCTTTCTTCCTTTTTTCACCAACTTTTGCTTTTCCTCTCGACCTCAACGCATTTTTTCTTCCTCCCCTTTCTTTCCTTCTTTCCGGGCGCCACTTTTCCAAAGCAAGGCACCTCCGCCTCTCCCCCTAAGCTCCATCGACCCTCATCTCCCGAGTAGAATATTCCCGGAGGGAACACAAAAGTGGAGGGAAAAAAAGACGGAATCCTTGTTGATTTTTTACAGAAAACAGGGTACGGATAGATGCTCTGGCGTAATTTGATGGTCTATAGGTGTATGTATACGTGTACATGTATGTGTGCCTACTTACTAAAACACGATGGTAAATTGAACAATTTTGTTTTTCAGAAAGGCACTTCTCTATCTCAGATGAGTGAAATTTTCGAACTTCTACCGGCAAAGAAAAATAAATAGTGATGCTGTTTCATCCCTCATTCTGCGCCGGATTCAGGATACGGTGAAAAAATCATACAAATTAGGAACTTGCACATTGCTTTCTTGGTGTTTAAGGTTCCATACCTCAAAAGAAAAAATGGAACCCTTTTAAGATTACTTCATTACGCGTACACATACCATCAGTAAACGATTAGAACAAAAATAATTTTCGATTAAAATATGAGATCAATCGAGTCAACAAAAAATATAAATGAACTAATATGGCCTGTAAGATATCATTTAAAGGAAATAAACATTCTAACTCTAAGAATTTTAATCATATATTTTAAATAATTTTTGGTCCAATCGTCTTAATGATGTAATTCAAAATTTACTAGAAATTACTCTTCTGATTTCCCAGGCTTCTAAAGCTAAAATTTCGATTTAAATAGAGCCAGTAGACATTTTGTCATAATTCTTTCGATTGTGTAATAGTTGATAAAGAAAAATATTTTAAATAATAAGAGATATTTTGTAGTATTGTAAAAAGGGATGTTTTGTAGTATTAGAAGGAAATTTTTCATTTTAGTTTAAGTGATAAGAAAGCTTGAAGTTTGCAAGTGTTTTGACACCGAAAAAAAGGCTTAGTAATATCAACTACCCAGCTGCGATCACGGAAAATTCGTTTGAATCGATCGTCACATATTTGATTTGATTGCCCCGCTGTTAAAATAATAAAACTGGTGTCGTTTCGAATGCGTACTGCATTCAACACAATTACAACATTGGATCAAAATGATTTCAAACGAGATTGATTCAAGAACTTGTTTTCTTATTCCATCGAATATTTAGTCATTTACTGGAAGTAAATAAAATTGTTTTAACCCTATGTTTTGTCTCATCAACATAATCTAGTTTTAATTTGAGCTATTCTTCCATTTAAAAAGGATAGTAAATGCTTTCACGTCGATCAAATTGTTTGATAAATTTGACTAAATATTTTAATGCGGCCACAACACATTTAGTCGATAGTACGTGTAGTAACTACCACGATCTCGGCACTTCGTCCGAGATCCGTAAGGTGGCGACGATTGACGCGCGCTCTCGCGCCAGCGAAACAGCCACTGAGCACCGATAAGTACCAGTGTATTATCACCATTGGAGTCCTTGATTAATTTTAAATTGATGGAATA
The DNA here is from genome assembly GCA_946863875.1 of Alloplasta piceator. NCBI lineage: Eukaryota > Metazoa > Arthropoda > Insecta > Hymenoptera > Ichneumonidae > Alloplasta > Alloplasta piceator. Next base: position 38,438,763 of record OX333072.1, on the reverse strand, counting down.
TTACCCGCGCTCTGTGGTCGCGCATTTCTATGGACTAAAGACTACAAATTTGAATGAGACCAACATTGCATTTTGGTGGTGCTCATGCTCTTTATGGGCGCAACGATGAATAAGTTAAATTTTCACTTAACTGTTGAATCTCACGATTAATTAGTTAAGTAAAAGCCCTCGTAGCTTAAACAAATAATGTTAATTCAATTGAAATTTTCTAGCTTTATATTGAATGCATTTTTTTCCGGTGAACAACATCTGAATTGCATAGACAATATAAACTGTTCATTCAACTAAACCATTTGGTTATGCAATCGCATATTGAGTGCATTTTACCAAATATAGAATCAAAACAATGTAATTTTTAATTGAACGGATTCTCTACTCTGTTAAGTCAAGGATGTATGTATAGGAATGCAATTGTTGTTACCATTTTGATACACGTTTTGAGTTAAGGGGAGACTGACAGCGTCAAAATGCCAATTTTTGAACATCAATATAAATGTTCATGGCATTTATGGAAATTTCAAAGATAGTCTCCAATTTGATGTATCGAATGTTGCAACTTTTGACGCTAGTTAGAGCCCTTAAGGTGCAGCGGTTCTCTCATAAATCAATTTTTGATTTTCACACGCTGCGCGCAGTTCTGACCAAACCGCTTGACGGATCTTATCCTACGACGTCTCATTTTCTTTGTAAAACTTTTGCGGACCGCTTGAGCGCGGCACATTTTTTTTAGATCCTTATTTTGGAGTTACAGGCCACTTTTTGAATCGTTGACCCATTTTTGGTTTTTAGAGCACTGCACACAAAACAATATTGATTATAATAAAAATGTGCCGCGCTCAAGTGGTCCGTAAAAGTGTTACAAAGAAAATGAGACGTTGTAGGATCAAATCCACGAAGCGGTTTGGTCAGGATTGCGCGCAGAGTATTTGAAGATCCAGGTTTCGGGAAACAGCCTCTGAAGTTGAAGGTGTGGAAAAACGTTTCCTCAGTCCTTTGCTCCACCGATTACTGCATCTGCATAACAAACAATATTTTACATGGTTATTGCATGCAGAGAAATTTATTTTTAACACGTTTTTCACGGTTTGTTAATATTTATTTGTGTAATTATTTTTAATATTTACGAATATTTTTACACCAAAAATGCTAAAAATTATTATAATATAACTTCCAATCCGTTGACAGTTTGGAGGTTATATTGTACAAATAAGGCACGGAATTGAATTCACTTACTGGAAGAAGTGTAAATAAATATGAAAATCAATTCGGTTATTTAGTAAAGACGATGAATACCATTATCTTTACAAATAATTGAATATAATAAACATATGAACTGACGTATCACTAAACACTGTGATACTGCTCGTGTCGTTTGTCGAGATCGAAAAAGCACTTTCACGTCATTTTTCGATCGGTTTAGATATTTTATATTGCTTTTGAACAAATAAATAAACACTCGATAAAAATAAGTGAATACAATAAAAAAATGGTAAACCACGCGCGAACGTTTGTTTTCTGTTACACTTTCTGATCACTTGCGACAATTTTTTTGATTAGCCCGTAGTCACTTCTTTCAAGCGTTTTGATTGGTCCGCAGAGTTGTAAGCGCGCAATCGCGGGATATTCAAATTTCGATTCAACAGTACAATAATTATTTTCTTACCAACTCTACAGGAATCTAAATGAATAATCAATTGTATATGTATATTAGGGTGGTCCTTATTTAGGCTATGTTGTTTTTTCTTTTGACGATAGTGCTCAATAGGTTTTAAATAAATAAATAGAAACTCATAGCAAATTTCAGCTCGATATCTTAATTTTAACCTGGCCCCCACGGCAGTCAAAGTTTAAAAGGGGAAATACGTGTATTTTATACCGTCAATGATTTAAAACATTTTTCAACTTAGTTGATATTGATTTAAAAATTTGAAACTTGGCACATATATTGCTCATAGTATAAGGTAAATTTGTAGTATTTTATCAGATTTTTCAACTTCGATTTTCGACATACCTTTCCGCTAAAAAGTTTGGACACATTTGTCGAATTTCGCACCACACTAAAAGTTAGATTGCGAAGTCAATAATGATGATAGCTACATTTTCCAAGCAACGTTTGAAAGAGGACATATTAACCATCATTTTGTTTTTTTCGAAATTTCTCTACAATTTTTTTGAGCCCGGTACGCACTTTTGAACATGGCAAATGGCCATGTTCAAAAGTGCGTACCGGGCCAATGACCATGTTCAAAAGTGCGTACCGGGCTAAAAAAAAATCGTAGAGAAATTTCTAAAAAAGCAAAATGAAGGTTAATATGTCCTCTTTCAAACGCCGCTTGGAAAATCTAGCTATCTTCATTATTGACTCCGCAATCAAACTTTTAGTGTGGTGCGAATTTCGACCAATGTGTCCAAACTTTTTAGCGGGAGGGTATGTCGAAAATCGAGGATGAAAAATCTGATAAAATACTACAAATATATCTTATACTATGAGCAATATATGTGCCAAGTTTCAAATTTTGAAATCAATATTAACTAAGTTGAAAAAATGTAAAAATCATTGACCGTATAAAATACACGTATTTCCCCCTTAAAACTTCGACTGCCGTGGGGGCCAGGTTAAAATTGAGATACCGAGCTGAAATTAGGTATGTATTTTTATTTATTTATTTAAAACCGATTCAGCACTATCGTCAAAAGAAAAAACAACATAACCTAAATGAGGACCACCCTAATATATATATGGAGCATTCCAAGTGAAATCGAGGAGTCATTTCCCTTAGGTAATCAAATCCTTTTTCGTATTGATTCCACTTCAAAAACAGCTTAATTTTTTAACAGAATTATTTCATCACTCCTTCAAGTGGCGCGACGATCGTTCGTGTGTAAAAAAGGAATAACTGGAAAAACACCATTTTTGAAATTCTGCAATTTTTTCCACAGATTCTGAGTTATGAATAAGTAATATCTATCATGATTGGAAAGTGGGATGCGACTGCCTCATATTTTTTAAAATAATTTTTTTATTTTGAGTTTCAAAAATAAAATAAAAAAATTAATTCCTAATATTCCTTATAGAAGTAAAAAAAAAATAAAAATAAAACATGTCTTGAAAAATTTTGATATTTTGCATATTTTTCAAAATAAATGAGAATATTTTTCTTCAATAAAAGATTTTTCTCACTTTGGAAAATATGCGAAATATCGAAATTTTCCAAGACACATTTTATTTTTATCTATTTTTTTTTCATTCTCATAAAGAATATTAGAATTTTTTATTTTCATTTTAGAAACAAACAAAAAATTATAAAAAAAATATAAGGCAGCCGCATCCCACTTTCTAATCATGATATAGATTACTTAGTTATGATCCAGAATCTGTAGAAAAAAATGCAGAATTTTGAAAATGGATTTCTCAATTTTCAAAATTCTTTGTTTACAGATTCGCTTGTAACTTTGCCATTTTTCAACATTCTGGTCTATGACTTGGTAAATAAGTGCAAAAGAGTTTGTAAAACGTAAAAAAAAACGATTTTTTTTCGATTTCACGCTGACAGGACCCCCTTAACTGAATTACACATTTCATTCGCCACCCGTAACCACCGGGCTTAGTTAATTCAAACCAAATTTTTTTCACTTTACCAAACCTTTTTCTCGGTGTACAATTGATAAGTTTCCATTAACTCGTGGGTGAAAATTCTAGGGAAGCCCTAATGCAAATCGAGGCCTTGAAAAGGTTAAACGTGGATGCGCTACCATAAATTGCCATAACACCGCCAGGATAGGCTCCGACAGGGCAATGCCAAGGTGGCCAGGCTTATGTCCAATATGACTAACCGAACGGAACCTGTTAAGGACCTACTCAGGCTGCGATCGGGTAGCCCACATTTCAATAAGTCGGTATAATTGCAACAGAACCAAATCTGGCCCGAACAGGGCGAAAGTATCAGAGCCTTAATTATTTCAAACATATCACTGTCTATGCAACCCTTTGAGGACCTAATCGGGCACCACTGTCACTTCGTGGCGTAGGCACATTGTTGTTGTTGTTGTTGTTGTTGTTGTTGTTGTTGTTGTTGTTGTTGTTGTTGTTGTTGTTGTTGTTGTTGTTGTTGTTGTTGTTGTTGTTGTTGTTGTTGTTGTTGTTGTTGTTGTTGTTGTTGTTGTTGTTGTTGTTGTTGTTGTTGTTGTTGTTGTTGTTGTTGTTGTTGTTGTTGTTGTTGTTGTTGTTGTTGTTGTTGTTGTTGTTGTTGTTGTTGTTGTTGTTGTTGTTGTTGTTGTTGTTGTTGTTGTTGTTGTTGTTGTTGTTGTTGTTGTTGTTGTTGTTGTTGTTGTTGTTGTTGTTGTTGTTGTTGTTGTTGTTGTTGTTGTTGTTGTTGTTGTTGTTGTTGTTGTTGTTGTTGTTGTTGTTGTTGTTGTTGTTGTTGTTGTTGTTGTTGTTGTTGTTGTTGTTGTTGTTGTTGTTGTTGTTGTTGTTGTTGTTGTTGTTGTTGTTGTTGTTGTTGTTGTTGTTGTTGTTGTTGTTGTTGTTGTTGTTGTTGTTGTTGTTGTTGTTGTTGTTGTTGTTGTTGTTGTTGTTGTTGTTGTTGTTGTTGTTGTTGTTGTTGTTGTTGTTGTTGTTGTTGTTGTTGTTGTTGTTGTTGTTGTTGTTGTTGTTGTTGTTGTTGTTGTTGTTGTTGTTGTTGTTGTTGTTGTTGTTGTTGTTGTTGTTGTTGTTGTTGTTGTTGTTGTTGTTGTTGTTGTTGTTGTTGTTGTTGTTGTTGTTGTTGTTGTTGTTGTTGTTGTTGTTGTTGTTGTTGTTGTTGTTGTTGTTGTTGTTGTTGTTGTTGTTGTTGTTGTTGTTGTTGTTGTTGTTGTTGTTGTTGTTGTTGTTGTTGTTGTTGTTGTTGTTGTTGTTGTTGTTGTTGTTGTTGTTGTTGTTGTTGTTGTTGTTGTTGTTGTTGTTGTTGTTGTTGTTGTTGTTGTTGTTGTTGTTGTTGTTGTTGTTGTTGTTGTTGTTGTTGTTGTTGTTGTTGTTGTTGTTGTTGTTGTTGTTGTTGTTGTTGTTGTTGTTGTTGTTGTTGTTGTTGTTGTTGTTGTTGTTGTTGTTGTTGTTGTTGTTGTTGTTGTTGTTGTTGTTGTTGTTGTTGTTGTTGTTGTTGTTGTTGTTGTTGTTGTTGTTGTTGTTGTTGTTGTTGTTGTTGTTGTTGTTGTTGTTGTTGTTGTTGTTGTTGTTGTTGTTGTTGTTGTTGTTGTTGTTGTTGTTGTTGTTGTTGTTGTTGTTGTTGTTGTTGTTGTTGTTGTTGTTGTTGTTGTTGTTGTTGTTGTTGTTGTTGTTGTTGTTGTTGTTGTTGTTGTTGTTGTTGTTGTTGTTGTTGTTGTTGTTGTTGTTGTTGTTGTTGTTGTTGTTGTTGTTGTTGTTGTTGTTGTTGTTGTTGTTGTTGTTGTTGTTGTTGTTGTTGTTGTTGTTGTTGTTGTTGTTGTT
>OX333072.1:38237888-38425602 GCA_946863875.1 Alloplasta piceator | reverse complement strand
AGTTTTATGGTATACCGGGATGATCGAATCGGTGAGGGAGCGCAAAGGGACTCAGGTAGTTTCCCTCGCCTCGCGAGTCGAGTAGACATTTATTTTTGGGGATCGTATCGCGAGCGAGTAAATAGTTCTCGGACGAGGTTTCCATCCTGTCGCGAGTTATTGGGTGTCTCGAGTCCGTCGGATCGATCCTATGAGGATGGATCCTATGAGGATCCTATGAAGATCGAAACAGTAAAACTCGCCGAGGATCAAAACCTCAAGCGACGCGAAAGGGTTTCGATCTTTACCTGGCCCGGTCTCGTTGGGCATAGGTTGTTTCCTTCTTTGTTTTGCGTTACATTATACATGTACGATCCCGACGATTGGATGAAATATTGAAACGCTATTTTTACATGAAATAATAAAACCTTAAACTTTTAAAAAATGGTGACTGCTAAAATCTCATAGATTACATATTATGATTAATGTAATCTTTTCAATGGAAACGTATTTTTTTTATAAATATTCTACTACTGAAATGACGATTGTTTTTAAATGCTTCATTTTCTTTTGTGAATGCAACCGTTAATAGTTACTTACGTTGAGTTAATGTCTTTTTTATTTGAAGCTAACAATTATTTTTTCATCTTCAAATTCTTGGGAAATAGGAGTATTGGAATACAAATTTTTGTTAACATGATTAATGTTTGCGAATTGTCGTAATTTATTTCCGTTCGTTTCGTTGTTTTTCTGAATTACCATTTCCTGTTATACTTTTATTCGCATTTTTGTTCGACAATTATCACCAGTGATAAATGTAACGAAAAATTATGATACATAAAGTCATTAGGTAAGCACTAACGGCACTTACTTTCGTAAAGCGGATCAACAAATAATAACATACATATTATATATGGTTCATTCTATCTCAATTCAACGACGTTCTGACGGTGACCCCTTCGATTTTTTTTATTTTTTAATACGTTATTATACATGCAAAAAGAAGTACTTATGGCAATTTTCTGCTCTCCATCTTAAACCATACCGAAGTTATAGATTTTTCAAGAATATACTCAAAATAATCACAACTTCTACATTAACCAAGATATTTTAATTTGTCATGATGTCATCTTTTTTTTGTTTTTCAATGTACGTTTTGAAAAAAAGATTAAAAATTAAGAAAAACAAATTTTTAATGTCTTGTAACAGATTCAAGCTAAAAAATTGGATTTTCTCTTAATAACATCCCTTCAATTTTTTTCTAAAAAAATTACAAAATTCTACGTAAAAAAATGGATTTTTTGAGATTTTACCGAAAAGGAATTCAAATCACTTCTTATCGAAAAAAACAAATTTCGTAATTCTGATCTTTTTTCCTTCTATGACTACAAAAGTTGATTTCAATGATGTTAAAATAAATAATCTAACTTGCCTCTCATATTTCCATTGTAAATTATAATAGATAGAAAAAAAAAATTTCGTTAAGATGTTATTTGAATCCCCTCTTCGGTAAAATCTCAAAAATTTTGTTTTTTACGGAGAATTTTATAATTTTTTTTGAAAAAAAGCGAAGGGGTCCCATTGAAAGAAAATCCAAATTTTAGCCTAAGACGGTTGAAAACAAATTAAAAATTTGTTTTTCTTAATTTTTGATATTTTTTTAAAAAAAGTGCCTCGAAAAATAAAAAAAATGACTTCTTGACAAATTACAATATCTTGGTTAATGTAGAAGTTATGATTATTTTAAGTATATTCTTGAAAAATCAATAAATTCGGTATGGTTCAAGATAGAGATGTAAAAATTGGCATGGATACTTCTTTTTGCATGTATAATAACATATTGAAACATTTAAAAAGTTGAAGGGGTCACTGTCAAAACGTCGTTGAATTAATATATAATATATAAGGCATTCCAGGCGATTTCGAACGGTCAAAAAGTCGTCTACTCTAAAAAATTGACATTTTGTCAAATTATTTAATTGTATGAAAAAGGGTAGTGTAAATTTTTTCAAAATTTTTTGATCGCATTGTTTTAAGTTTTTGAGAATTCCATAATTTTCTGAGTACCGTTATGTGTTGAACCGCTATATCTATATACATATACACTCCCGCTCAAATGTTTGGATATACCTGTCGATATTTATTGCCGCACTAAAAGTTGCATAACTCCGTCAAATAAAATTATAATCGAATTTTCAAAAAAGCGTTTTGACGGGAAGGATTTCAGCTTTGTTTCCCTTATTTTTAATTTCTTTTACGATTTTTTTTCGACCTGGTATGCGTTTTTGAAAGTGACCGTTTTTCGCTATTTTTTCGACCTTCGCAAATCGGGCGCATATCTTAGGGACATTTTTTTAAAACTTTTTTATCCACGGTACATTTGAAAGGGTTAGAAGCCGCTCCTTTTTTATTCTCTAAAAATTTTCGGATGATTTTTTCTCGCAAAGTTATTTCACTTCTGGCTAAAAAAGGCAAGTTTTGAAAGATGCAACGTAACTCAAAGACTATAGAGTTTAAGAAAAAATGTGAAGTATGAAAAAAGTATGAAGTAATTTCGTGTGTTTGAAATTTCCGTACTTCGTGATAAAATGAAAATCTGAAAAAATTCAGCAACATTTGGCATGCTATAAGCAACAATTATCAATAATAATATTGCGCAAAAGTCATTAACAAATTGTTTAAACATTTGTTTAAACAATGATGAACAATGATCAATAATTGTTATTGGTCATTGTTGTTTATAGCATGCCAAATATTGCTGAATTTTTTCAGATTTTTATTTCATCACAAAGTACGAAAATTTCAAACAGATGAAATTTTTCACTGGAGCAAAATACTAAGAAAAAAAAATTTCATGGGAAAATTCATAAATAATCGATCGGTGAGAGGGGTATGGGAGAGGGGAACGTCGTCATCTTCATGTCACGTTGCTAGGTGAGGGGAATAAGGAGAAGAAAGGGTTTTGTAGTTCTCCTTGCCGCCGCGGCACGTAGCTCGATGTACTTCACGATCCGGTGCTGCCGCCTCGTAGCATTATGTCGAAGCTGTTCGCTCGCCGGCGATCGTCTGTCTTTCTCTCTCGTTCGCGATGAAAATCTCAGCTAATACTCGCTGAAATATTTCCGAATTTTTTCCCGAGCAGGGTTGGCAACAGTAACATAATGATAGTGGATATCACATAATTTGACCACGTGTAACTACGTAACATAACGCTTGTACTATGTAATATAATGCGTTTATTTGGGTTTCATTCACAGCAGGTTGCAGTTCATTTGGGTTTATTGAGGTTTCATCCACAGCAGGTTGCAGTTTATTTGGGTTTATTGAGATTTCGTCCACAGCAGGTTGCAGTTTATTTGGGTTTATTGAAGTTTCATTCACAGCAGGTTGCAGTTTATTTGGGTTTCATTTGTACTGAGTAACCCAAACCGAAACCTAAATCGACTTTTTTTCTATTTTTTCAATAGTTTTAACTGAAAAATGAAAAATACGACCATTTTTGTATGCACTATAATTTGACGGCCCTGGTGCGATAATCTGATCACTTGAGGTTGCCAACCCTGTTCCCGAGGTTCAGTCGCCGTTTTGATTGGGACGTCACCCCGGAAAATGTAGTTTTGGGTCCCGATGTTTCTTCTCAATAATCGTGCTCGATTGGTGGGTGTTTTCCTTGGATAATTGGACTCGAAAAATCTTCTCAAGGTCACGATGTCCTCTGGAAACTTTGATCGCAGATCGCTCGCTGGATGGGGGATTTCTGCTTTTCTCTTTCTTTTTACTACACTTTGATGATGCTCAAGGTTTTGTTGGGACAATTTTGGAGGTTAGGATGAGGGAATATTTGCTGGAAAAACGGAAATAGTTCGCGAAATTTCTCAGGAATAAAAAGGCATTTTTTCGGTGATCTTAAAATCTAATAATTAAATCAATTAAATCTAACAATTTTAGTTTTGTTTTCAGTGTCGCAGCGGTTTCCTAGACCGTCGTATTTTATTTAGTGACTTTTCGTCACGAGATATAGAGAGAGATATATAGGGCAAGAGAGCGAGACAGAGATATATATAGGTATACTGAGTCTGAGGATCGAAACCTCCCACAAGCGAGACGTTTCGATCCTTACCTGAATTTTGCTCTCCGTATGGTCATCGTTACTATGCTTTTAAAAAATAAGACTATTTTTTTTTAATTCGCAATCTCCAATTAATTACCTTCAGGGAAGTAAAAAAAGATGCCTTTTAAAAACAGAGCTCTGAATATTTATATTTAGAGTTCGCTCGTCGCAAATTTTTTTTTTATATTTAAATGACACCGGAACAAAAATATCAAACTTCGAAATTTTTTACCTCGGCTTCAAGTCAATTTACCAAAACAAGCGATGCATGTTCTTGTATGGAATTAAACGGTCTACAGAAAACGTTTCTCATGAATTCTCGATAAACTCTCTCCTTCAAAAGTTATTCATGGTCTAATATATATGTATTTTAGACTGAATATGTGTTAGCTACTATTGGTCATTTCTTTAGAAATTAGGTTATTTATGATTATGAAATTTAAACTTTTTTTCGAAGAAAGATCTTACGATATTTAGTAATAAGCTATAGATTTTTCCGAAAACTAAAAAAAAGGGAAACTTACTCTCAATTTAGTTTTTACTTTGAACAATTTTTGAAGGAGTGAGTTTCCGCAAAGTTTTTAAAAAATTTCAAACAAAGTTTCGAAAATTTTTTAAATTTTATTTTCTTTTACCAATTCAAACGTTGTTTGTGATAAAAATGTGAAAAAAGCTCAAAAAAAATAGTTTTTCATTTTAATGATGATAATGAAGTGTTTAGGGACATTAAACATAATTCTTTTATTTTTTCAAAAGTTCGATTGCTTGAAACTTGAAACAAAAATAATCACTGGATAGATCAAATTGAAACTTTACAGGGTCTTTGTGAGAATGTTGAGCTGTAGAAGCACGCTCAACATCAGTCGTTTTATTAATTTTTTTAATTTTTCCGTTGATTAAAAAAAAACAATAGCCCTTTTTCTCCTATTTTTTTAAATTCATGGCAAGAATGGAAAAATTGTTTTTTTTCAAAAAACTATCGTCAATTTTTTCAGAGCATTAATTTAAGTCTGTGAGATGCTCCTTCTGATTGCTGTGCGATCATTGGTTGCTGAGATATCAATGGCCAAATACAAAATGGACTTTTTTTCATTAAAAGTCCGATATCTCAGCGAAAAATGGTCACAGCAAGGAGTCAACAAAAAGCAAATTGAAGTTAAATTAACAAGCTATTCGGTTCGTGTAATGGTTGCATATACATATTACATATATATATATATATATATATATATATATATATACTAGGGGCCCGTACGGCTCGGGCGCTACGCGCCCTCGCATCGTAAAGGTTCGCGTCTAACCCAAACCCCGACCCCCCGCCCGCCAGCTTCCCCAACCCCCTCCCCACCATCCCACGCCTCCCCCCTCCACACCCGGCAACCAACCGCTGAATTTGGCCATCCATGGCCAACTTCACCCCGCTCAATTCTTGATTCCATGGCCAACTTCACCCTGCTCGATTCTCGATTCCATGGCCAACTTCATCCCGCTCGTTTCTCGATTCCATGGCCAACTTCATCCCGCTCGATTCTCGATTCCATGGCCAACTTAACCCCACTCGATTCTTTATTCCATGGCCAACTTTACCCCGCTCGTTTTATTGTTCCATGGCCAACTTCACCCTGCTTAGTCTGTGGCCAACTTCAGGCCGTCTCGATTCTTGTACACGGGGGCGGGGGCGGGGGCGGGGGCGGTGGCGGGGGCGGGGGCGGGGCGGCGGCGGTGGCGGTGGCGGCGAAATTTTTATATAATATAGATATATATATATATATATATATATATATATATATATATATATATATATATGTCTATATGTGTGTGTGTGTATATATGTACGCCCGTCTATTTCTGTACGCTCCGTTTTCATCTATATAGGTATATGCATAATAGCGATGACCGTGGTGAGAGCCAAACTTAGGTAAAGATCGAAACCCTTTCGCTTGGCGAGCGGTTTTGCTCCTCGAGGAGTTATACTCGCAAGGATCGGAGATTTCACCTGTTCTTCGGCTCGCTCGCGATTCGCTCGCAATCCCTGCTTATTTACACGGCACAGATGTTAGGATAACATAATACATAACGTGTATGCCAAATGTCAACCATCAACCAAGGAACTACCTTAAGGAGGTTAAAGTGCCTTAAAATTGTTAAATCTGTGTTCCTTTCTGAAAATCATTTATGCATATATTCATAGATCAATAGACAATAAATAATGTTTTATGCATTCTTGATAACAGAAAATATCGATTGCGATAGATTTTTCGTTGATATCGACAGTTTTCCTACGACAAATTCCAAATACGTGTATTTTCGAGTGATGAAGTTTTTTTTCCAAAAATAATCCGCGGTTCATGTCCGCTCTCGACGGTGATTCCGTACACGAATATAACGCTATTCTTTGAAAGATTCTTTAATTCACAGCGTAAGATTTATATCAGTTGATGTCAATGACGAAATGAAAACCATTTGGGTTCGGAAAAAAGTCAAAATGTTATCTTTTTTTCAAAAACAATAATGAACAATTATCTAAATGGTGAAACAATAATGAATGTGTCGAAGAACAAAATGATCGAGTAATCAGTGGGATCCGGCGAAAAATGAGAATTTATTCTTGGAAAAAACTGAACGAATTAGAAACCAGTAAAACTTGGCGGGGAATAGCAAATGAATCACTATCATTAACTACCACTAATACCAATCACTAATAATATTACACTAATAATAATCACTACCACTACCATTCTTCTGGATAAACGGCACACATTACAGTACAATTTTTCTTTACTGACGATATATGATCTCTCTTTAACGGGTTATACCTACTTGTGTGGGTTTGATAAATCGGAAACTTCTATTACATTTTGTCAGAGTACAAGCTCATAAGAATGCTCTTTAGAAATTCTATAAGGATTTGAGAATTAAAACCAAAGTTATACGACTATTTATAACGCGGTACCTAAAAGTGTGAATGATGAACTCCGTACGTGAAACTTTAATCGCAATTATCTCGGAACTGTCTTTTGTAAATACTGCCGTCTCAGTGCCGACTCACTGAGACGGCAGTTTATACAAATGTAAAGACCGTATATACAAATATAAATTTCTGTACAGGAACCTGCATGGGTACCTGTGTCGGTCAATGTGGGAAGCTGAATCCTGTATGGGAACCCGTACGGGTCACCGCGGGGTATCCCATACAGGTTCGTGTGGGGGAATTTTCAGCAGGGTAACACACTTAGCTCATTGATATAACTATCAAGTAACATGTCATTTTTATTTTATTTGTAATATATATTTCTTTATAATTCCGATAAAATTAAGTGTTTCTCATTAATCTTTTATTATTTTTAAACATTATATAATAATAGGGAATGAAAACAAAAATTACACGTCGCCACCGGGGTTTCAACTCCCGATGACCAGTTTCATGATTACATCCAAAAATAGGACATTTTTCAAAAATAATTTATATCGTTTCAAATTTAACTTATTACCTCATCTTTTTTCTGACATATGCTACTCAACTTTGCGTGGATCCGAGAACGTTCATTTGCCGATTGTGAGGGATTGCGACCTGCCTGAATACTGAACCTCCATAACGATCTAACAGTGACACGCTACCCATTATGCTATCATCTCTTTACGAGCCCGTGATATTAATATTACATTCGGGGTACATGGGTCACTAAAATTGATTTCGACATACTGAACAAATTCTTTATAGGAGATTTAAAGTTGATTAATCATTGATGAATGATAAATAATGATCAATATTAAGTAAAAATAGCATCTATAATCATATTACAAATTTATTCCAGCAGGTTTAGACTTGAATTCATGAAACTCGTCGCTTAGAGACAATTTTTACCGGGGTGTTTTTCGGTCACGGCAAATACCCATGTAATTACGTTCACATAATTATACTCACACTGTAAAAAATGGTTGTATTAAATTCAATAAAAAAAACCAGGGCGTGGAATTTCGCGTGCTAGAAGTGAAACTTATTAGGTTAGAGATGAAGTTTTTTTTATGCATTGCCTATTGTATTTGTTATCAATTATTGTTTATTTATTTTTAGGACTAGGATATGGATATGTGGGATTCAATTAATAAACACCGCTCTTGATTATTTTTTTTTTTCAAATTTTATTACTCAATTTCCATTAAATTAGAATGTATACGGAAATAATTGGTTTATGATAGTATGAAGTAAGAGTATGAAGTAGGAGACATAGTATGAATTAAGAGACAAATAATTTTGACTGTAAATTGTCTAAATAACGAGAGAATACTGCGTCGATGGTAGTGCCTGATCTGGTTGTAGACACACTTCTGTCAGTGTTCAATTGTAAATTGAATTTTTCCTCGAAAAATTTAATCAAAGAGTCAGCCACGTCTGAGTTGAAGTTGACGTTGAAATCACCTGCCATAATCATTGGGATTTTGTCATAATCTTCTTGCAACAGCGCTGCACCTTCAGTAGTGTAGGCCAATAAAACTTGGTGAATTTGTTTTATGGTGTCACGAACACATGATTTGGGTGAAATGTAAACGACCACCATCATAATCACCTTCCCATTGTCCAATCGACATTCCGCTGCACAAATGTCACCAACTGTCGCACTCGTTACCTAATCCCTCTTGGTCCCATAATCCCAATGATTATGGCAGGTGTTTTCAACGTCAACTTCAACTCAGCCGTAGGTGGCCCTTTGATTGAATTTTGGGAGGAAAAATTCAATTTACAATTGAACACTGACAAGAAGTCTGTCTACAACCAGATCAGGCACTACCATCGACGCAGAAATCTCTCGTTATTTAGACAATTTACAGTCAAAATTATTTATCTCTTACTTCAGCTATCATAAACCAATTCTTTCCGTATTACATTCTAATTTAATGGAACTTGAGTAATAAAATTTGAAAAAAAAAGAATATAATCGAGAGCGGTGTTTATTAATTGAATCCCACATATCCATATCCTAGTCCTAAAAATAAATAAACAATAACCGATAACAAATACGATAAGCAATGCATAAAATAAACTTAATCTCTAACCTAAGAAGTTTCACTTCTAACGCGCGGAGTTCCACGCACTGGTTTTTGTTTTTTTGTCGTTGCCTGAAGGCTCTAAATTTTTCCGCATCTTTTTTTTCCGTCATCTCACTTATTCGTCGCGTTTCACTTTAAAATCTCAAAAGGAAAAACGAAAACGCTTCTATCGAGAGAGAGAGAGAGGTGAGTAGAAGCGACGTTCCCACCCTCCCCTCTCAGCTGCCTGTCGAGAGAGAAAGAGAGAGAGAGAGAGAGTCGAAGCATCGCTCCCACTTTCCCCTCTCAGGGCTCCCTCTCTCCGGCTAAGCGGTTGCGCATTTTCGTGACGCTGGTCGAACGAATGTACTACCCTACCGCGCCTAAAGAAGTTTCACTTCAAAAATATAAAGTTTTTATGCATATACAATATATTAATTTTAATAAACATGTGTATAGTAATATTCCAACACAAGTATATGAAAAATCACATAACTTCTTTTAATTCTAATATACGTTCGTATATTAAAATTGCAATACATAGTATGATTTTTAAAGCAGAATCATGAAAAAGATATAAAAATTAATATTCTTTTGTATATTAAAATTAAAAGAAGTTATTTGATTTTTCATTTACTTATATTGGAATTTTACTGTACACATTGTATATGAAATTTAGTATACTGTATATGCATACAAACTTCTTTTTTTTTTATTAAATTTAATACAAAAATTTGCTACAGTGCAACTAAAATTGTACGCCCGAGATACCCACATTAGGTATATTCGCAAGGGTCAGCTCGACCGAAAGTGCAATGGAAGAGCTTCGCCCTGGAGGAACTGCCTTAATCATCATGGTATAACCTCTGCGCCAGGTAAGTATATTGCGCACGCTGGCCGTCCGGTATATAACACCGTCATATGCCTATTTCGCTTGGGCACAGAGGTCCGAGCGCATGCGACGCACAGTGGTGGATGCGTCAATTAGTACGGCCACTGACATTGATTGTAATTTTGGAAAATAAGTGTATTAATTTCCAATAACGCATCTTGAAAATGCAAAAAAGCATATAGAAACCATTTTAATATACAGGGATTTAAATTTTCAACGTTCATCTTTTAATTTTAATATACAAATATTAATTTAAGATGAAATTGTTAATTTTCCAATACCATGTATATTAAATTCGAATCCGTATACTTGTTATTGAAATTTCATATACGGTATATTAAATTATATTATAATATTGAAAAGAATTTTCAATGGTTGACTGCAGTTTTAAGAAAGAAGTGTATTAATTTTCAATAATGTATTTGAAAATTGCGAAAAAGTATAAAAAAACTGTTTTCATATACGGGCATAGTAATTTTCAATTCTCGCTCGTTCAATTTTAATATACAAATATTAAATTTAAGATGAAATGGTTAATTTTCAAATACCTTGTATATTAAGTTCGATTTCATATACTTGTTTTTGAAATTTAATATACTTTTGTATATTAAATTAAATAACATTTTTTATAGTGCATATATCGTTTGGGTTTCTTAAGGTAGTACATGCCGGACAGTCCAATTCAAAACTATTTTTTGGCCAGACCTATCCACTGCGCACACGACACTTCGAAAAATTGTGTACATGAATGAACGCACACGACTTCGAACGTTCGAGCAGTGAATATAGAGATAAATGGAAGCGTGGGCCTTATGGGAACGCTTGGCAGAGTTTTTTTAGTTAGTACCTCGACCACGGTGAGCGCTGCTTGTAACGGTGTGTACGAACACATCGCCATTTCACCAAGCAGGAGGCGGATTCTGTACGTCCATCGACATCGACATTGACAAGCGATTACAATAATTTTTACATTGAAAGTCGTTTCCACAGTATTGGATCTATGGTTCCTGCGCTAACATCATGCAACTGGTAGGCATAAGCCCTGAAAAATGGCAGAACGCCCAAATCGGAGAAGTCGATGTCGATGTCGATCGACAGCAGGGGGTCCAAGCACAGATGGGAATGAGTGAGGCTGTTCGGTCGAGAGCTCGACCGACTATATGAGTATGTACGACTCGATAAATCTATATGTATGGGTATATCTATGTACATATTTACGCTTATGCACGAGCGCACGGCCACGGGTTAGCCCCCTTCCTTCTCGTTGGAAGGGTCTGGCGACGACGCGTTAGCCGGGCCTCATAAAAACAAGGGACCGCGTGGAGCGGTCGGAAAATAGTATTCATTCTGTTTTGACCGGGAAAAGACGTGTTTCAAACATTCCACAGTCTCGACTTTATTGTAAAATTTATCGTGTCGCTTATTAATTACATTAAGGTTATAGCGGTGAATCCACCACCTCTCGAGTGTAATCACCTGATTAACAAGCGCGGTACACAATCCGCAAGTACATCGGCCTAGCCCGATCGTACCAGAGCACAGGCGCTACGCTTGCTTAGGTCCCAGCGACCTTACATACATATAAGCGCTACGCTTGTTTTCAAGTCGTCCACCGACTTTGATCAATAAAAGAAATACTCGCGCGGTACACAATCCGCGAGTACATCGGCCTAGCCCGATCGTACCAGAGCACAAGCACTACGCTTTGCTTAGGTCCCCAGCGACCTTGCATACGATCCTCAGGATCGAGCCGTTCACTGTTCGACGCAATACACGCGTATATATATACACACACACACACAGACATAGATACATAGCTCTACGCTATTGTTCGACTTCACCTCTTATCTGGAATAATTTTGTTGAATCAATATACTCATGTAAAACGTCAACACTGTAACTTTCGAATTTCGAGGGGTTTTTTCTCTGAGGTTTCACCTTAGAGATTTTCCCCTCTGAGCCATAATTAAACTCTTGAAATTTATGGCTCAAAAAATTGCTGTGTTTTTATTTAAATTACCCATCCAATATTATCCAATCATCCTTTCAACATTTATTTGACCAAGCTCATTTTTGTAAAAATATGAAAAAGAAAATACGCGGCCTCTTCTTCATTGGAGAGTACGCGCCCACAAAACGGAGGCAAAGTTTCGCAGGGCCCGTCCGCTGGGAGCGCTAGTGTCGCTACCCATAAGCCATTGCATCGATTTTCTTTCTCGCTCGTACACACGTACCCAACGAAATTTGCGCCATCTTGGATTATTGCGTGTTGCGCGTGAGCATCGGGTGTGTCTGTCGTAATGTTTTTTTCGGCTGTTTTTTGTTATCTTTTTGCAAATACATTGTGCAATTTGCAGAAAAGACAAGTGCATTGTATTGGGTGATCGTTGTAATAATCATTTTTATCTTCACCGAAGCAAGGTAAATATATTTCGTTTTGCCATTAACCTAACCTCTTCTCGTATTTTGACCTAAGTTGAATTCTTAACAGAGAATTTTTTTATTTTCGCAAATATGTAGTATTGAAAGTGGACTGCACCATTTTTATGGGTATTATGAATCTAAAAAAATCCTTTTTACTTATTATTTGTAACAGCTATGCCGAAGAAGTGTTACGTAGAGGGATGTTCGTCGAAGGCTCCACGTTTCTTCAAATTCTCAAATCCTATGACTGAGTTTGATCGGTTTTCGAAGTGGGTGGCTGCAAGCGGGAATCCTGAGCTGCTGAACGTTTCTTCAGTACAGATAACAAATCGACGTTTGTGTTCGGCTCACTTCGAACAAAAATATATGTTGGCGAAAAAACTTAGCAACACTGCAATTCCGACTCTGTACCTTCCGGGTAATTTTCTCATCTTTGTTTAATACTTTAATCTAATATCTTAGTCAGGTCTTATTTATGTATAAAACTCACATTCTTATTCAAAGTTACTGCGCTGCAGCTGACTAACTAATCTGACGTAAGAAAAGTTTTGATTTAAATTCAACTACTGTCTATAGATTCCAAGATATAGATTTTTGGAATATTCGTCATTTTTTCAGCTATGTACTAGTAGCCGCGCTACTGCATCATAGCTACGACTGAGAGCCTCTGTTTTATATTGAATTAATTTGAAAAGTAATTTGTAGCTTTTTTTTTAACTTGAGTTGTTTTTGTTTGGCAAAATCAACTAAATTGCCGGAATAAAAGTCGTATTATAATCAAAATAGCTGTAATCGACGATTTTCAAGATATGAATTTTGTAAATGCGAGAATTGTATGAAAATAAAAAATATTCAGAAATTCATATTTCAGAATGTATGAGTAGTAACTCAAACTACATTGAGATTTTTCTCACGTCTGATTAGCTTAAGATATGAAAAAAATATAATTCTTGAAAAAAATAAATTGTTGATAACAATGACAAGAGCGAATCATCGTTTTTTCAATTTTAGTATTTTTTTTCCGAAGTATGAGCCAATTTCACATAGAAAAGGTCCTATAATAATGTTGGCTACAACCGGTAGTTTCCGAGATACGAATTTTATTTATGCATAAAATGTCCAATATTAAGAAAATCATATCTCGGAACATATTAGTAGTAGCGAAAATAGCTATAGAACTTATCTTACGTTGAATTGAATGCAGTTTTAGAAAAAAAAAATACATTTGAAGGAAAATCGAAAAAAAAATTAAATAATTCGATAAATTTATTCGACGATGATCTTTTGCTCATCCCACTCTGTTAATTTTTTCATTTGTGGAAAATGGCATAAACTTTCCAAAGAAAAAATAAAAATGATTTTTTTTTACGGTGCTCGCCCTCAAAACACAGATTTTTCAATTTAAACACGTTTTTATGGGGAAGTTACTACCCTCAGGGTAAAACTGATATTTTTTTCGAAAAATTTGGACTTTTTCACGAGGGATAATATGTTTTAATAATTTTTTTCAATTGCCCGCAAGGAGCGAGCAAGGAAGTAACAAAGTTAACTTACCTAAACATGGAAATACCCAATATTTTTTTTCCCGAAAACCTCTAGAGTAAAGAGGCTGTAATTTGGTGAATCGTCACTTCTCATAACATATAATACAATGTGAGAATGGCAAAGGAATCAAAATTTTGACCCCGGAATGCTCTTCGAGCAATCATGGATCCAGCCATAAAGTTAACTGGCTTTGATTTGCTTTTTTAAATATTCTTCTAAAGTTTGCAGTTTTTGAGATATTTCATTAAGTACACATGAGCCCACGGGGCAAGTTGTATCAAAAAGCAGAGGCATGTTCTAACATGTTACAACTTGCCCTGTGTGCGTATATTGTTTTCTGCTCTCTAATAAGTGAACATGTATTTGCAAATACAGGGTGTCCCATTTTAATCTTACAGTTGATTTACGTCGAAATATACTGCGCTGATCAATAATTGAGTGCAATGAAACTTTTAGGGTTCAAAGGGGGACGTTCAAACAAAAAAGTGTTTTGGTCCAAAATTCAAAATGGCGACGTTAGGATGATCAACATTTTTTCATGTTTAAAAAAATGTCGGCCATTCTAACACCGCCATTCCGGTTTTTGGACCGAAAAACATTTTTTTTAACGTCCTCTTTTGAACCCTAAGAGTTTCATCCTACTCAATTTTTGATGGGAGGAGTATTTTTCGAGATTAATCAGCCGTAAGATTAAAATAGAACACCCTGTACAATATTATTATACAAATAGTAGTATAGTGCTTTTATAGTATTACAAATTATTTACGACTTTTTGTGCATTTTTTTATTCTTCTTTATCCTAATATGTACCAAAAAAATATGCTAAGTTATTGTATTGTGTTTTTTTTTAATGAAATACTACAAGAGAAAATCCGAGAGAGGATTGAAGACCCAGGATGTATATGAGTCGACAGCAACTGAAGTTTTCGAAAAAAGGGTCAGCATACGAAAAGCAGCGAAAGATTCGACTTGTGCCATGTCTCACTTTCTAGATATACACTCCCGCTCAAAAGTTTGGATATACCAGTCGATATTTCTTGCTGCACTAAAAGTTGCATAACTCCGTCAAAAAAAAATGATAATCGAATTTTGAAAAAACGGTTTTGACGGGAAGGAAATCAGCTTTGTTTCGTCTATTTTTAATTTTTTTTTAATGATTTTTTTTCGACCTGGTATGCATTCTTGAAAGTGACCGTTTTCTGGCATTTTTTCGACTATCGCAAATCAGGCGCATAACTTAAGGGGTCTACCCTAATTAGACACGCAAAAAATGCCTATTTTCACGATTTTTTTAAATTGTTTTAAATTAGAAATATTAATATGACAAGTATGAGGCTTGATAAATATGATCTTGAAATGCATGAAAAAAATTTTTTTAATTTATTTTTCGGTTTTTTATTATATGAAAATGCAGGCCAAAAAAATAAAAAAAAAGATGAGTGCGCCCTGTTGATGGAATCTCCGGAGTAGATTATCTAAAAAAAAAAATAAAAAAGGTTTGAGATTCAGAAAGGTCATGTCTATGTCGCATATCATACGATTTTTGATTTTTTTTAAATTGACAAAATGGCTGCCATATATCGAAAAGTAACGAAAAATAACCTTTTTTTATCAGTTTTTTTTCATTTAAACCAAGTTAAACTCAAAATTTCAAAAATCGTATGATATGCGACATAGCTGTCGACATAAACAATATGTGGTAAAAATTTGGTAAGGATTGATGCAGTAGTTTCCGAGATTTTTTCAACAAGCCGTACAAAAATGTCATTTCAAGAAAAACGCGATCAAAGTTTTTTTTAACGAAAAAACGTGAAAATTTATTACCTACGCTTAATCAGCGATGCCTGCACCGTACATTATGCCTTCAGTTTGTTCATAATGTACCGTCTATACTTTCGAAAAATGGAATTTAAAAAAAAAATCGATTTTTTGAAAATTGCAATTAGGGTAGACCCCTTAAGGACTTTTCTTTTGTCTTTTTTATCTACGATACATTTGAAAGGGTTGGAAGCTGCTCCATTTTCATTCTTTAAAGATTTTCGTACGATTTTTTCTCGCCAAGTTATTTCACTTTTGGCTAAAAAAGGCAAATTTTAAAGATGCAACGTAACTCAAAGACTACAGAGTTTACGGGGAAATGTCTAATTCGAAAAAAGTAGCGTAGGTATACACGGAACCGCCTGGAATTATTTCAGAATTTTTCCATTAAATTTTTGTTTTTTTACTGTGTTCGCTCGAGCGAAAAATTTCATCTGTATGAAATTTCCGTACTTCGTGATAAATCAAAAACCTGAAAAATTCAGCAACATTTAGCATGCTATAAGCAAAAATTATCAATAACAATATTGCCCAAAAGTCATTAACACATTGTTTAAACAATTTATTAAACAATGATGAACAATGATCAATAATTATTATTGATCATTGTTACATATAGCATGCCAAATGTTGCTGAATTTTTTCAGATTTTCATTTTATCATGAAATACGGAAATTTCAAACAGATGAAATTTTTCGCTCGAGCGAAAATAGTAAAAAAACAAAAATTTCATGAGAAAATTCTGAAATAATTCCAGGCCATTCCGTGTATACTTATGCTACTTCTTCCATACTGAACATTTTCTCTTAAACTTTATAGTCTTTGAGTTACGTTGCATCTTTCGAAATTTGGATTTTTTAGCTAAAAGTGAAATAACTTTGCGAGAAAATATCGTACGAAAATCTTTAAGGAATGAAAATGGAGCAGCTCCTAACCTTTCAAATGTACCGTAGATAAAAAATACAAAAAAAAATGTCCTCAAGTTATGTGCCCGATTTGTGATGGTCGAAAAAATGCTTAAAAACGGTCACTTTCAAAAATGCATACGCATGCTGAATTCCTTCCCGGCTTTTTAAAAATTCGATTACCATCTTTTTTGACGGAGTTATGCAACTTTTAGTGCGGCAAGAAATATCGACAGGTGTATCCAAACTTTTGAGCGGGGGTGTATAAAAATGAAGTTACCTTTATATGAGTTGCCTAAACTGCAACTCAGATAAAGACTGATTAAGGAGGTTCATCTTGTACCGAGTGAGTCAAAAAAAATGTAAATGCTTAACCTCAAAATAAGCGATGACTAGCGTAGTCATTGACAATGCTTAACCTCAAAATAATCAGCATTTTCGAGATTAATTAATTTATTATGAATCTCACAAATACCTAATCAATTTTATGAAGCTCTAAAAATGTTCCTTAGATACTTTTTTCATTAATTCTTAAATTTTCGTCAAAATCTGTATTTTAATAACTGTGCATTTAATATTTATAGACGGTATTCCACAAAAGCCCATGTTATTTAGGATTTACATTTTCATTTATTTCTCACGAACAACTTACCGTCAGGTCTTGAAAATTTAACAGATGACTTTTTAGATATTAATAACTATAATCTGATTTTTTTATCAACATTTGTATTGTAAATGGTGTACCAGATAAACCTCCTTAAGGTATTACTACGGTAAACTCAAAACCGCGTAATCCAGCGAAATTTGTTTTTTCGTCTAATTTGAATAGCACAAATTTTCAACAAAATTTTCAACACGATTCATTCATCCATTTCCGAGAAAATCACGTTTAAAGTCAGGACTCGTAACACGGATTCCCTATACCTGACCAATATAACGCGCATGGTTTTTTAGGCACTCACTCATTTATGACAGAAAGTGCCTATTGCAATCACCTCGAAATCTGTCGGATGTCCGTCCAGACTCAGATCTCAGAAACCGGTGTACGGAATTCAATTTCCTTTGGAGGGTAGTTGTGTATGGTTGTAATCTCTATGCCCAAGGAGTTTAAATCCAAACGGATATTGTAAAACAAAGATTTTTGAAAAAAATAGCCATTTTTGAGCAAAAAATACGTTTTATGACTATATGTAGTTGAAACTTGGAATTTCTCTAACGAATTTTTCTCTAACTCACAGAATGTGTGTATATGATTGTAAACAAATGTCTGACGAAGTATGAATCCAATCAGACACCATTAAGGTTGCAATTTTGGCAAAAAACACCATTTTAACCAAAAAATGCTATTTCTATCTATATGCACTTGGATCTCCGAAGTTCGCGGAGGAATTTTTTTCTAACTCACACAATGTCTGTATATAATTGTTAACAAATGTGCCACGAAGTATGAATCCAATCAGACACCATTAAGCTTACAATTTTTGCAAAGAAAACACAATTTTTAACGAAAAAACAGCTATTTCTGTCCATATGCACATGGATCTCCGAAGTTCACGGACGAATTTTTCTCTAACTCACACGATGTCTGTATATAATTGTAAACAAATGTCCCACGAAGTATTGATCCGATCAGAGACCATTAAGTTTACAATTTTTGCAAAGAAAACACAATTTTTAACGAAAAAAAAGCAATTTCTGTCCATATGCACTTGGATCTCCTAAGTTCACGGACGATTTTTTTTTCTAACTTACAGAATTTCTGTATGTGATTATGAATAATAAATGTCCCATGAAGTTTCAATCCAATTAGATACTGCTAAGTGAATAACTTTTGCACAAAAACAATATTTTCAACAAAAAAAGACTATTTTCCTCACTGACAGACTTTGATGACCTTTAGTCATTTCTATATGACTAAACAAGTCCATATCACTCTCACCGCTTTCACGTAAAGCATAGGACGGCGCACGCGACGTCGCCACGTACGTCACGCATATATGTAATACTCCTATATTGCTAGCGGCCTATGCTTCTCTATAAGTGGTGGAGACACTGATGAAGCGAGACAGAGCGGAACAGATTTGATCATTCTGCGCACGCGCGACCCACTACGTAGACATAATATATAAATGTTATTGGCTGGTGCACTCCCGCTTTCATTCGCGCTAGCGCCTTACAAGCCCTTCTGGTGAGCCACGAATGAGAGAACGATATTGTCTACACCGTACTGTTTTCGACACGTATTGGCCAGCGCTAGCAATATAGGAGTATTACATATATGACGTCACGATGCCGCTACGCCACGTGCAGAGTAAAAGAGAAACTAAACACGGCCTGAGCGCGCCAAATTCAAAACCCATATTTCGCTCTAATAAAAAGTACACGGTTCTTTTGTGTGCTTGCGCTCCATTGGCAATATGGCGATCACCCACGCGTTTCAAACGTGAAAAAACAGAATCTGAGCATTGATTTCTAACCGAAAGCTTTTTTTACTTATTATAAATAGACTAATAATCATTAAATGATTAAAGTGTTATGATAAATATGCCCATCTCAAATGTCACTAATATTCTTCATTACTGCCTAATATTGTAACAATTCTGTGAATATAATCGATCAAAACATTTCAATGATATCATTGTTTAGATACTTTTATATCATATCGATTATATTCAAATCTGTCTTTTTAATTATGATTAATAGAATTTATACGACTACTCGATGTTCACAATGAATCAAAGAGTTTAAATAACAGTGTGAGTGCCTATTAAAACGTTCGAAATATATCACAAAAACAAAATATATGATCATTATATTATGTGATTGCGAGTGCCTACTAATATAATTCTTAAAATTCGGTCATTAACTTTATGAATCATTGCCCCCATTGAGAATGAAAAATGTGACTCAATATTATCAAAAACAATGTTCAATAACATAAAAACAATATAGTATTTACATACCGAATAAATTGAGATAATGGTCAAGAATACGGAGCGCAAAGCCCCCCAACAAAACCTTAAGGGGGATTTGGGGGGTGGAGCCCCCAAACGAGTACGCAAAGCGTACTTGTTTTCATTGCATTTGACTCGTCCGCGTAATTCTGGTGAAAAACTAATATTGGCGAAGGAAAAAATTAGGACCGTTTTAGATTGTTAGTTAGCACTATTTACTCATAGGATTTATTGATAAACATAAAAGAAGTTCGATATTTGTTACCAAATCTCTCGTACGACGGCTGAGAATAGAGCGATACGGCAACATTGCGTTTGAGACTGTATTCGGTGTATATACGTGTAGACACATCCGCTCTGAGACATAAACGCACTTATCTTTTGACAGAAATCACAGGATGGCTGCATTCGTCTTGGATGCTTACACGCTTACGGCATGTATGTACATTGTACAGATATACATCGACATACAAAATGCTACATGCGTTCGTGTCCAAGCTAAACACAAAATTACCTGGTTCCACAGAGACCACAAAAACACATGGTTCGCCAATCTTATGGCAGAATATCACAATTCTGGCCTTCGCATAGCTATAAATATTATAATTATTGATCTTCGCATAGCTCAATATCATAATTTGGCCACTGCATAGCTAAATATCATCATTTTGGCCTTCGCATAGAAGAATATCATTTTTATATGATATTGTCGAGGTTCAATATTCAGTACTCCAAAAATTTCAAGGCCCCTTAGCGACTATTTAAGCAAGATATTATCAATTAAAAATGTAGCATAATACACAGAGCTTACGGCAAGGTTGACTTTGCAACTCTTTGTTTTCCACAGTTCGACCGTTGTATAATATTAGATACCGTAGATGAAAACATCGAGTGTATGCATTGAATGTCAGGGTTTCCCTAGTGGGATTTGCAACGCGTTGTTTCAGTGAAAACAGCTCAGCGGACAACGGAAAGACGATGGGTGGCTTTGTATCAAAAGGCAACAGTGCAAGCAACTCGTGGAGCAACGCTCTTTCCAAATGTTATCGACTGAGGAATCAGCAATTTCCGAGGTTACCAGCGGTGATGTGTTGCGACAGCGTTCCAATACGAGTTTCCTTTTGATACAAAGCGTTGCAAACCGAGATGCCCTGAGCGTTGCAAATCCCGCTAGGGTTATGATGATACATTGAAAAACAGCGGTCAGCGAACATTCGAATTAGATATATTAAGCTAAACACGGCCTTGTTCACTTTTATTTAGAGGTTATAAAGCTGGGTGCATACGATACACCATCGGATACCCCACCGGAGTCAGGCAGTTACTCGGAACGAAATAATCCTAAAACGACATTAATTTAATATTATATGCTCTCTGAAAATCATCTATGTTCTTTTCACTAATACTTAGCTATATATTACTACCAACTGTTCCCTTTCTCCGTAATTTCAATGAGATCATGTGTATTGACTACCACGTCGTGCTCATACATCCTTAATTAACTACTTCAACCTCTCTCAACGAATTTGAAGAAAATTTGTCTAGTTACAAATGCGAATTTCATGATTTTATCAGAGAGATATTGCGATATAAGGAAATATATTTTCGATTTTAATTTATGCCGCAAAACCCATCATATAAGAAAAAAGCCTTCAATGTAGCCAATTCGAATACGAAAAAAAAATTACTCTCCGTGTCTCACATTCGAGAATCATACGAATTTGTAGATAATATCAGAGAGGCTGCTCGTAAGTAGAGAACGCGAAAAGCTTGGGGACCGGCATTTCTGTGGAATACGCTTTATACACATATGTACATAAAGATTCGGAGAGGATGAGGAAACCGGAGGACGTAGATTGGTCGAACGAAGAGAGGGCTCCGAATTTTGTGGCAGAGGCTGCAAGGGGGGAGCAAGCCCGAGAGAAAGACAAAGATAAAAAAAGAGTGAGAGGAAAGCGAAGATAGGGGAGACTGTAAAAGATAAAGATGGAGGGTAAAGCAGAGAAGGATGACCTTTATCGAGCAGACGCCATGCTAGGCAACCGGAGGGAGTTGAAAACGAACGAATCACGAATGAAATAGCGAAGAAGCGAGATGGGTGCGCGGAGGCGAACAGAAAACCCCCAGGCAGTATAACAAGAATATATATGCCTTTCTCAACAAATGGCCCACTCTTGTAAAGAAAATCAACGCAAACTTCTGTATTCATAACAACGTCTATAAAAAAAAGTATGGCCATTTCGTTGGACCAAACAAAAATCATAAAATGCAGTCATGTGTCCTATATTCAAATCAGGAAAAATGAACCTAATGTAAGAACTTTAGATTGGACACTCGTTATTAGAGAAGCAGTAGGTAAAACTGAGAGGACTGATTGAAAAGGTCGAAACGTTGCGCCCTAGTCAAATCGGTGCTATTTTAGAAACTGTCTCTACAGAATCTATACATAAATCGCCAGCAACGACATATAGTTTATCTGTCGTTGCTGGCGATTTGTGTACACTGTACTGTACTGTATTCTGCGTTCTTGGAAAAACAGTGGTAGCGATCAATTTGTTATAAGGTAAACGGCTCAGTTAGTGACACTGTCCCAGATTGTGACACCGACGGCTCAATTTCGATTGCCATAAGTACAGTTTTTGTCGAATAATAACCCGATTACCGGTTAATTGAAGAGAAATTTTGACTTTTAATTATTGGAGAGATACACATTTTAGAATTAAATATTTTTAATGAAAATGGACCAGTGAATAATACGACACGCGTCTCAGTGGCTGCGCAGCAGCAGTCTTAGACAAAACCCACAAGCTACGACAAGCGACATATTATGAATTTTGTTCGTCAAGTAAGTATAAAACGACATAAAAATGATATCAACATCTTCATTCTTCAGCAGGAACCAGACTATCGACGAGATAAGAAATAATTTAACCTTTGGTTAGGTATTTATTTAAATTCGCGGCGTCAATAACTGGGTCATATAATTGAGGTTGTGCCCCTGTTGTTGTTGCATCAAACAATTTTCTTTGCTTATTTATTCTGATTTACTGTGAAAAAACAATTTAAAGAAAATAATATTAGTTTTTATGAACGGAAGAAACGAAAAAAAATATAAACAATAATGAAACTATTGTCACGTCCCTCTTTTCACGTTAAATCTTATTTCACACGAGCGAACGTTCCCCTCGCCTCGCACTCCAGTGCTGACGCTCTCGCCAGCGCATTCCCGAGGCTCGCGTGTCGCGCTCACCACATGTGTCGCAATCACCTAAATCGTGATCACTCCATATGTCGCAAATCACGATCAGCAACTTTTCGATCGATGGCACCTTTCGGTCACCTTGGGCGAGCTCGTGCATTGCCACCAGGGACATGCACGCGCCGTTTCCAAAAAGCCGAATTGCAAAAATTCTCGTTCGACTCGCTAATGTTCTGAGGACCGTTGCCAAGTCGAATCAGTACCTTGCTACCCACCGTCAGGTGAATCGAGGAGTAATACTCCGGCCTTTAGCCAGTCACTGCGGCGTAATTCCCGCGTCGCCATATAAGATGCATACGCCCGCTCGTATGTCGTCTTGGGACGTTACACAGGGGTGCTCGCGTAGACGCGTAAGTCTTGGGTCGATATTAATGTTTTATCCATCCTAAAAGATCGTGCCTATGACTCTATAGTCGTAGTAAGACAAGTAACTCAAAGTCATCCAATGAATCATCCTTCGCGGCCATGATCTCACGATCATGGCTAATCATCAAACCAGCGAAACATCAGCTATAAAAATCCCTCGTTACCGAGGTAGAACAACATAACAACCGAAACATAAAACAAAGAATCAACGAATAATTATACGTAACCAAATATCTACATCTATTTCCTCAACTTCGCGGATCTTATGGCCATCGGGAGCGAGTGCGTATATTGTGCATCTTCGCGCCCTCACTGCACAGAGATTCTAGTGTGATTATAGACTCATAAGTGTATTGGTAAGATCGACGTCCCGAGCGCGGCTCGAGATTCTCGCTCCGTCTGTACGGGACATATATCACACACACACACACACACACACCGCAGCGCGCGATAGCACGGAGCTCCAGCTGTCTACAAAGGTAAGTCAGCAGTTTTGTACTCGAGAGACGTCGAATGTATTGTAAGCGCCGTCTTTCTCTTTCATTCTTATTTCAAATATTTTTTCGATATAATAAATTCTCCGCTATATGATTAATTCCTATAAAAACTTATATATTATTGTCGAGACCCTCACCCTTTTCAGCGGTGGCCGGGCCCGTATGGGACGGTGTAGAGGCGCCCAAATCTACTAATCGAAAGCTTAATTTCTATCTTTCCAACGCATTTTGATTTACAACAATTATATTTATTCTGGATGCTCGGCTCTCGGTACGTAACACTATTATCATTTGTGAACATTTTTGAAGATTAATGTCAGTAGATGGTGACGTGCAGGTGTCATAAACTGCGCCACGAGTGTCATAAATCGGTACAACGCAGGGGTCACAAAGTAGGAAATGGCGGTGGCTTCAGTGTCAGGAACCCCGGCAGCAGAAAAACGCTATTAAAACAATGATTTTATTAAGAAATTTCTAATTTTTCACTTTTACAATAAGTGAATCTCGTTTGAAGGCCCTTAACGTAGTACTCGCGTCAAACACTTTCGCGACAGATGTTCTTTAAAATTTATGTAGAGCTCTATTAATATCACATGAAGCTCTGGGCAAATTTTTAGAAAGGTTCATCGTGTAGGGACTGAAATATTTATGGTTACAGTTACGCTGTTATACACGTAGTCTTATAGGAGGATCTGAATTCTATGCTTGATTAACTAAACGGCACGACGGATTTTTACAAAATTTGGCTAGACGATAGAATAAATTTTTGTGAAAATTTAGGACTAAAATTAAGTAGAGTCTACCGTTTCATTCCAAAAGTATAGGCTTTTTAAGCGTAAAATTTGGTGTGAAAAACAACGTGAACATTGCCACGATCGATTTCGCTTGGCGCGCGCGAGATTGTGCGGTATCATTATTGTATCTGCACTATTTTCTTGATATTTACAGCATCTCAGATTATATTTAATATATAACGGTCTGATGCCGCACAGATCCTATTCTGGAAAAAGAGTTTTTTCGAGTAAAAAACCTTAGAAATCCGAAAAAAATATGAAAAAACAGATTGGAGTGTAGGCTCATCGATAAATCGCCTTTTTGAGGAAAAAACCCATTTTTCTATGCTTATACGAATTGATACGTATTTAGAAATATTTTTTTTTGAAAAGTTGAGATCTTTTTCGATGAAAATATATGTTGAATTTTTTTTTCAATTACAGGGGTCTAGAGAAATTGATTAAAACATGATATTCAAGAAATTTCAAAAAATCGACGTCATCGGTACGGTGAAACTGGTCGATTAAAAAATCCCCAAAAAATTGCAGAGTGTACTCTCGTACTGTACTATGTGTCCCTAAAATTACAAAACAATCGTTGATCATGAGGCCCAAACGTATGCTGTCTTTCGAAATTCTGACCCATATACATGGCATTCTACAAACTTGAAGCTTAGGACAGAGGCGTACTTAGACTTGGTGTATTATATTTTGTTCGTTTCCGTCGTAAAAATTCAAGACAAAACGAAATACATTGTTCCGTATTACAAAAAATATTCAATTTCGTTCCATTAAATCGAGATAACACGAGACAAGACATATCTTAGAGCGAGTCGAAAAAATTCGAGACGAGAGATAACATTTATCTTGCCGATCGAGGCAAGACGGTTCGATCTATTGTCTTGAAATTTTCGAGACAAGACAAGAGGTGAACAATTCTTGTCTCGTCTTGTCTTATGGCAACACTACACGTATAGGGTAAAGGTACCAGTTTTGGCCACTTCAAGCATTTTCGGACATTCGATTACATTTTATTTTTGAATCATAGCAAAAATACCACTGAAAAGTAACCAACATACCTTAAAAGGTATATAGAATCGAACTATTTTCGATAAAAACCGCCTGTTAATCGAATTGATCAAGAAAATAGGGAAATATTTTAGGCTATTCAACAGCTGAAGTACCAGTTGTTGCCACTGGGCACAGAAG
This sequence comes from Alloplasta piceator, assembly GCA_946863875.1. Classification (NCBI taxonomy): domain Eukaryota; kingdom Metazoa; phylum Arthropoda; class Insecta; order Hymenoptera; family Ichneumonidae; genus Alloplasta; species Alloplasta piceator. The sequence continues at coordinate 38,399,842 of OX333072.1, read as the reverse complement.
CGCGACGTAATGCAGTTAAGCACCGTAGACAGGGCTGTCAACAATTCATAAAAGTAGTTTTAAGTAGCAAGGGTTATTTATTACACGAATAAATATAAAATATAAAATCTTAACAAGGTTTTTAATATAAAAGGCTTAAAGATAGGTCATTTGAATTCCTGTGAATAATATGTCGACTACAAATAAAAGTAGTGGTCGATTTTTTATTTTCGTTTTTGGTTGTTTATATGTACATTTTTTTATTTATTCGACCCATTATCTGCAAATTTAAATAGAGTTCAAAAGTAAACTCAAGTTTTAGCAAAACACAAAAAGGATTTCATCGCACTCATTGAATTTGGTCTACAGTCACAATAGATGGCCACAAATGGTACTAGCATGCTCCATTTGTGGCTATGTGATGGCTAAAAATAGTGCATTTACACTTTCAATGCACTAGTTTACGCCAGCACGTTTATTTCGGGTATATTGGGTTATCTTTCGGATTTAATGACCCCAACCCCGAAAGTAATACATATTGAATAAAATAAAAGTGCACGGTGTATCATAATGACTCAGGTTACAAGAAATTATACTTTACTTATCACAGGATCCTTAGCACTTTTGTTAAGAAATCGGACAAACGGCTCAGTGTCAACACATATTTATTCGGAGGCTTGAGAAGAAAAGGTACATAATCGAAAAAACGATTGATAGGGGTCTCAAAACAGTTTCTGTATCGATATACATATAACAATTTATTCAGTAAACACGACCTCAAAACCTTATAAAAGTTGAAAGTTGCATAGAGCATTTATTGGTCGACAAAATGGTTCTATGTTGAAGTCTGTAACTGGAATAGAAAAAAAGTATAGCCCTGTATAAAAAGTGTAAGAAATTGTTGCAATCGATCCCTATCCCGGTTCAGTTGTAACAGTCGATGGGGCTAGTTGTAACATAATATTTTAACACAAAATTATATCTGCTATTGTGACCAACATTATAGTCCAGGAACTTTAGACGAAAAATGGACAGAACTTCGGAAAAATTCCAATCAAGCTGAAAATTGGGATACACGTACCTTTTAGCTCCCCAAAGAACCTCGGAAAAGTCCCACAAGTCCAGGGGTGTGCATAACTTTTGACGGCTAAAAAACGGTGAAAAAAATAACCTTTTCTCGGTCTGTCAATCTTACCAATATGAGGTATATTTATGAAAAAGGAAGAATGGAAAATTCTCTACAAAAAAGGTGATAAAAAGTTTATTGATAACACAAATAGTTTTTACGTAATCGGGCATTCAAACTCCGGTAAAAATGTTCTATGGATATTTTAGTGCATTTCATGATCGAAATATAGTTTTCTGTGCGTTATCTTCTAATTTTAATATTTTTTATAGGAATTGGGGTATGGAAAATAGTTCATTTCAGTGAACAAGAGTTATTATTTGTTTATTTCGATTATAGATTATTTATATATTTATATTTTATAAACAAAATAATATGTGTAGCTTATTATTTTCTCACTTCTTACTTTAATATGCATATAGAGAGATTATATAAATGTTGAGGCTAATATTTTTTTCGTGGATATTGAGGAATAAATAATTCCGAAAACTAGGTTTGTTAAAATACAGTACTCGACAATTGAAGTGGGACAGACAGTTTTTTCTCGATTTTGGCGAAAGGTTTTTAAATGATACTTAAAGCATAATCACGTACTAATAAAATAATAAGGTCCTGAAAGTTTCAGATCTCTATCTCAATCGGTTATTGAGAAAAAGTGAAATATGTAAAAAACCAAAAAAAAATTTTCTCAGGATGGACCGAACCGATTGATCTAAATTTTTTATATGTTTTAGGGGCTGATAATAGCTCCGAGAAAAAAAATTAAGAGCTATATAGCTCTATAAAATCTTCGAAAGCATAAATAATATTCTTTCATTTTCAATTTTTAACCGTGATTCAATTTTGGCACAATTATGAAACAATTTTTTTTCTAACCTTTTATACTTCACTATAACACTATGAATTTTTTAAAATTAAAAAAATGGTCTGCCATTGCAGAAAAAAATAGAAACCACTTTTTGGCTCAAATAATGGATTTATTTACATGTTTTGAGGTTTAATGTTTGATATTTTAATGCATATTTACATAATTTGTATTTATTAAAAATAATATTTCATATTTAAAATAACAACAAAATTTTTTCGCTACAGTCAAAAATTAAACCAGGTAAATATCAATAATCAATTTTATAGTAATTTTAACAAATATTTTTAAGAACAACATTTTATTATAAAACTCGATTATTTATGTTTTTTATAGACTTGAGACATAGAGATAACCGAAAATAATCGAATTGATGAAAGACAAGAACTTTTTTTTTTCTGAACAAATGTAAACTTTCAAAAAAATTTTAATTTAATTTCATTCATTTATTGTCTTTTCTTAAAAATTAATAAACCCAACAGTTCACACTAATAAAAGAATTTGTTAAAGACTACGCAGATATACTGTAAAATACAATTACAACATAAAAAAAAAGTTTTTTATAAATAAATAATAAAAAGGAAGACATACCTCAATCATAATTTTTTCAAAAATATTGCAGAATCACATTTCATCAGTCTTGGTCACTGTCTTATTTAATAGCAGATGAAACATTGTTTCTATCAGATAATTTATTCAATGTTTCAGCAGGCATCGAAATTTCCTACAAATATCTCCCATGTGACAAATAATAAATAATCGAGGCAACATGGAAGCAACATCCAATAGTTCCAAAACCATATCCAAATTCACAGCTGAAATGTGATTCCGCAATATTTTTGAAAAATATATCTTTGATTTTGAGATAGTCGTTTGCCTTTTTATTATTTATTTATTAAAAACTGTTTTTTATGTTATAATTGTATTTTACAGTATATCTATCAATGTTAAACAAATTCTTTTATTCGAGTGAAATGTTGGGTTTATTCATGTTTAAGAAAAAACAATAAATGAATAAAATTAAAATTGAATTTTTTTGAGAGTTTACATTTGTTCAGAAAAAAAAAGTTCTTGTCTTTTATCAATTCGATAATTTTCGGTTATCTCCATGTCTCAAGTGTATAAAAAATATATAAATAATCAAGTTTTAAAATAAAATGTTGTTTCTGAAAATATTTGTTAAAATTACTATAAAATTGATTATTGATATTTACCTGGTTTGATTTTTGACTGGCAAAAAAAAATTTGTCGTTATTTCAAATATGAAATATTATTTTTAATAAATACAAATTATGTAAATATGCGTTAAAATACCAAAAATTAAACCTCAATACACATAAATAAATTCATTATTTGAGCCAAAAAGTGGTTTTTATTTTTTTCTACTATGGTGTACCGTTTTTAAAATTTTAAAAAATTCATAGTATTATAGTGAAAAATAGAAGGTTTGAAAAAAAATTGTTTCATATTTGTGCCAAAATTGTATTACGGTTAAAAATTGAAAATGAAAGAAAAATAATTTTTTTTCAAAGATTTTATACAGCTCTCAATTTTTTCTTGGAGCTTTTATCAGCCCACAAAACATATAAAAAATTTAGATCAATCGGTTCGGTCAATTTCACTTTTTCTCAATAACTAATTGAGTTAAGAATCTGAAACTTTCGGGATCTTATTCATTTATTAGTACCTACTTATGCTCTAAGTATCATTTAAAAATCTTTTGGGGGCAGATTCACCATCCTTATACCCCTAGGGCCTTTTGTTATCTTTCGAATGAGACTAGTTGAAATGCAATCGGTTAAGAACTGACCGAGTTCGAGGCGATGGAGACAGGGCGTGCAAATCGCGAATTCCGGGACACCCTGGAGAGGGGTATACGCCATTGTCCAATAGCTTTCTGGCTGAAACCATTCGAAAGAGCAGCTCATGACAACCGGGATTGAAAAAAAACGGTCAACTCCAGTGGATGATAAAGCCCCAGGAAGTTGAAACGGTTTTTCGATGATAGCGTGCAACCTAGTGGACACAGTAATGTTGCAACAATGTAACGGCAATGTTACCGTTTGTAACATGTAACATAACATGGACATTACATGTAAGTTACAATTTCCTACTCAGCAATATAACATTGTTAAATAACAGTTATGTAACTGTATCACGTTACCGTTACTAGAATTAATTGTTGGTTAACATGTTATAAAAAATATATAGCTCTTGCAAAATAATTTAATATGCATAGTTTACCGGGGCGGCCCCAAAAAGAGATTCATAGGGAAAAAAAATCTGCAAGAATTGTCCGATCTAATTTTTCTCAGAAACCGGGAATCGAATCCTCGACCCTACCTACCATCCTACCTATCTACCTAACCCGCTACCTATTACGCTATCAACTACTTATGAATTCCCTCTTCTTGTATAATAGAATGATAGCGTGCCGAAAAAATAATAGTAGGACAACAACAACAACAACAACAACAACAACAACAACAACAACAACAACAACAACAACAACAACAACAACAACAATAACAATAATAATAATAATAATAATAATAATAATAATAATAATAATAATAATAATAATAATAATAATAATAATAATAATAATAATAATAATAATAATAATAATAATAATAATAATAATAATAATAATAATAATAGTATATGCATTTGAATGAGCAATAAACTATGAAAATTGGTTTTTTATTTACGAATTCGAATCCTCTGACCCCTCATAAGTTATGTAAACCCTCAAAACATGTTTGAAAAAATCGCGACCTCTCATAAGTTAAGTGACCTCTCATAACGTAATTTCGGGGCCCTTGACCCCTCATAAGTTATGTGAACTCTCAAAACTTTATTTCAAAATACCTGACCCCTCAAAACTTAAGTGACTTCTCATAACTTAATTTCGTGACCCCTGACCCCTTGTAGGTTTTGTAAAGCCGCAAAACTTAATTCCGGGATTCCTGACCCCTCATAACTTAATTTCGCGACCCCTGTCCCCTCGTAGTAAAAATTTTTGAAATTTCATCTTTTTTCACAGTGTGCATGTTATGTTGCTGCAATATACCATATGTTACATTACTGTAATGTAACAAAGTTTTATAGCAGTTATGTAAGTAAGATGTAACAAATGTTACATAACATGTTACTTTCACGTTATATAACAGCAATGTTAAATAGGAATAACATTTTAACATTACATGTAACTTCCATGTTATATTGACGCAATATAACATATGTTACATTACTGTAATGTAACAAAGTTATATTGCACTTATGTGACCTACATGTAATAAATGTTACATAACATTGTTACTTGCACGTTTTACAACAGCAACGTTACACAGGGATAACATTGTAACATTACATGTAACTTTCATGTTACATTGCGGCAAGATAACCGGTTCACTGGGGAAGTTTCTTGATCGAATAACCTGAAATTTATCGCGGAGTCGTGTTTCGTCATAGCCGACGACCCGGTACGGGTCGTGTTGTAAAAAAACTCCTTGGGCATGAGATCCAGTGTTGTCCCGAACGCAACGTGTCGATTATTTGCATTTTCCACAATGAAAGAGTTTTATCCCGAAAATGTGAGTCCGTGCATTATTGAGGGGAAGTGTCAACAAAGAAAACGTGTGGTCATGCAATACCCGAATCGACCTGTCACCAGCGGGAAGTGGCGGAAAAATGGCATGGAAATGCCGAAATAAAAAAAGATCGCGTCCGGAGTCGCAAGGCGATGGTCCATTGGTTTTGCACTCACCGGTTGATCACTAGTGGGGCGGGATGGACCGCTGTGAGAATAATCAATATTGAAAAAAAAAAATTTCATGCTGGCATCATTTTTTTTATGACTTTTTACAATTCCATTTCCGCTATTCTTAAGGGGGGATTGCAGGAAAGAAATGTTTGAAAATCAATAACTACAGTGTTTTTCATAATATCGATTTGGCTGATGGGTCATTTTTATCTTTTTACCTTTTATCAATGACCATCATTTTCGCATTTGCATTTTCCCAGATCTTAAGGGGGGATGCAGAAAAAATCTTTTAAAAATCAAAATCTGCCGTGGTTTTTCTGAAACTGACTTTCCTAGAGCGTCACTCTTATCGTTTCATCATTTTTTTGAAGACCATTATTCTAACATTTCCATTTCCGCTATACCTGAGGGGGGTTTACACGAAGAATATTTAAAAAAATCAATAACTGCTGTGTTTATCAACGTACTGACTTTACTAAAGCGGATTTTTTTTCCTATTACAAGAATTTTGATGACCACTATATTTGCACTTCTATTTTTGCTATTCTTAAGGGGTTATGCAGAAAAGAAATTTAAAAAAATCAATTGCTACCGTGTTTATCGAAATACTAACTTTGTTGAAGCATGTATTTTTTTATTTTACAGTATTTTTGTTAACCATTATTTTTGGACTTTCATTCTTGCTATTAGTAAGGGGTTATGCTGAGAAAAATTTTTGAAAAATCAATAGTAAAAGAGGTTATCGAAGGATTGACTTTGTTAAGGCGTGACTTTTTTTATTCAAAGAGTTTTTGATGAACATTACTTTTGCACATTTATTTTTGCAATTTTTAAGGGGTTATGCAGGAAAGAAATTTAAAAAATCGATAGCTACCGTGTTTATCGAATTATTGACTTTGTTAAAGTGAAACCTTTTTATTTTACAGGATTTTCGATGACCATTATTTTTAAACATCCATTTTTGCAATTCTTAAGGGGTTATGCAGGAAGGAAATTTTAAAAAATCAATAGCTACCGTGTTTGATAAATTACTAATTTCATTAAAGCGTGGATTTTAATATTCTACAGTATCTTTTATGACTATTATTTTTGCACATCCATTTTTGCAATTCTTAAGGGGCTATGATGAAAAGAAATTTTGAAAAATCAATAACTATCGCGATTATCGGAGTATTGACTTTGCTGAAGCGTGTCTTTTTTTTATTTTACAGTATTTTTTATGACCATTATTTTTGCACATCCATTTTTACTATTGTTAAGGGGTTTTGCGGGAAATAAATTTAAAAAAATCGATAGCTACTGTGTTTATCGAATTACTGACTTTGTTAAAACGTTACTTTTTTACTTTACAGTATATTTGATGACCATTATTTTTGCACATCTAGTTTTTAAATTCTTAAGGGTTTATGCTGAAAAGAAATTTTGAAATATCAATAACTGTTGTGATTATCGAAGTTAATTTTCGATTGTATTGACTTCGGTAAAGCGTAACTTTTTTATGTTACAGTATTTTTTATGACAATTATTTTTGAACATTTAATTTTGCAATTCTTAAGGGGTTATGCAGGAAAGAAATTTTGAAATATCAGTAACTGTCGCGATTATCGAAGTATTGACTTTGCCAAAGCGTGTCTTTTTTATTTTATAGTATTTTTGATGACCATTATTTTTGAACATTTTTGGAATTCTTTAGGGGTTATGCGGGAAAAAAATTGTTGAAAATCGATAGTTACCGTGTTTATCGAATTACTGACTTTGTTAAAGCGTGACTTTTTTATTTTACAGTATTTCTGATGACCATTATTCTTGCACATCCAGTTTTGCAATGCTTAAGGGGTTATGCTGAAAAGAAATTTGGAAAAATCAATAACTGTCGCCATTATCCAAGTATTGACTTTGCTACAGCGTGATTTTTTTTATTTTACAGTATTTTTGATGACCATTATGTTTGCATATTCTTTTTTGTTATTCTTAAGGAGTTGTGCTGGAAAGAAATTTTAGAAAATCAATAGCTACCGTGTTTATCGAAGCAGTGACTTTACTAAAGCGTGAATTTTTTTATTTTGCAGGATATTTGATGATTATTATTTTTGCATATTTATTTTTTCAATTCTTTAGGGGTTATGCAGAATTTTTTTTTAAAAGTCCATAGCCACCATGTTTATCGAATTGCTGACTTTGTTAAAGCGTGAGTTTGTTTATTTTACAGTATTTTTGATGACCGGTATATTTGCACATCTATTTTTGCTATTCTTAAGGAGTTTTGCGGGGAAGAAATTTGAAAAAATCAATAACAAGTGTGTTTTTCATAATAATAATTCCAAGCTAGCGTCATTTTCTTCGATTTATAACTTCACTAATGCCAACTGTTTTTGCATTTGCATTTTCGCCGATCTTAACGGGGATGCAGCAAAAAAATGTTTTTTCAAAGTTTCTTTTTCGCGCTTCCCTTTCTTCCCGCTTGCGTGAAATCATTATTATGAAAAACACAGTTGTTTTCGATAAAAAATTTTGTTTGCATAACCCCTTAATAATTGCAAAAATGGATGTTCAAAAATAATAGTCATCAAAAATACTGTAAAATTAAAAAAGTTACACTTTAGCAAATTCAGTGTTTCGATAAACACGGTAGCTATTGATTTTCTAAAATTTTTAAAAATTTCTTTTCAAAATACCCTCTCAAGAATTGGAAAACTGGATGTGCAAAAATGATGGTCATCAAAAATACTGTAAAATAAAAAATGCACGCTTTAATAAAGTCAGCAATTAGATAAACACGGTAGCCATCGATTTTTTTAAATTTCTTCCCTGCATAACCCCTTAAGATTATCAAAAATAAATGTTCGAAATTATGGTCATCAAGGATACTGTAAAATAAAAGAAGTCACGCTTTAGCAAAGTCAATACTTCGGTAACCGCGACACTTATTGATTTTTTAAAATTTCTTTCCAGCATAACCCCTTAAGAATTGCAAAAATGGAAGGGCAAAAATTATGGTTATCAGAAATACTGTAAAATAAAAAAATACATGCTTTAACAAAGTTACTATTTCTATAAACACGGTAGCTATTGATTCTTTTAAATTTCTTTCCTGCAGGACCCCTTAAGAATTGTAAGAATGAATGCGCAAGAATAATCGTCATAAAAAATGCTGCAAAATAAAAAAGGCACGTTCTAACAAAATCAGTGCTGCGATAAACACGGCAGTTATTGATTTTCCAAGTATTCTTTTCTGCATAACTCCTTAATAATAGCAGAAATGAATATGCAAGATTAACGGTCATCAAAAGTACTGTAAAATAAACAAAGTGACGCTTTCCCAAAGTCAGTACTTCGATAAACTCGGTAGCTATTGATTTTTTAAATTTCTTTTCTGCATAACCCCTTAAGAATAGCAAAAATGAAAGTGCAAAAATCGTGGTCATCAAAATTCTTGTAATAGGAAAAAAATTACGCTTCAGCAAAGTCAGTACGTCGCTAAACACGGCAGTTATTGATTTTTTAAAATTTCCTTCGTGTAAACCCCCCTTAAGAATAGCAGAATTAGAAATGTAAAAATAATGGTCTTAAAAAAATGATGGAAAGATAAAAGTGACGCTCTAGCAAAGTCAGTATAAGAAAAACCACGGCAGATTTTAATGTAAAAAAGTTTTTTTTGCATCCCCTCTTAAGATCGGCAAAAATGAAAATGCGAAAATGATGGTCATCGATAAAAGATATAAAGATAAAAATGACCCTTCAGCAAAATCGGTACTATGAAAAACACCGTAGTTATCGATTTTCAAACATTTCTTTCTTGCAATGCCCCCTTAAGAATAGCGGAAACGGAAATGTAAAAAATCATCAAAAAAATAATGAAAGCATGACAAAAAAAATTTTCAATATCGATTATTCTCAGAGTGGTCTATCGCGCCCAACTTGTGATCAACCGGTCAGTGCCAAAACAATTGACCATCGCTTTGCGACTCCGGACGCGATTTTTTCTTATTTCGGCATTTCCATGCCATTTTTCCGCCACTTCCCGCTGGTGACACAGGTCGATTCGGGTATTGCACGAGCACACGTTTTCTTCGTTGAAACTCCCCTTCAATAATGCACTCACTCACATTTTCGGGATAAACCGCTTTCATTGCGAAAAATGCAATAATCGACACGTTGCGTTCGGGACAACCCTGGATCTCATGCCCGATAAGTTTTTTTACAACACGACCCATACCGGGTCGTCGGCTATGACGAAATATGACTGCGATAATTTCATATCATCGAAAAACCGTTTGAACTTTCTGGGGCTTTATCATCCACTGGAGTTGACCGATTTTAATTTTTTTTTTTCAATCCTGGTTGTCATGAGCTGCTCTTTCGAATGGTTTCAGATTGAAAGCCATTCGACAATTGCGTATACCCCTTTCCAGTGTGTCCCGGAACTCGCGATTTGCCCGCCCTGTCTCTATCGCCTCGCACTTGGTCAATTGTTAACCGATTGCATTCTAACTAGTCGCATTCGAAAGATAACAAAATTGACTTAAATGTACTTTTTTGAGTTTTCTAAATCGTTCAAGAATTTGCCAAAATCGAGAACAAACTCTCTGTCCCTCTCCAATTGTCGAGTACTGTAAATCAGTTTTGACTTTTTTTCTTCCTTTTTCTTCTTATCCATCTTTTATTTATTTTTTATTTTACCACTGTACTGGTGGGAAACACCGGGATTCATAATCATCAATAGTGGTGTTTTTTCTGGATCGTCGATGTCCATTGGTTTTCGGAGGTTGCGGGCCTCGACTGGGGCAGCATTCAGGCAAGATGTCCCACGACAGTTGCCACAAACTGCTAAACATTGCAGTTCCAACTGTCGACAGCCGCACAAAGCACCACAGCCTTTCGAACAATTACAAAAAATCATGTTGCGAGATTTTTATTGGCTCTGATAAACCGTTTTTCAATACCCATCCGCAATCTTGAGGGTTCAGCTCGTTTCCTAACCACTTCTGCACCTGGTAGTAGACATAATATAGGTGCTTTTTAGCCGCATCGACTCAACCGATACGGTTTCGGTCATTTCGATTTCTGTCCAGGCAGAAACAAGTCTGTCCAATTGAGTATGTTATCCCCCACAATTAATGCGGCTAAAGCCACCAGGCCAGTGGTAAAGTAAATAATAAATCAAGGATGGATAATAAGGAAATGTGAGAAAATAAGTAAAAACTGACTTATATTAAGAAAACCTAATTTTCGAAGTTATTATTCCTCAATATCCACGAAAAAAAATATTAGCCTCAACATTTATCTAATATTTCTCTAGTATATTAAAGTAAGAAATAAGAAAATGATAAGCTCTACACATTATTTCATTTATAAAATATAATTATATAAAAATCTATAATCTAAATAAACAAATGAAAACTTTTGTTCACTGAAATTAACTATTTTTTTTCGCGCATGCATAATTTTCGTGCTTTTCGCCATATGCGTGGATAGCCGAAAAGTGACCCTTTTCTGACAGCTAAGAGTAAAAACAGACCAGTTCCGTTATTTTTTCCCCGGAGGGGAAAAAAGTCTATTTTCACTCTTCTATTTTTCTTCACGTCGTCTATTTTCACTCTTAGCTGTCAGAAAGGGCCTCTTTTTGGTCATTCACGCAAATAGCGAAAACACACTCAAATCACCCATGGGGAAAGAATCGGGGTGTGTGCAATCACACACTGAAAAAAAATGCGTAGATAAACAAAATCTGCAGTCAAATACGTTGAACTAGATATTTATTTGGTCTAACTAAATAATTAGTTTTTTGAACAATTCTGCGCTTCGGTTGACTAAAATATTATTCAGGCAAAAAAATGTTGAATTGTACCAACTAAATTATCTAGTTGAACGTACTTGACTGCAGATTTTGTTCATTTGCACATTTTTTTCAGTGCACGCCGCGGAAGTGAATACTGCTATGCAATTCGCTGACGCGATAAATCATTTTTGCCGATGAATTAAGGTTGTTTAGAAGCAAATCACGTTTAATGAGAAAATTCTGAAAATTTGGTATGTTTTTCAATGAAGTATTTAAGAGGTCGTGTAAAAATTTCACAACGATTTGGAAGCTCGTTATCGAATAATTGAGATTAACAAATAAAATAAAATAAAATGTAGTCTTATGGAAACTGTTATAACTTTGCGATAAGTTTTTTTTTTGACCTCTCAATTTTTTAATATCAAGAGACGTGGTAGCGTCTCGAGACAAGTACATTTACGGCAAAGTTCACGGACCTCGAGACGTGCCAAGTCTCTTACGCCAAACAACGTGAATTAGCCACATATTTGAGTTTTCGTTAATCATATCTTATGAATTATCGAGTATTGGAGACGTTAATTATGCACATTGAAAAGATCTTTTTTTTCTCTTTCCAATGGAACCAATACCAAGGCTGTAGCTATTGGCATAACGATGATATCGGCTTTTAATTTTTCGTTTGAGGCCACATCTGCTTTGGGGTGATTTTCTCCTCTGACGATTTTTTCGCACAGTTTCGTCTGCTACGCACGTCACGCGGAGCGTTAGCAGAACAACATGGCTGATGGCTGCGTTCGCTTGGACGCTTATTACACACTTATTTTAGTAACTGACTAGGAAGGTACCAGAAAGTGACTAAATTCTAGTAACTTTCTAGTCATTTCTTAGTAAGTTACTAATCTGCTGCTGATGGTCATTGTCCATGAAATGCCGGCTGTTCTTCACTCTTCAGTCAGTTTGGCGAATAATAAGAAAAATGTCATTAGTATTTTCCAACTAATCGATCATTAATTTCAAATAATAACTAATGATTCGAATGAAACTGATCAAGATTCATTAGATATTAATGAAGAAAGTGATGACGAAATGGATTTTAATATTTTGTGAAAAGAGAACTTTTAATGCCAAGCGTCCAAAATTATGTTGAAGAGGTTATACCTAATTATACTGTCAATGACAACGAATTCCAATCGCATTTCAGGTGATTATTATAAATCAAGAAAGTCAAGAATTATATTTTGGATATTCACTAATATTGTTAATTTATACCACAAAAATTAAGGAGGTTCATCTGGGACCGAGTGAGTCAAAAGAAAAATGGCAATGCTTAACCTCAAAATAAGCGGTGACTAGCGTAGTCATTGACAATGCTTAACCTCAAAATAATCAGCATTTTCGAGACTAATTAATTTATTATTAATCTCATAAGTACCTAATCGATTTTATGGAGCTCTAAAAATATTCCTTAGATACTTTTTCATAATTCCTTAAATTTCCGTCAAAATCTGTATTGTAATGATTGTGAATTTAATATTTATAGACGGAATCCCATGAGAGCCCACGTTATTTAGGAATTACATTTCTATTTATTTCTCACGAACAACGTATCCTCGGGTCGTGAAATTTTAACAGATGACTTTTTAGATACTAATAACTATATTCTGATTTTTGTATCAACATCTGTATTGAAAATCGTGTACCAGACGAACCTCCTTAAGTAATAGAAATATCTGAAAAACTGTAATGCGCAAATGATAAATATATATCCATGATGCATGCCGTTGAATAATAAATTTGTGTGTGTATTATTATCAAATTTTATTATTATAACAATTATTTGAATTTTATTATTATAACAATTATAGGGTGAATCGGCTGACCTTGTAGCACTATGTCCACTGCAGAATGAGGGATATTTTATCCATATCAACGTTTATGATTCTTTTTGTTTTCGATGGATGATGCTAAATAATAAGTTTATAATTAGAATAAGAAAATTCTATCCATATTTAAGTTCATAATTTTTTTTCTTATCGATGTATCATTTGGTGTCTAAAATAGAATTTGGGCAATCTATCAGATAAGCAAAATTATATTTTAGACACTATATCATCCATCAATGAGAGAAAAAATCATAAACTTTAATATGGATAGAATTCCCTCCATTGTGCAGTAGACATAATGCTATTAATATTAAGTTTAGCAACTTTATTTTGTCAGCTACTAACATCACGAATTATATATACTGGATATATAAAAATTATAAACCTCATTAAGGATAGAATTTTGACCATTGCTGAATTACATAAAATTATAAATAATATTGATTTATATAATTAAATGAAATAATGGATTAATTATGTAAAATTAAAAAACCAATGGAAACACTTTGCAAAAAGTGGACAAATCACCCTCAAAAACACCAAAAATTGTGTATCAAAATTGGAGACAAGTACATTTACGAAAGTATCTCTAGTTAAGTTTTTTTACTGAGCATACACTTACATTCTGGTGTCCACTTTTTGACTTATCGTCCGTTAAAAACAAACTCGCCAAGTACTTTTTATTTTTTTGATTCTTTTTTTATTGATAAATTCTCTTTGTTGACAATTTTCACTTGATTTCACTATTTTTTAAATTTTTACCGTTAAGATTTTTTCGAATTTTTTTATTCCAACTCCACCTCAAAAATCTTGATTGCAAAGTTAAGGTTACATTGAGAAACTACATGTGCTTGGCAATGCGTGCTGTGAGTTTCATGTCTATTTATTTCACAACTTTTTGTAATCCACAATATACTGAAAGCAACGAAAAGAAAACGAAGTTTATTGATAAATACCTCATATAAAAACATACCAATTTTTCAGAATTTTCTCATTATTTTGTATTTCAACCCTTAAGGAGGTTGAAGTAATGATGATAGAATTCTGAAAATTTGGTATGTTCTTACATGAAGTATTCAGGAGGTCGTGTAAAAATTGCACTATGATTGAGAAGCTGTTTATTGAACCATTAACATTCAAAGGTTTCATAGCTTTTAAACAACCTTAAGTGAGAGAGAGAGAGAGAAGCCTAACACCAAAACTAACAAACCCAAAAAATTGTTAAAATTGTTTGGGTTATGATTTTTTAAATTGTTGTTCTCTTAAATTGTTATTATTTTAATTATTTTTTTTTTTTTTGTGGCCTCCGAAAGTCTCCAAACGCCTTCCAAGGCCATCGTGCCTTGGAAGTTTACTGATATTCTCTGCACGATCTGCATTTTTTCTCTTTTGTTTTTCGAAATTGTTATTATTTTTTTAGAAATCGAGTTCAATTGTATTTTTTTTTAAATTGTTATTTCAACTGTTTTTATTATTTTTTTTAAATTGCTATTCTTTTCATTGTTAATTTTTTAATTTGTCATCATTTCAATCGTTAATATTTCCCTTATTTTTATTTTTATTATTGTTATTGTTTTTTATGGTCTACTTACATTGGCTGCACGGTGTTGTATCACCGGAATTCAGGTATTTACTCTGAATGACGAGAGTTTGAGATTACTCGTTGTTTGGTCGGAACCTTACCAGATTAAGGGTTAGAACCCAAATGAGTCGAAACGAAGGTAGTCGTATAAAAGAATAATTTATTATCGTAGAAATAGAAAATACTAGTAGTAATAATAATAAAGACGCGTTGCGCTCGTTTCGATGGATCAATTGTGCAGGTTGGTATCCTGATTCGAATTAATTTGTATTAGATCTCTGCTCCGTTATTTACAGGTAAGAGAGCAGTCGCGTCAGCATTTTTTTTGTTATCTTATTTATTGTTTATCGATTATCTCTCGAAAGAAGATGTTGATGTTTATACTCGTAATTCGGTTAAGATAATAAGAATTACGAGATTTGCTTATTTCTGTAAATATGCTGACTCGGCAGTGCCCGGCAGACAATGGCCTGCTTGCATAACTGCTGGTCAGCATAATTGCACCTGTTCGAATGCGTGTATGACACGATGTAATGACAGTTGTTATGTGTGGGATACGCGTGTCGTAATTTTGAATATTCGTGAATATTAGTGAATCGACGGACTCGCCGCAGCACGTCGATTCGCTCGCTGCAATTGTAACCCACAGAACATTCTGAAATTGAGGTCTCTGGGGTACAACAACAGCTTTGATTTTTTTTTTGTTGGAAAATGGGATTATTTTGTTAAAAATTATGTTTTCTTTGTATTTTTCGTAATTTTTAAATTATTATGATTATTCATTTCTTATTTTTTGAAAATTGTTCTTATAATTTTTATTAAAATGTTATTATTTTCATTTTTGACATTTTCATTATTTTTATTTTATTTATATTCCGAAGTCTTTCGCAGAGCCTCTAAAGGCTTTCAAAGTCTAATTACATTCGTTTGCACGGCTTGGATTTTTTCTTTTCTTTTTTTTTCGAAATTGTGATTATTTTTGTAGAAATTGTTTTTTTTTTAGCGATTTTAATAGTTTTTATTAATTTTTTGCACTGTTATTATTTTAATTGTTAATATTTTCATTATCATTATTTGTGCTGTGGTTTTTTTCTCCAAAGACTTTCGCAGAGTCTATAACAACTACTAAAATGTTGACACTAGATGCACAGTATATATATACTAAGAAGTAAAAAAAGGACGCCAAGTATTAAAAATCCCAAAAATTCGAATTCAAAATCCCTAAAAACTAAGAATTCAAAGAATATCCAGAAAATTGTAAATAAAAAAAAAACTAAATCACACAAGCCAAGCAAAAAACTTGGCAAGTCATTAATGACCATACCAAACAAAAAAAAACTTGGCGTGCAGGGTTACAAACTAATTCGCTCGGCGAGGAAAAACCAAGTTCAGACGCCACTACTGCTTAACGAAGGAGTAAACAAAAGAAAGAATAAAAAAGAAAATAATTGAAGAAGTGTACTAGCAACCAACCATGAGAATAAACAAAGGCGGTATAAACAAAGGCAGGGTTAAGAAAAACAAGCCCGGGAGGTGCTGCAGGATTTCCACGAGATGAGATAGAAAATTATTACACCTACTTATCTTGTGATAATACAGATTAGTATCAAGAATATATTTTGCAGTCAAGTAGTTTGTTCACGTAAAACTGACGCATTAGGACCCATTTATTAATTACGTAAGGTACATTTTGGACGTTATGAGCACTCCTATCCCCATGTAAAGACACATAAGATTTTTTGAACTCCTCCTTCCCCTTCTTACGTAAGATTTTACCAAGTTTTTCTAAAAAGCATTTACCATAGTTAAATGTGATTAGAAAAGGGTCAGTTGCACTAAAATACGTTATTATTTGACACAAATAAAAGATTTTTATTTTTAACAAACTAATTATTAAATCTTTGGAAAATGCATACTAGAATTAAAGGTAATATTTTGAACAATCTTAAAGTGAGGAAACAAATCAGTCAATAAATTATAACCGAATATAATACTTTACGCAAAATAATGAGGACTAGATTTGAAACAATCTTATAGGAAATAAGCCTAAGAGTAAAAGTTCAGTTCAGATCGTCAATCGTTGTCCGGGCTGAATTATATGCTGTTGTGACCGTTTGAATTGAAATTGTTTTAATAATTAAATGATATAATTGCGTGATAGTAGAAAGAAGTTTTTTACAAATAATTGAAGTAAGTTTAATATACGAAGAAATGTACTATAATTGCCATTTATAAACTTCGAAACGGGTCAATATCAACACTCTTAAAATTTTCAAAACTTTATAAACAATGAAAAATTTTAACATGAGAATATGTAAATGGAATTGTACATTAAAAATGAAAAAATTGATCCCATAGTGAATTCGCCTAACGCTTTGCTCTCAAATGTCCATCACTCTACATTGCAAAACGCACACTCTGTCTTGTCGTGAAATATTACGTGAGAATAATGGCTTTTACCCCCGTTCTCCCCAAGGTAAGATCATGTGGAGATTTTTTAACCATCACCCCTCTGGACGCTTACATAATTAATGAATTGTTATGATTAAAGATTGTTGTGAGATTTTCGAATTTAACCGCTATTAGAGCTAGTGTTTCCGTAAGACAAGACGAAACAAGGATTGTTCTCCTCTTGTCTTGTCTCGAGAATTTCAAGACAATAGATCGAATCATCTTGTCTTGATCGGCAAGAGAAATGTTGTCTCTCGTCTCAAATTTTTTCGTCTCGCTCTAAGCTGTCATGACTTGTCTCGTGTTATCTCGATTTAATGGAATAAAATTCAATATATTTTGTAATACGGAAGAATGTATTTCGTTTTGTCTTGAATTTTTACGACGTAAATGAATAAAATATAATACACATAGTCTAAGTACGCCTCTATCCTGAGATTCAAGTTTGTAGAATGCCACGTATATATTTTCTTAGCCTAGCTGGCTCGCAGTTCTTAGACTAGATCCTCGTCATAAGTTAGTGACGTTCGATAAAACTCCTTGCGGCAAAGATTTTTAAAAAAATCCTACGATAAATTTAAACTTATTTTTGCAACAAAATATTCTGAAAGAAACGATGAAACCTATCAAAGTTTTCCGATCGAGTCTGAGAATAACTCCGACGATGATTATACTAAATCCATAAATGCGTTATACGGTTCGGCAAAAAGAAGCTCTTTAGAATGGCAACTTGAACTCGATAATTACCTTCGCATGGATAAAATTGATTAAAAACTTTTGAATTAAAAGTCAATATTTTGGTTGTTGGTTTGGATATGCGGCCGTGTAGAGAAATGTTAAAGGAAGGAATCGGCTGCGATTCGGCCAGTGGGTCCAAATAAAAATAGACAATTTTTCGTATAACGTTTCGATCTTTATTCGGATCCTCTTCAGATTTATTATTTCTAAAAATACATTCGTTTTTTGTCTTATTTTGTATAATAGTTTGATATGTTTTACATTATGAACTTAAGTGTTGTGTCATGACTGACCTGAATTTGTATGGGTAATTTTTGATCATTTGATGAATCTTGGACAACATACATTATGAATTTATTGTATCAAGACGGGTCGTTTTTTTGTGAACCTTGATGTATGCGAGAGAGAGGGTTCTGATATTTTAATGTTTAGTTAATGATTTTTGTGAGACAATGTGTGCGTGTTATTTACCTATGATTTTCATATTTGATATTTTCCAAGATTCATCTCTGATCAAATTTAACAATGTTCATTACATAATGTAATGAAACGGTCAAGATATTTCGAGAGTAAGTAGCGACTGAGTATTGAGGATGAGAGAGGAGCTATTTATGTTGTTGGGGTGATGCGATTGAGTATTGAATAGTGGGGGATGATTTTTACGGTTGGGGACGTTGCCGTTAATTATTTTCGTGTACCGGTTTTTCGTCATGGTGTCGGTTTTAAACCGGTTTTGAATTTGTAACTATTGGTTTGGTGATGAGTTTTAAACTGATGGTTGTTAATTTAAAGTTTTCCAGTTATTATTCAGAGTTTTGCTAAATTATTGAATTATATATGTTGCTTAGTTTGTCAATGTCGGTTCTGAAATTGATCGCTTTGGAGTGTGCTTTTATCTGTATCATTTCAAGAATTAATCGCTTTCTTAGCCATTTCAATATTTTGGATCGGTGGAGTCAAAAACATAAATCATTTCCAAGATCGTCCAGGATAGCCTGGGATTTGCTATCAATTCCTGCCTCCGGTACTCCAATCGAGCGTTTATTTTCGAAAGCCGGGCTGATAATTCGCAAACATAGGAATAGATTGAGCGATAAAAATGCGGATATCTTTTCTGCTTAAATTCGTGGTTCCAGGGTCATCTCATACTCGTATTGTTTATGAATATAAAAAGTAAACATGAGTTTCACTTTTTATGTCTGTTCTATTATTTGTGGGTTTAATCAGTAAGTTACAGGATTTTTTTTGCCAATATGTCGAGATTCTCGACATTCTTGCGATATCTTTCTTGTATTGTCTCGTTTCAGACAAGGCAAGAGAGAATCGTTCTCTTATTTCGTCTCTTGATTTCAAGACAAGAGAGAATCGTTCTCCTGTCTCGTCTCTTGATTTTTTGCTCTCGTCTTGTCTTGGATTTATCGTATCTTGCGGCAACACTAATTAGAGCATCGCTTTTCACATTGTGAAGAAGAATCTTGAATATCCTCACTTAATATTCACGTAAATCCACGATAATCATTGTAAATCCAGGCGACGTCGCATATTTCTGCGTAAATCGTGGATGTCATCGCCGTTTAATATTTAAGATGAGTATTCGATATTTAAACGATTGACCATTGGGAGTGGAAAAAAATCGTTATAAAAATAAAAGGTTACATTTAAATATTAACATTGTAAAAGATCTTTCACAGTGAACTATTCTCGTAGTTACTCTCTAGTTTACTCGGTCATTACCGCCTTTGTTTATTCTCATGGTTGGTTGCTAGTACACTTCTTCAATTATTTTCTTTTTTATTCTTTCTTTTGTTTACTCCTTCGTTAAGCAGCAGTGGCGTCTGAACTTGGTTTTTCCTCGCCGAGCGAATTAGTTTGTAACCCTGCACGCCAAGTTTTTTTTTGTTTGATATGGTCATTAATAATTTGCCAAGTTTTTTGCTTGGCTTGTGTCATTTGGTTTTTTTTTTATTTACAATTTTCTGGATATTCTTTGAATTCTAAGTTTTTAGGGATTTTTGATTCCGAATTTTTTGAATTTTTAATACTTGGCGTCCTATTTTTACTCCTTAGAAGTATTTTGTGATTGATTTCACTTTTTTTTAAAAGTTCTCTCGAAGTATCTTTCCTGATAATATCTATTTGCATGAATATAAATATGTATATAAATATTTAAAGACATCGAATCTCAAATGACCACCCCAATATAAGTTGAGACTTGAAATAGCAGTCACCCCAATATACATCGTATAAATACATATATAAATACAAACAAAATTCGAATCTCGAATTATCGGCAATACAATAACTCTACTCTTCACTTCTCTAATCTTTAAAATCAACTCTACTCTTTAGAATCTATTCTTAAATATCTCTACCTTTAAATATCTCGGTTCGTAAATATTTCTACGCTTAAATATCTCTATTCCTCTGTCTATTCCTGTCACTCCTGAATAACCTTATTATGAAATGTCACAAATTTGATTAGTAATTTTTTAAATATACTATTTTCGAATTTTTATGTCTGTAAGCCCAGAAAATTGTCTCAAAATAAAACAAAAAAAATTTCGATTGGAATTAAACATTTAAAAGCCTCTCTTGAGCATAAAAAGTTATTAGCTCCAATATTAGTATTCTTAGGCTTTAGAATTTTTTTGTTGGCTTTTGAGACAATTTTCTGCGCGCGCAGACATAAAAATTCGTAAAGAGTATTAAAAAAAAATTACTAATCAAATTTGTGATATTTTATGGTAAGGTTATCCAGGAGTAGACAGAGAAATAGAGATAATTGAGAGTAGAGATATTTAAAAGTAGAGATATTTAAATAGACATTTAAGAGTAGAGATACTTACGAATAGAGATATTTACGAACAGAGTAATTTAAGAATAGAGATTTGAAGAGTAGAGGTATTTGGAAATAGAGATATTCACGAATAGGGATATTTAAGAAAAGAGTTATTTAGGAATACAGATATTTACGAATAGAGATATTGAAGAGTATAGAGATATATGCGAATAGAGTTATTTAGAGTGTATTTAAGGTGCCCAGATATATACTCTTTCAAACCCATATTTACTGAACATTAACAAACGGGTTCATATATTCGAAAAAAATCTCTGAAAATCAAAATTTTCACTATTTTTCAATTCATTTTACATAGTCTTCTAACACGTTTTTATATTTCTACCATCTTTTTTCTTGTAAAACTCGGTATCAGTATTGTATCGACAAAATTCGTGTGAAACATAAACCAAACTTTCGAGTAATTGTAATCAATAGTTCTCACTATAATAATTAAAAAAAAATAGAACGCTTTAAAAAATTGTGCAGCAGAAGTTTGCTTGAAAATTTTATTTTTCTATTAAGGAAATGACATTTATTGTAGTATATCAGCAAATTTGTATCCGATTTTATTGAATGAAAAAAAAATTTTGAAGCTAAATTCTGCTGCACAGTTTTCTTAAGGCATTTTATTTTTTATTATTATTATAGTGAGAACTATTGGTTAACATTTCTCGAAAGTTTAATGTATATTTCACATGAAATTTCATTCACATTTTGTCGATAAAACTAATCGTTCCGGTATAATATCCAAAAAACGGCCAAATCTACGAAAAATCGAACTTTGACATTGAATAACTTTTAATCGAGTGGACTTATCAAAAAGTAACTCAGGACCTTTTTCGGAGAGCGTTCAATTCTGTTCAGATACGTCTGTAGATTTCTCTGGGTGCATTTCACTTATCGCCCACAATGCTCAAGACGCTCACAAGCGCATTCCACTTAACGACCGCAGTCGCAGTCTGGTCGCCGTGGTCGCGTTCAAAACCACGACCGCGTCACGCCCTCGCCGACCCACCATCGATGGTGGGTCTGCGTGATCGTTTGGTGGTCGTTAGTGCGAGCGCATGCGCATAACGAAAGTATTCATGGGCGGGAAGTTTGCAGCACGGCTTGCATTGTTCGCACCATGGAAATTTCCTTTGTCCATGACTCCATACTTGCATCCATTTGCATTATTTGCAACGCTTCGCGCCTTCGTGCTACGACGACACGCCGGTATCAAAATGAAAAAAGTTACTTTTTTCAATCATCAAACTGAATCACTGATAGAATTATCATTACCGGAAGCAGACGCCAATCGCGCTATTAAAGGTAAGTCATACTTTTCGCATATAAAAATGTAGTCGATCGATTTGTTTGTTGTTTCGTATAACCTCCAAAAACATTTCGCGTCTTAATTTACTATCGATGTTTTCTGTACACAGATGTGGTTTTTGCAACGCAAATACTAGAAAAAGTACTGAAAAAACAGCAGAACCCCCAGTCAGTAACCAAGAAACAAAATGAGAAATATTCTGACACCGAATACCTGGACACGGTGGAAAATGAAACTCCTGGAAAAAAACGCAAAAAAGCTGCCAGTGTTGTTGAAGTCTACGACTCAAACATTGAAGAAGCCGAGACAAACGAAAGTTCACTAACCGAGACAGACGAAAGTTCGGTAACTGATTTGGAAAGCGCAGGCATGTAAAGACTTCTGTAAACTACAAAGACAGCATTCATCTTGTGGATATAGTAATTAGTAACATGTCTCCGTCAATTTCAGGCTCTTTATACCGCTGGAGCGAAGAATGTGTATTGTTGCTGCTGGAAAAATATCGGGCAGCAGAGGAAAAATTTTACAGCGGCAAACAGTCACATAAAAAAATTTGGGAAAACATCGCCAAAACTATGGGTCACGGAGAACACGAGCTGACTGGACCACAGTGTGCAGCGAAATTGCGGAGCCTTAAAAAAACGTATAAATCGATTAAGGACCACAACAACAAATCGGGCAATAACAGGAGAACATGGCAGTACTTTAAGGTATAACAATTGAACCAAAAATAAGTGTGTTTGATTTCTTCGCAGTTACTCAACTTTTGTAAAAACATAATTTTTCCTTTTTGTAGGTAATGGACGACATTTTTGCAAAAAAGGCATGGTGCGGCCCATTGGCGATTGCATCATCATCAGGCTTGAGTGTGACTGATGCCGAGAAAAGTGTCAATAACTTGGATAGTGGATGTGAGATAAAAGGCAAGTCACGAATTTTTCATGTATCATTTTTTAACGATACGCGGATAACAATTGTATTGATTTTATTGTTTGGATTATGTTACAGAGCCATCTACGTTAAAAACAAAACCGGCCATCTCGCTGTTCGTTAAAAGGTTGAAACAGAAAGAGGAGCACGAAGAAGCCAAAAAAAAAGACACCATGATCGAATGGAGATGGATAAAAAAACGATAGATCTTCTCGCGAATATTGCAGAAAGAAAATAAATTTAAAAAACTTCAAAATTGTTTAGAGCTGCGGTTATTATTAATTAAAATTAATTAAATGAAACCAAAAATGAAGACTACAAAAAAAAACATAATTATATTATATTGAATGTTAAAAATACATAATGAAAAGTCATTGATAAGCATTTTTTTCTCGGTTCGAGTTTCAAGTTCTGACACGCACACACCCCTTCCCCACTCACACCCAACAAACCCACAAAAATGCGCACTTTCGATGTTGATTTCAACATTAATGAGTTCAGTGGTTTACTGAAAAAGAAACTATTCGGAAATAAAGGGAAACGACGTTATACAGAATTATTAATATTATTACAGTAATTTTTATTGTACAACTCTATGCAATCGATTACAAAGCAATATTTTTATGAGTGTTTTAGAATTGCAAATTATTCATGATTCTGTTTCTTTTGTCAGTTCCTGCATTCATTGTTCGTTGATCGAAACTATTATTACGTCCCAAATTTCCTTGCGAATCATAAGCGATCCATCAGACTTCTCATTCGTCCTTTAAGTAAGCCAATACACCTTTCTACGGTCACTCTGGCTGCTGAGTGCCGGTAGTTGTAATTGTTTTGCCTCATTGTTAAATGCCCATTGTCCCGGAAAGGGGTCAAAAGGCGTTCGTGTAACTCATATGCGGCATCCCCTACAATATGAGCGCGAGCTGGAAACTTGTCAGGTTCTTTTAAATAATCGGCCACTTCAGACTGCCGAAAAACTCGTTGGTCATGAACAGATCCAGGATGTCCAGTATAGCAGTGCGTAATTAACGTTTTGTGATCACACACCAACTACAAAAACGTGAACAACGAATAATAATAGTAATATTAATAACAATTCAAATAATTGCAGTAATGATAATTTTTTTCAATGTTTCAAGCCATGGTGAGGATCTCTATTAGGCTGAATTTATTCTTTTTCCTATTTCATTTAATAGGTTTGCTGTGACTTGTTTTATAACGCTTGTTGATGTTTTTGAGGTCATATCCTCATGGTTCTTTATTGTCGATCATGTTATTTCATAGTTTTTTTGTCATCTTTGTTAAATTCAATCGAAATTTAAAAAAAGAACGCGTAGAAGCACATTGATAATAACACAAAAAATCAAGGTCATAACCTTAGAATCACCGACAAGCATCATGAAAAAGGCCAAATACAATAACGAACGTGTTATATCAATCGCCAAAAAAAGTAAATTTAACTTAATGAAGGTCCTCGCTAAAGATCGAAAGTCAACAAACAAAACTTGAATTTTTGTTAGCCACCTGACTGTAAGACCAAAGAAAACATTGGTCAAAATATTTAAAATATAGCTTTGCTAAAAGTCAATATAATATTTGCTTACCTGCAATTGGATGGAAGGGTAACCTTTGCGGTTTATATAATCAGCTGGGTTAACTTTTGGAGCATTGATCCGAATGTGGGTACCATCAATGGATCCGATGACCCCTGGAAAACCGCTGGCTATTTCAAAGCCTCGCATAACGCTCTCAGCTCGATCACCACTGGGCCATTGAATGAATTGTGTGCATTTTCGAAACAGAGCATGCGTGACTCTACGCACAGCTCTAACAGCCGTAGCTCTCCCCACGTTGAACCGATCACAGATCGATCTGCAATAAAGGAGAGTTAAGCACATGTGTACAGTGAAACTTGTTTTCAACAACAAATAATTGATGAACATCACTTAATGCTATTAAGAACATATAAAAGGTGTACAATGCTTTGTTCGAAAATGTCAATCGCTCACATGCTTTCTAAGCTTTGTATAAGACTGTTTTTTACCTGTATGAATCTGGCGTAGCCATTTTCCATACCGCTATCATCATTTGTTGATGAGCAGGGATTGTAGGACAGTCTTTTATTTTCCTTATTAAATCGTCACCGATGACTCCTAGAAGGTATTCGAATGTTGCCTTTGACATTCTGTAAACAGCAAGAACGACAACTCACGCGATTTTTTCCTTTTTATTTTTTCACTCGTAAGTGCACTTGGAAAGATACTGGATTTGTATGCATTCACAATTTAAAAGTAAAAAAGAAGATTGTAATTGAACCAAACCTGAAATGGCTTTTGAAATCATGATCCGCATAACGACGGACAACATGGTCATAACCTATAATACGCGGTCGAAGTTTTCGCTTTCCTCTCTCTCGTGAAACTATTTCCCACACTTCATCGGAATCGGAACTCGATGAGTTTTCAGACTCGTACATTTTTTTTCGCTGCAACACTAATGCGGTCACATTTTCGGCGATATTAGAATTAGACGTGGCAAATGTCAACTCCGTGGTAGCATTGGTAGCCATGTTTTTATCGTCTTGTTATTGCGCTTGTAAGCCTGTACGAGCTAGTGGAACGCATAATTTGCGATCGTGGTCGTGAGCCCGTACCGGCTAGTGAAACGCAATCTTACGATCGTGGTCGTGAGCGTTGTGGGCGATAAATGGAGTTCCACTAATATCTTAGTTGTGAGCCTGTACAGGCTAGTGGAACGCATGATCTTGCGATCGTGGTCTTGAGCGTTATGGGCGATAAGTGGAATGCACCCTCTCACGATGAATCGTTTGTTAGTTTAAAAAATCAAAAGACGCAAAAATAATTTCTCTCATGTTATTCTTATTCCGAAACGGCTCACGCAAATCTTCATCCAGATCTTTTTCATAGAGCGATAAAAAATTTAGCCTAAAATTGAAATGAGATTTTAGTTTAGCCTAAAATTTAAGTTAGATTTTGGTTCAGACTAAAATTTAAGTTAAATTTTGGTTTAGCGTGAAATCTTTATCCAGATCTTCTTCATAGAGCGATACAAAATTTAGCTTAAAATTGAAATTAGATTTTAGTTTAGCGTAAAATTAAAGTTATTTTGGTTTAGACTGAAATTCAAGTTAAATTTTGGTTTAGCGTGCAATATAAGTTAGATTTTGGCTGAGCCTAAAATTTAAGTTAGATTTTTGTTTAGCCTAGAATTCAAGTTGGATTTTAGTTCAGCCTAAAATTTGAGTTAGATTTTGGGTTAGCCAAAACTTAAGTTGAATTCTGGTTAAGCCTGGATTTAAGTTAAATTTTGGTGTAGCCTAAAATTTGAGTTGAATTTAAGCCTGTTAAAAGGCTCGAAAGCCTGTGTATAAGCTCGAAAGTCTGTGTATACGCTCAAAAACCTGTGTATAAGCTCGAAAAACTGCACAGAGAAAAAAGATTCGTTTGGTTTAGTTAAAAATAACAATATTCTTGTAGAAGTTCCTATATACTATATAGAATGTAGTAGAATTTCTATAAGAATTGCTACAAAACATAGTAATTTTTACAAATTGCACTTTTTCTTTGTTGACATTGTAAATAGTATTATGTGAACAAGAAATTATCGTGCGCAGAAAAACAATTTTGGTTCACTTCCATGCAAAATTTACAATGTTCGATAACAAATTACTACTAACTGAAAACGCCTTGAAAGCCGCAAATTTTAAATGTCAGCATAGTAAAATTCATCAACTTATAATATAATTTATATATACTGCGTGGTAAATTGTAATTTTTGCATGTGACTTTTTGCTATGAAGGATATACATTCCCCTACCTGGCATAGCAATTTTTCGATTTCTCATTCCGAACTCCGATCGGGCGACTAGAGACGCCAAAAAATGTAAATATAAGCCCCATTAGCCCATGATACTTTATAGTTATTGTGTCTTTTTTCCGCCCCTGCGTATATTCGATTCTTGAAGAATTTTGTTTTTTCTGTACTGTAACTGTAAAAAACTAAGAAATTGACTTTCACGAACATCTGATTTTTTTTTGAAATTTTAACCGACATATTGAATCGTCTATTTTTGAAATTTTCAATTTAATAATTACTTTAATTTGACAGTGGACAATTTTTTTGGTATAATGTTTCGATCCTCATTCGGATCCTCTTCAGACTTATTATTTCTGAATTTTTTGTACCAAAAAAATTGTCCACTGTCGTTTGGACCCACTGGCCGAATCGCAGCCGATTCTTCCTTCACTATTATCTCTATACAGCCGCATACCCAAATCAACACTTACTTTAATTTCAACTGTACATATATGTAATGGGGCATTCGAGGTCAAATCACGTGGTCATCGGCCTGATCCCCTCGGATTTAATTGCCAAATTTTTTTTTTTGCATATTTTGTTCCAAAAAAAGAGGTTATTTTATTCAGATTTTTATTACTTGTTTTACCCCATAAAATAATTTCCTGTTCCACAACTTTTGAGTAAAAATTAATTTGGACCAGGTTTAAAATAAAAGATTTTTTTTCATAAATTGTATAACTAAACACAAGTATTTTCATCATAGTTTGAGACTGGGCCGAAAATAATTTATGTTTCTTTTTTAGGGCGGGGTAAAGTTAATTCGGCGAAAAAAAGGCAATAGTGAAGGAAAAATCGGCTGGGATTCGGCCAGTGGGTCCAAATGACAGTGGACAATTTTTTTGGTATAACGTTTCGATCCTTATTCGGATCCTCTTCACATTTATTATTTCTAAAATTACATTCATTATTGTCTTATTTTGTATAATATATTTTACATTATAAGCTTAAGTGTTGTTATGTGTCATGACTGACCTGAATTTGTATGGGTAATTTTTAATCATTTGGTGAATCTTGGATAATATTCATTATGATATTATTGTATCAAGACGGGTCGTTGTTTTGTGATCCTTGGTGTCTGCGAGAGGTAGGATTTTAATATTTTAATGCTTAGTTAATGTTTTTTGTGATACCTTTGTGTACGTATTATTTACCTATGAATTTTATGTTTGATATTTTCCAAGATTCATTTTTGATCAAAATTAACAATTTTCATTACATGGTGTTTCGAGAGCTGAGTAGCGACTGAGTATTGCCGATTGCCGTTAGTTATTTTTCTTGCCGGACTAAATATGTTAACCGGTTTTGGACCGGTTTTAAATTGATAACTGTTAGATTTGGTAATGAATTTTCAATTAATGGATGGTAATTTAAGGTTTTTCAGTTGTTATTCAGAGTTTTATTAAATTATTGAATTATATATGCTGCTTAGTTTGTCGATGTCAGTTCTAAAATTGATCGCTTTTGAGTGCGCTTTAATCTGTATCATTTCCAGAATTAATCGCTTTTTGGGCGAATCTTGGAAAATATCATACATAAAATTCATAGGTAAATAACACGTACACAAAGGTATCACAAAAAACATTAATTAAGCATTAAATCATTAAAATCCTCCCTCTCGCAGACACCAAGGATCTGTTGTACCCCGAGCAAGTAGCAACAATACGTTATTGCCACATAGCAAGAGTATTGACCGGACGTTCCAGAACGTTCGATTTGTCAACGCTAACAAATAACTGCAGGTCTTTGACCGCTGCTGACAATGCAGCGCGTGTACAAATGACGAAACGCGATTATTCAAAATCGTGAGCCTCCAGCTCACGACAAAATTCGACAGTCTTCGAGGAACTCTCGAAGTGGTTGGTCGATCTTTAAACTTCACTTACAATTACTTAATTACTATTCGTATTGGTTTCCTCAATAAAGTGCGAATACTTTTCATTACATCGAACTGAGCAATTTCATTTGCATTGGCAAATACCCCACAATTCCGGATCTCATTTCCTCCTCTCGAGTCGAGTCGAAATTCGAGGTCACAACATTGGTGGCAGCAGTGGGATGCCAACAGTTCGAAAAATCGATATAATATCGATTGTACGAGAAACTGGACGAGAGAAGATACTCCAAGACTCCAGGCGACCGAGGACCAAGGATCCGAGGATCGAGGACGGAAGGACGATCAACCGAACTGAAAACTCCCTGAAGAGGCACTTGGTATCCAGCGACGACATCGCTGAAGAAGGCAATCAGTAGTCCAGACGACCAACGCAAAGAGGGTCAAGATCATCATGCGTCTTCTCATCTTACTGTAAGTGATGGAACAGGGGGCAAGTACGAGAACGGTCTGTGTACGTTACGGGTTGACCGCAGTGTTTCCACGGAAGCATTGTTGGCTCATCCCGTGCGTGCCTTCCACGATCCGGTCCTGGGAGACTTGGCTCTCAGGCGGTTGAGGCCACACTGGGGCGCTCCGAATGTTTCTCACACAAACATCGGGCGCTCTGTGGTCTTGGCCCACGGTTATTCTTGTCGGGGAGTGACGCTCCCGCCTAATTAGTCAACCAAAGCTGCTCGTCGTTAAGGCGGGCAGCGACTTGATGGGAGGCCTGGATAAGCGATTTGAACGAATACGCTAGGTTCGTCCGGCGTTTGCGCTTACTCCTGCAGTGGAAGTTGACACCCACGACCGGCCTAGTCATAGGTACCACAAGGAAGGAGTCTAGCTACCGTTTTGAAAGTGAGGTAGCTATTGCCCTTAAGTGGACCAAGTTGCTGACCATTAGAACGAGGGTCGCAGCGCGGCAGAGCTCGAGTAACCACGTTCCTTCGTGGTAGCCTCTTGCACAAGGAGCCTCCGCGAGGCGTTCCCTGCCGGCTAGCCGGTGCGTAGAGATGGTTTGCGTGAGGCACCTCCAAAGAGGGGTGTCTCGTATTGATTTTGTGCTGCCGTGTATGCCTTCAAAGGCGAGGTCACATAGGGATGGCAACTTCGGTTGTCATTTCCTTTATAATAAATGTAAGTGATGGAACAGGGGGCAAGTCATAGGTCCACTAGGAAGGAGTCTAGCTACCGTTTTTGAAAGTGAGGTAGCTATTGCCCTTAAGTGGGCCAAGTTGCTGACCATTAGAACGAGAGTCGCAGCGCGGCAGAGCTCGAGTAACCACGTTCCTTCGTGGTAGCCTCTTGCACAAGGAGCCTCCACGAGTCGTTCCCTGGTAACGTGAAGTTTCCTGAGAAACTAAGCGGCTAATTCCTGATGTCAAATGCGGCATGTCGTCCGGTGGTGTCTAGCCGGTGCGTAGAGATGGTTTGCGTGAGGCACCTCCAAAGAGGGGTGTCTCGTATTGATTTTGTGCTGCCGTGTATGCCTTTAAAGGCGAGGTCACACAGGGATGGCAACTTCGGTTGTCATTTCCTTTATAATAAATGTAAGTGATGGAACAGCCGTGTATGCCTTTAAAGGCGAGGTCACACAGGGATGGCAACTTCGGTTATCATTTCCTTTATAATAAATGTAAGTGATGGAACAAAAATTTTTGTAACTCGCCAAAGCCAGCAATTTTTTAACGTCATATGTCGGACGACGAGCTAGTAGACAGACTCAAATTACGCGGAAATAAGTCAATTTCGAGATCGCTAGAATCATTTTTTGATCGTTCATTAGATTACGATCGAGTAGAAGAATCAACCGAAAACTCAAAAAAAACGACGTAGGGCAACAGACAGTTCTGAAGAATTTGGACGTACTCCTATACCCGCTAGACGTATTAAATTTATAGAAAAGAAAAGAAGAGTCACTGTAATTGGACTACACCCTGAATTAGAGGACAGCGACCCTGAAGTAGAGAATAGCGACCCCTTTGACGTAGTAGAAACAGAACGCGGTCGAGAAATAAACCCGATAGATTTTTCATTGCTAAATATCGACGGACAGACGAACAATATGTCTAGACAAGAAACTCCAGAGAATGCGGAATACATGTCCCTTAAGGAGGCCCGTAGCCTCATACCCCGGTTTGACGGATCGAAACCGAAAGAAGTAGACGATATAATCGAAGCGTTCGATTATGCCGATAAAAGCGTGGCCGTGCGAGATCGCGCGTCGTTGCTAGAATCAGTATTAGCGACAAAAATCGTAGGAAAAGCCCGAAAAGATACGCGATATAAACAGATAAATTCTTTCCGACAATTTAAAGAACAAATGACAGCTTTGTATGGTACGCGACGTACAGTAGCTGCGTTGCAAGTCGAATTTAATACGTGTAAGCAGAAACACGGAGAAATGGTATTAGCTTACGGTCTACGACTTGAGGGAATAATGATGGAATTAATTGACGCAAGTACGATAAACGAAGCTACAGCCGCGGGCAAACAAACGATCGAAACATATGTACGTCAACTAGCTCTGCACAATTTCGAAAGAGGATTAAAAAGGGAATATCAGGTAATAATTAAGGCCCGAGGATTCACCGATTTAAGCGAGGCGCTCAAGGGCGCAATAGAAGAGGAAAAATCGATGCAAGGAGGAGATTCAATCTACCGTCAAACGCACACAAAAGAACCACAAAAATGCCACAAGTGCAACAGAATGGGGCACCTGGCCAAGGACTGCAGCAGTACAACTTCCGGCTATGGAAGACAGAGCCTTCCGGCAGCACCATCAAGATGTATGAATCAGGTAGAGGTGATCTGCCATTACTGCAAGAAGCCAGGACACTACCAAAGGGATTGTCGCCATCGAATACGAGATCAAGGACAGCAAAAATACCAAGGACCAAAAAAGGACTACCAAAGGCAGTCAAATGCGCGCGAGAAAAAGAAAGAACAAGATAAACCGCAGAACGAAAAACGGGACGGAATAATCGAAAAGAAAACCCTCAGCTCATTCGACATCGGAATGGTAACCCACAGACCCGAGAAAAACGATACAAGCACAGCTGCGAGGTCAATGGTATGTACGCTACGCGACGTTGAAGATGACGCGTTCGAGACGAAGAAATACGATCCGCAGCAAGGACGTATGGAAAAAATTTTTAATGTGAACGTTCCGATGGCCGAGGAAACAGCCAACGACTTCTTTATCCCTTCAATGCACGCGAAGAGCGGGATGCTCACACTGAAAGGGGATACAGGCGCGCAGTGCAGCGTCATCAAAAAAGGCGTGCTCGATCAAAGCATCGAAATAATAGACGAAATCGTTGAATTCAGAGCAGTCACTGGAACGACGTTTCGAGCATTGTGTAAAATCATGCTGGAGCTGGAGACTCCTACGGCAAAAATAAATCACCCATTTTTTGTTCTCGGAGATGATGTACTATTAGGAATTGACGGGCTAATGGGAATAGATCTTATGAAAAAACATAAAGTCGACATTTTAAATGGAGAAACAATTAAAATGTATGGGCACTGTATGCCCTTAATCAACGGATCAAAAAAATTGTCCCTACCAGCAAGAGCGGAAATTTTAATTTGCGCAAAGGCAACTGGCCCGAAGCAAGGAATCATATCAGGACGAACCTTGGAAAAGGGCGTGCAACTCGGCGAAGGGTTTGTCAAACGTGACGGTCACTGTTGTCTAACCGTGATACGTAATACAAACGAATATTCGCTCGAAATAGAGAGACCAACGGTCGAGCTCGAGGAGGACAGAGGAGACTCTGCCGACGCAGCAGAAATTCGAGCGCCCACGGCCGTAATAAATGCAGTCAACTCGTACTATGCGAATGAACGTATAGAAAACATATGGAAAGAAATTACGAGAGAAACACATCTCAATGCGGAAGAGGAAAAATATCTCAGGAATTTTTGCCAACAATATGCAGACGTATTTCATATAGAGGGTGAACCCCTATATGGCACGAACAAAGTACAGCACGAAATACACGTAAAGGAAAATACTCTCCCGATCAAAGTACGTCCTTATCGACTCCCAGAAGTACATAAACAGGAAGTGATAAAACAAACGAAGGAAATGCTGAAAGAAGGGATTATTCGGCCGAGCAAAAGCCAATGGAACGCGCCTTTGTTGGTGGTGCCGAAGAAAACCGGTGCTAACGGCATAATAAGAAAAAGGGTCGTAGTTGATTTTCGAAAATTGAATGACGTCACCGAAGGCGACTCATTACCCACTGCCTAATATTACAGAGATACTGGACCAGTTGGGACAAGCAAAATATGTTTCGACTCTGGATCTCGCATCGGGTTTTCATCAGATACCAATGGCGGAAAAAGACAAAGGAAAAACAGCATTTTCAACTCCGTTAGGGCATTACGAATTCAATCGCATGCCTTTCGGTTTGAAAAATGCGCCACTGACGTTCCAAAGATTAATGGACGCCGTACTAGCAGGAATACAAGGTATCAAATGCTATGTATACCTAGATGATATTGTCGTTTACGGAAGATCGTTCAAAGAACATAACGATCGACTCGAAGAAATTTTCGAACGGCTGAGAGAGGCGAAATTAAAAATACAACCTCGAAAATGCCAATTCCTGAAAAAAGAAACGCAATATTTGGGACACATCATAACAGAGGTAGGGGTAAAACCAGACCCGTCGAAAATGTCGGCATTACAGGATTTCACTGCTCCAAAAATCGTGAAGCAATTACAATCGTTTTTGGGACTGATAGGATACTACAGGAAGTTCATTTTGGACTTCGCAAAAATTGCGAAACCTCTCACGGAACTGATAAAAAAAGATAAAAAATACGATTGGACAGAAACATGCCAACTCGCATTCGAAAAGTTAAAGGAAAAAATCATCACTGCTCCAATTTTGCAATACCTAGATTTTTCGAAGCCCTTCGTTATCACGACCGACGCATCAGACAAAGCAATCGGAGGCATATTATCACAAGGGAAAATTGGATCGGATTTACCCATATGCTATGCGAGTAGGACGTTGAACAAAGCTGAAATAAATTATTCTATAACGGAGAAAGAAATGCTCGCGATAGTATGGGCGGTAGCTCAATTTCGGCCTTATGTATATGGAACTGCCTTTACAATCGTTACAGACCATAAACCCCTCACCTGGTTATTTAGCATAAAAGACCCAGGTTCGAGATTAATGTGATGGAGAATAAAACTTGAAGAATACGACTACACAGTCGAATATGAAGCTGGAAAAATGAATACAAACGCCGATGCGCTAACAATAAGATGTAACAAGACACAAGCGAAACATGAAACGATAATAGATACAGGAAGACTGGCTTTGGACGAGAAATGTTCCGTCACATCTAGAAATTTTAGATTAGAATCTTTATCAGATATAGAACAAAAAGTTCAAAATTCTTATTTACCCGCAATTAACATGACATTTTTAGAAAGCGAAATAAGAAAACTAAACGTTTCAGATTTGATCACACATAATACATTAACACACGATATAGTGCACGACGCAGCGGAATTAAATCGCATTGGAGACAGAATAGAAAATTTGAAAGAAAAACTAAATTCAAATAAGAAACTGTCAACTATGTACTATCAATCGGTCGGCACATACTCTATAGGATCATTCATAATTATATCTATTGTAGCATTGTGCACCGCTTCGAGGAACTCTCGAAGCGGTTGGTCGATTTTTAAACTTCACTTACAATTACTTAATTACTATTCATATTGGTTTCCTCAATAAAGTACGAATACTTTTCATTACATCGAACTGAGCAATTTCATTTGCATTGGCAAATACCCCACAATTCCGGATCTCATTTCCTCCTCTCGAGTCGAGTCGAAATTCGAGGTCACAACAGATCACAAAAAAACGACCCGTCTTGATACAATAATATCATAATCAATATTATCCAAGATTCACCAAATGATTAAAAATTACCCATACAAATTCAGGTCAGTCATGACACATAAGCACATTAAGCTTATAATGTAAAATATATTATACAAAATAAGACAATAATGAATGTAATTTTAGAAATAATAAATCTGAAGAGGATCCGAATAAGGATTGAAACGTTATACCAAAAAAATTGTCCACTGTCATTTGGACCTACTGGCCGAATCGCAGCCGATTCTTCCTTCACTATTGTCTCTATACGGCCGCATACCCAAATCAACACTTGAAAAAAAGGCATGTTTTCAAGATTTTTTTTTTGCGTAACGGATAGTGTTCGTTTATTGAAAAATTTACATATATTAAAGTAACATTTGAACAACATTCTCCTAAATTTGCATTGCAAAATATTCAAAATTGAGCGAGTGAAAATTAAACCCCGGAGGCGCCTCGAAAAAAAGTTGGTTTGCGGTGTGCACCATAACTCGCAACAGAATCATCTAAAACAAAAAAATCAAAATGCATTTGTTAAAGGAAATGTTCCTCGAGGTAATGACGAGAGGATTTTTTTTTCGATTTTTCGATTTTTCGTAGCACTTTGGAGCCAAAAACCCGATTTTCGCTAAAAAAAATCGGCTAATTTGTTGTTGAAAAATTAGTAATTATTAAAAAAAAAACAAAAAAGCTCTCGACAATACCTGGTGAATTATGTGAAGAAGTACTGTGCAAAATTTCAAAGCGATTGGTCCAGTAGATTTTGAGTTATCGTGCACACGGACTTCAAATATGACAAGTCTCAGAAAAACGGTTTGAAAAACGCAGAAGAGTTTGGTCGCTTAGCGCTCATTGCACATAAGTTTGAGAACACTTCTCGATTGCATAAAAATCTGAGAAAATTCATGCATATTAAAGGTACTCAAAAGATTAATTTTGCATAAAAATAATTTCAAAATGTTATTAACAAAATGATGAAAAAAAAATGAGTCAACAAATTTCCCCGCAACCCAA
The DNA here is from genome assembly GCA_946863875.1 of Alloplasta piceator. Lineage (NCBI taxonomy): Eukaryota > Metazoa > Arthropoda > Insecta > Hymenoptera > Ichneumonidae > Alloplasta > Alloplasta piceator. Next base: position 38,363,908 of record OX333072.1, on the reverse strand, counting down.
TTTTTTTCGTGATTCGTTTATTTTTCTGAATACGTATGAATTTTTTCAGATTTTTCAATTATCTTTGAATTTTTAGAAATTCAAAATAAAACTCGATAATTTTCTCATACTCACTCAAAGTCGTCGATGCCAGGTCCGTCAACTGTCGGGCCCATTCGTGAGAACTTGGCCCTGTACTGATTTGCATCTCTTCCATAAAGGCCAACAAAGCGAAAGAACCTTTATTGTAAGTACATGCAGCTACATAAGCTGCAATTTCCACAATTGTAGAGGTGCCACTGACTGACTTTGGAGAGATTTTCCAAATAAGTTGATTGAGACTCTCATTAATATTTTGCGTGAAACCTCCAAGACATCGCTGCAAAAGTGCGTCGTTGCTCAAGTCACTATGAATGAGCTCAACGGCTTCCAGACCGTCAGTAGGAAGGGCTGTGTACCTGTGTTTGAATGATTCTAGAGCATCTGCAGCTGCAGCTTGCTGCCATTCGCACCAGGAGTCTTCACCGCTTGGGCATTTCTCGTGCTGTGGGTTCTCGTCGGTTGAACTGTAGTGATGATAAGTTGCCCATATGGCATTTTTCATCTTCTCAACTGAATCATAATCACGTCGAATAGCTAGTCCATAGTAAACAGTCAATTTATCAATCATTTTAGCATTGAGCTTTCCTTTGCCAGAAAGGCTTTTTCTTTTTACTATCTTTCCGGCCTTGGTTTTTGTTTCAACTACGCTTGTTTTCACTAGTCCGGGCAGACGTGTTCCCATTCTCTTTTGGACATGCCCTATGCATTCTTTTTTGTTCATCAGAAAATCTTCACCATAAGGTTTTGCATTGACAACGCCGCTGTACGTCTTTGAGTCACCGTCTCCGATGTAGTTACGATATTTCACCCCAAGATTTTCCACCGATCGTTCGAACATTTCTATAATTGCTGATAAATCCATGTTTCCAGAGGGTCCCTCATGGTTGGCTTTGCAATCACCGCTATCCACATGCTCTTTGTACCACGCTTCGTATTCGGCAGAATCCAATTTCTTTTTCCAAGTCTTACAACCGTGGCAGTAACTGCTTTTTACAAAAATGTCAAGTACCTTTTCAGTACAATATCCAATTAGAGAAGCAACGCCAAATAACGAAGAGAATCCTCTTTTTTCCAAGTGCCGTCGCTGGATATAGTCAATTCTGACGTTTCTTCTACATTATCTGTTTCTTGTGCAGCCGATGCGAAGAACTTCTTGGCCACATTTTGTATCGCTTCATAATGTTTTTCCATTTATAAATTATAGGCTGGTTTCGATAAGAAAGCACTCGTCAAATCCATTAGTCCGCAGAACTTATTGCATCCGGCTAAACCTAAGCCTAACCCTCGCATTACGAAAGCAAATCGATAATTGACATCGTATACACCACTGTCTATTCTTTCACTTGATGGAATGTAGTGAGGCTGTTTACACTTTTCACATGTAACCTTGATCTTGAAACCAAGACCTTTTTTACATGTTTGGAATGTAACTTTTCCATCACACTTCACACATTTCCTACAGTAGCAATAGTCGAAAAAACAAGAACGAAATCTATCATTCGATAATGTTTTTGGATGTCTTCTACCACCCCAGCGGGATTATTTTCAATTTTTTACGCTTTTGAGGAGGCACTTTTTTTCGGTCGGCACCATTGCCCAATACTGTTCTCACGATCTAGTCTGCTTACTTTTTGGGGCATTTTTCGAGGTACGAACACGAACGAAAACGGACTCAAACTGTTAGTGTGACTTGCTACTGCTCAGCACAGCATACAGCGGTCAACTGATGTACAGACTAATGTGTATGCTAATATACACCATACCTCGAATATACATAAAGGGACCGGAACAGGCCCGTTTATCAAGAAATTTATTCGGAGTCGAAAAATACAATAGCGCGCAGCGCAGCTGCCGCCCAGGTATAAAACCCGGCATGGAGCAATAGACGCTCAAATACTCATAACTTCGTCAATTTTACTCCGATGGACTTGAAATTTTAACATAATATTTTTGAAATATTCTGCATTCATTTGAAAAATTAAAAAAAAAAATTAAAATCCTTTACCTCGCCCTTAATTAAAGAAAAAAAATTTGTTTCCAAATGTTGAAAATTAAATATTTCAATGATGGTTCCCTATAGGGAAAAAAGAGACAAATAAATCGTATCTTGGTAAAAAAAAATTGGTCCTATATTTTGATAACATATTTTCTGTATTCTGTAAAATAACCTCTTCTTTTTGGACTAAAATATGCCCGAAAAAAATTCGGCAACTAAATCGGAGGGGGTCAGGCCGATGACCACGTGATTTGACCTGGAATGCCATAATATTTAAATTTGACTCGTTTTCCCGGGCATTTCATCACTGATATATCATAGAAATAAAAGATATTTATGAGCGGTCGGTAACGTAATAGGTAGCGTGTTAGGTAGTTAGGTAGGATGGATAGGCAGGTCGAGGGTTTGATTCCCTCTTGAGACACATGAAATTGCAATAATAAAATGGGGTTATTTTCAAAATTTTCAAAAAAATGTAAATAGTCCTGAAGGTATGTAAATAAAAAATATTAATATTAACAAATTTTGCAAAATAATAATAATAATAATAATGTAAATTAATAAATTTTGCAAATTTTGCAAATTTAACAAAATAAGACTAAGATGAATGTAATTTTGAGAAATAATAAATCTGAAGAGGATCTGATGAAGGATCGAAATGTTATACAAAAATTGTCCAATTTTATTTGGAACCACTGGCCGAATCGCAGCCGATTCCTCCCTTCACTAATTCTCTACACGGCCGCATATCCAAACCAACACTTGAATCAACTGGCTCAAAACTCGAAGAAAATGGCCTTCTTCAACGAGATTCTACAATTATTTGGTTGCATCATCCTTGCAGTCTTCAAGAACTGGAAACGCAATAACATCGCCAAAACTCGTTACCACCAACAACTACGGTTTTTACTGAAATGCAACAAGATCCTAATTTTTAACAACAAAAATAAATTTAAACTCAAAACAATCTTATACAAAACTTACAATTCTTTACTTAACATAGAGTTTGATGACCCGAATTATAAAATTAAAATACTCAACAAAAAAATTCAAAAAAACAGAACTAATTGCGAAAGCTCCAAAACACATAAACGAAAAACTCTTCAAACTTGAACAAATCAAACTAAACAGAATATCAAAAGAATTCTTTGACAAACACCAAAAGCAATAAAATAACCTCAGGTATGAAAGGACACGAAATATCCATCAGCACATTTTTAATTATGACGAATTCCTAAGAACAATCGCATCACAATCGAATCGAAATCAAGGAAACATAAACGATCAAAATCAATATACAAGGCAAAAACCGACATCACATATTAATCTTTTTAATTCTGCAACATCAAATAATACTCAACACAACATAAGCAATAACATAATTAATGACCCATTAACTAACATAGAATCAACAATCTCAAACAACAATGTTAAAGAATGGCTAATCAATCTAACAAACATAGACATTCCATCACATATATCAATCTTTTTATCATTAGGTGAAAAATTTTGCTTTCCAGACATAAAACCAACAGATAGTAAAACATACATTTACAAAACTATCTCAGAATTTGAATGGAAAATAGATAATTTTCTAGAAAAACCAATACAAGATGAAATTAGAAAGAAATTCACCAAATTGATTGATAAAGTAAAAACTCCAAACTCATTCTTTAACACCAACAAAATTATCAAAGATACATCTACTTTCCTCAAAAACAATCCTCAATTAATAATTACAAGAGCAGATAAAGGAAACTCAACCGTTATATTAGATAAATAAGATTACATTACCAAAACCCATAATTTACTGGCAGACGAAACAACATATAAAATCACAAATAAAAACCCACTTAGCAGACTACAAAAAGGCGTTAACCAAATTCTCATAAGATGGAAAAACCTTAAAATAATAGATGGAACCACACAAAATCATTCAAAAGCAGAAAACTGTAACTTAGCATGATATACTGTCTTCCAAAAATTCACAAGCAAAATTATCCGCTACGTCCAATAGTATCTTCTATCAATAGCCCTACACAAAAATTAGCCGAATTCATCCAAACAAAACTCTCAAAATTAATAGACACCACAAACTCATACATCCAAGACAACTTCTCAGTTAAAAAATTGGTATCAAACATCATTATACCTGATAACTACAAACTCATTTCCTTTGATGTCGTCTTACTTTACACTAATGTGCCTTTAGAATTGATCATACAAAGGCTCCAAAAAACGATCAAAACTTTTCTCAGAAAAATTTCCACTAAACGAAATAATAAAAACAATAGAATTCATAATGTTCTCAACCTTCTTTACCTTTAACGACAAAATATATCAACAAATATTTGGTTCACCAATGGGTTCACCGTTGGCCCCGACATTATCAAACACTGCCTCGAAAAACTAAAATTCACGATACCAATCTATAAAAGATACGTAGACGATATTATCATAGCTCTTCCCACGGACAAAATAGAATCAACACTTAATCTCTTTAACTCGTATCACACTAAACTACAACTCACAGTTGAAATAGAAACAAACAACAAAATACCATTTATAGACATCTTACTAATCCGAAAAAACAACTCAATAATTACCGACTGGTACAGAAAACCTACCTGGTCAGGTCGATTCATAAACTTCTTTTCTCACCACCCTCTTAATAAAAAAAAAGGAATTATAACGGTGTTAGTAGATAGAGCGATAAAACTATCAGACGTTTCCTTCCACCAAAAAAACATTGAACTAATTAAAAACACAATGACACAAAACTGTTATCCAATTTCGTTCACAGAAAAGATAATAAGACAAAGACTAACATTAATTCAGGCACAATTAAATAAAAACAACACATTTGACTCCTCTAGATTGATAAATTTACCATATACTGAAAATATTCACCACCAACTAATCCGTCTCTTTCGACAATTCAATGTAACATTAGTCACCAACAACCAACACAACATTCGCTCTATCATCAGTTCCAAAAAAGACAAAATAGACAAGATGAATAAATCCAACGTAGTTTACCAAATCGATTGTAACGATTGTGATGCATTGTACATAGGACAAACAAAAAGATATCTTAAAACCAGAATCAACGAACACAAACATAGTCTAAAACACACTAATACACAGAATACAGCGTTGGCTAAACACGGAATCGAATTAAATCACAATTTTAAATTTGATGATGTCAAAATTTTAAATAATGAAAAATGGCTAAAAAAGCGATTAATTCTTGAAATGATACAGATAACTCATTACCAAATCTAACAGTTATCAATTCGAAACCGGTTCAAGACTCGTTACTATAATTCGTCCGACATGTAAAAATAATTAACGGCAACTTCCTCAACCGTAACAAATATCCCCCACTCTTCAATACTTGATCCCACTGCCTGAACCTCCTCACTCGTCTCTAATACTCATTCGCTACTAAGCTCTCGAAACATCTTGACCGTTTAACAACATCATGTAATGAAAATTGTTAATTGTGATCAAAAATGAATCTTGAAAAATATCAAAAACGAAAATCATGGGTAAATAACATATACACACCTTCTCACAAAGAACATTAACTAAGCACTAAAATATCAAAACCCTCTCTCTCTCGTCGACATCGAAGATCACAAAAAAACGACCCGTCTTGATACAATAAATTCATAATGAATATCATCCAAGATTCATCAAATGATCAAAAATTACCCATACAAATTCAGGTCAGTCATGACACACAACACATAAACTTATAATATAAACCACGTCAAAACATATCAAAATCTATTATACAAAATAAGACTAAGATGAATGTAATTTTTAGAAATAATAAATCTGAAGAGGATCCGAACAAGGATCGAACGTTAGATAAAAATTGTCCAATTTTATTTGGAACCACTGGCCGAATTGCAGCCGATTCCTCCCTTCACTTATAAGCTCGAAAGTCTGTTTATAAGCTCGAAAGCCTGTGTATAAGATAGTGAGGGGAGAGAGAGAGAGATAGCGCGATGTTAATCTCGCACACACTCACATTCCCACTACCACATACAAGCCCCTCTCTATCGTATCACACCAAGAGGCTATAGAGATTTATGTTCTTATAACATTCGTACTCAAAAAGGACGTGTAAGTTTGGAAGTATATTTATTAATTAACAACAGCGTGGAATAAACTGCAGTAAAAGAAAAAAACGTATCGCCGTAGCAGAATGCGCCTTGCCTCTTTTTTCCCGCACCAGCAGGACGTAGTGTTTTTTTCTCTAGAGGAGAAAACCTAAGAACTAAGTATCACATTTTGTTACTTCAAATTTCAGTCTATAGAGGCGTGAAGATCCATCGACCATTGACGTCGCGGCTGTTGTCCACATTACTCCCCTTAAGTCTTTTCAGGCGGGAGTTTGAAAGAGACTTTCTTGTTCGTGTAAGTTCTTGTTGGAATGTTCGTGATGGAGGTCCACTCGTGTTCTGGTACTCGATCAGCGTCCGAGGGTTCAGCATCGCTGTTTGTATCCGTTTTGGCGATGTAAGCTGGCTTTAGCCTCTCAATATTTATGTTTTTTTAGCGTACCGTCAACATCCAGTTGAAAGAGCACGTCCGTATGTCTCTTCGTAATTCTACATGGTCCTCTGTAGGGTTGTTCGAGTGGCGCCTTTACGTGATCACAACGTATAAATGCATCGCTGCATGTGTGTAGAGCTTTGGCTATGAAAATTCTCGATTTCACGTGGTATGCTGTTGGAGTCGGTCTCAAACCTCTCATGAATTCTCGATGTTTTTCTAAAAAGATTTGAGGATCTGCTGCGAAATCTGCGTTGATGAAAAATTCTCCAGGCACGCGCAATGTCGTACCGTATAGCATTTCTGCCGGTAAGGCTTGTATATCCTCCTTTAGGCTCGTACGAAGTCCTAGCAGCACTGTTGAGAGAATTTCTGTCTAAGACTTTAGCGAACACATCAGTGCCGATTTCAACGTTCGATGCCAGCGCTCTATGATGCCATTTGACTGCGGATGATATGGAGATGTTCATTCCTTATTGCAGCCGATCAATTTTGCCAGTGCCCTAAATAGGGACGACTCAAATTGAGATCCTTGATCTGAAGTGATTGTTGTTGGCGTACCATGATGCGCGATTCAGTTGTCGAATAAGGTGGTGATGACTGTGTCGACGATGACGTCCTTGAGAGGCACAGCGACGGGCCATCTCGAAAAATCGATCGATGATAGTCAAACAGTATTTGAATCTTTTGCGCTCCGGCACCACGATGATGTCTAGATGTATGTGTTCGAATCGATCATCTGGAACGTCTATGTGCTTGGGCTGAAGGCGAGTGTATCGATGAATTTTCGAACGTTGGCATGGAAGACATTCTCGAGCCCAAGTCACGATGTCCTTCTTGATTCCCGGCCATACGTACTTCTCTCGTACTTGGCGTGAGGTAACGGATGTGAGAGTCCGTGAATTATGTCAAATGCTACCCTGCGCAGCGTTTTCGTCAGGTACGATCGTACTATTCCTGTCGAGATGTCACAGTACATTCCTGCATCGTCAAAATTCAATTTGTCGAGCTTCAACAATGATCAATCGTTCTCAAGTAGTTTTAGGAGCGGCGAAAATTGCAAGGAGCTCTCTGTCGTACGTGCTGTATCGTGTCTCGGTTTCTGAGAGCTTTCTGGGAAACAAACCTATTGGTTTCCACTCGTCGTTTTCTTCCTGCTCGAGAGTCGCTCCGATGGCATTTGTTGATGCGTCGGTCGTCAGCCTCATGGGTTAGTCCGGTGCAGGATAGTTGGTGAGAGCAACAGTTGAAAGAGCTCCTTTGCAGGCTTCGAATGCTTATTTCGCCTCCTTGGTCCAGTCGGTTGGTGTTTTTTTTTGGAGCTTTTGGATTTTGTCTTTCTTTTTGGAGCTTTTCAGGTAACTGGTGAGAGGAAGTTGGAGTGTCGCTGCATTCTTAAGACATGGACGATAATAATTGAACATGCCCAGCAAGTTCCGTAGTTCCATCACTGTCGAAGGACGTGGATAGTCGTCGATGGCTCTTACTCTCTCTGGATTTGGATGGAAACTGTCACCGGTGATTTGATATCCGAGGAAAGTAACTTGTTTTTGTCCAAAAATGCACTTGTTGACATTGATGAATAAGTTGTGATCCGAGAGTCGCTGCAAAACTTGTTGTAAATGATCTCTATGCTGATCTTCGCTTTCCGATATCACTAGGATGTCGTCTATATATACGAAGATGAAGTCTAAGCCATGAAAAATATAATCAATGTATCTTTGGAAAGTTTGTGTGGCATTCTCCAGTCCAAACGGCATCCCGACGTACTCGTATAGTCCCCACGGAGTCGTTATGGCTGTCTTCGATATGCTGTCCATGTGAACAAGGATTTGGTTGTACGCTCTCTCGAGATCTATCGTCGAAAAGATGTTTTTCCCGTGGATGACGAGAAACAGACTTTGAATCAAAGGCGGTGCATATTTGTCTGGAACGGTGATACTATTCAACTTCCGATAATCCCCACAGAGACGATAAGTATTGTCCTTCTTCTTAACAGGGTGTATTAGACTCGCCCATGCACTGCTAGACGGACGAATCACCCTGCTGTCCAAAAGTCGTTGAATCTCAGTTCGGGCTGCCGTCGCCTTTTCGCCGAACAAGGTACGAAATCGTTTAGTCACAGGTGGTCCCGTAGTGACGATCATGTGGCTGAATTCGTTGTTGGTCTGAGGTGTGAAAGACCCTGGCTTCGTGATGCTGACAAATTTCTCAAGCAGATCGCCGTAGGGCATAGTCGTGTTGATTGTCGAGACGCTGTGCACGTGAGCTCGAATCACCTTTCCGTTCGTTGTGCAACCAGTGACAGAGTCGATTAATTACTGATTTCGTAGGTCGATGAGGAGGTGATGTTGTATCAAAAAGTCTGCGCGCAGGATCGATTCCGGAACGTCAGCGATTATGAAAGACCAACAGAAGCTGCGTCGTAGACCCAAATCGACATCGCTTGCGTGAAGACCGTAGGTCGATATCGGTGATGAATTTGCTGCGAACAAAGTGAGATTAGGGTTGCGAGAACGATTTTTGAAAAGATGAGCCGGAAACAGAGAAACCAACGATCCTGAGTAGACCAAATATCGGTGGTGTGTTTTTGTGTCGTGAAGATTTAATCGAATGTCTTTTGATGGAACAGTGGTACTCGAAACGCTGCCGTCGCGAACCGCGTGAACGTACGACAGCGGAATTAGTTTCCCGGGTTGGAGTTGTTAGTAAAGGTGCACGGCGTTGTACAGCGTCTGGCGTTTTGGCCAAACTGGCGATGGTAAAAGCAGAGTCCTTGCTGGCTCGAGCTTCGTTGATTTCTATCTCGGCTTTTTGAACGTGATCGTCCTCGAAAATTGTAATTGGCTTCGTTGTGCTTCTGTTGCTGTTGTTTCTTCATGTCAAGTTCATTCAACTTCACTTCAATTCTCGACAGAGATGGTGTCCTCGGTCTCGAGTGCGAATTGTCGACTGCAGCGACTGTACTCTGTTGCATAGGCACGTTCGGATTGTTCAAAGTCACCGTCTCAATCAATCGATCCGCCATTTCCGCCAGTGCGTTGAGATTCAGCGTATCTAATATCAAAAGCAATGGTCTGATGGTTGTTGAAAGACGACTTACCCAGAGATTGTGGAGCGATTCTTCATTGATGCTGTCTGCGGCAAAGTCTTTCATTTCTCTGAGTAGCTGCGATGGCTTCTTTTCTCCAAGGACAAGATCGTTGAGCAGGCGGTGTATCTGCTTTTGCCTAGATTCTGTCACTCGACTAATGATAGTTTGTTTGAGCATATCATACTTATCCGTCGCTGGTGGCGTGCTAATAATGTCTGTGATTTGTTGCAGCGTTTCTGAATCCAGAGCTCTCACCGTTGAAATATATTTCACATCGTCTACCATATTTCAGCATCTACCATCTGAATTTGTTGGGGCTGTTGGAGGTTGGTGCGACACTTCCGGAATTCGCGGTTTGTCTCGGTGGTAATTCCAGAGTTGGATCCAATGTAGTATTCTTCGAATCACTCCGATGAGGTGAATGTCCGGAAAACATCTCGATTTTGCCGATTCACTATTATTGTCACCGGTATCACGGAATAACCACCAAAAATATTTTCCTTGCCACGTGGAAATGTGCGCTCGCTAGTCCGATTGTTAAGCCACTTCCATCACGTCAGGGTCACAAATTATAGAGATTTATGTTCTTATAACATTCGTACTAAAAAAGGACATGTAAGTTTGGAAGTATATTTCTTAATTAACAACAGCGTGGAATAAACTACAGTAAAAGAAAAAAACGTGTCGCCGTAGCAGAACGCGCTTTGCCTTTTTTTCCCGCACCAGCGGGACGTAGCGTTTTTTCTCTAGAGGAGAAAACCTAGGAACTAAGTATCACATTTTGTTACTTCGAATTTTAGTCTATAGAGGCGTGACGGTCTATCGACCATTGACGTCACGGCTGTTGGCCACAAGGCAGAGCGCCGCGCGCCATTTATCGCAGACACTCATACCTTCCTACACTCGCACAAGGCCTCTCTGTGAAAGTCGTATTACACCGCTTATACACGTGCTAGTATATTTATAGAGACGTGACCGACGAACTGTTGACGAATTTTTCCGATGTTAAATATTCGGATTGATTCGCCCAAAATGATGATATCTCTGTATCGCGTGGGCGGAAAAAAATAACAATGGATTCAAATGAAAGATCAAATTATTTCTAGATCACTAGAGCTTGTAAATTTTAAAAATATGGTCGTATTTTTTAGTAATATCGGATTGAAATTCAAATCGGGTTCGGCGGGAGGCATTTTCGCGTATATAAGAGTGCGCAGCGATCTCGACTGGGACTCTCCCAGTTTTTTAATATTTGGCGTCGAAACGTTGCCGCGCCTCTTGATAGAGCCCGTGTATAAGCGTTCCAGGTCGACTGTCAAATAATTTTCGCGACGATAAATATTCGGAATAATTCGCCTAAAATCATGATATCTCAGTATGGGGTTGGCAGAAAAAAATAAAAATGGACTCAAATGAAAGAAAATTATTTCTATATCACTAGTGCTCGTAGATCTTAAAATGGTTATCGTGTTTTTGAGTAATATCCGATTGAAATTCAAATCGGCTTCGGCGGGAGGTATATTCGCGTATATAAAGTGCGCAGCGATCTTGACTGGGATTCTCTCAGTTTTTGAAGTGAATACTTCTTATGCGACGAAAGCCAGACAGTATCCGTTGTCCGTTTACGGGACAAGAGAATGGAGGAATACGATAAGAGAGAGAAAGAGTGATATGTGAGCAAGAGAGAGCGATAGGCCATTAACAGCGTGCCCGCCTTGTACGTGTTCAGTACGTATATAGGACAGCAGCGCGCGTGCGCGTCGTTGTGCGTCATTTTATCCAAGAAGCGAGAGAAAGAGTGACGTGTAAACGAGAGAGAGAGAGAGAGCGATAGGCCCACAGCACAGTATGCCCGCGTATACGAGTTAGTATGTATTGTGACCCTCCGCTGTTGTAATGAATTTTATCCACGAGCTTTTATAGTTTGAATGCCTCGCGATCAACGATTATGAGAGCCATTGCCAGGGAATTTCCTCAAGAGTTCGATTAGATAACTCTTGTGCAATAAATTTCATGATTATTCAGATCAGCAAAATAAAATGTGCCATCCCTCCGACAGTAATAATATTAATTTTCGTTATCATCGGACGAACGGGTATTTAACAATAATTAAACGACATTACGACAGTACACGGGCAATTTGTTCTACTAACCGTTAGGGTGATTACGTGCAGTGAACGTACCAACTGTTCACCGTTGACCGATTTACCGTTTTGATGCGTTCTCGCATGATTCACTGACGACACAAGGTAAACAGGATCCTGATAGCAATTCTCACATCCGTTTAAAACGTGCAATTTTCTTTGTATTACCTGAGGGCACAAATTGACACTAAGACAAAACAAATACGAGTTCCTTTGGCGTATGCCACTTGTTCTATGGAAAATTGCCCAAAAGAAAAAATCAATGTTATCGAGATGATTTATTTGATTCTTGAATCAAAACATAGCGAGAAAAAAAGGTGAAAGGGAAAAGTTTTTAGGATAACACCCCTGATCCGGGAAAGAAGGATACAAGGGGGTATTCTAACAAAATATGAGATTTTTGACCTCTTTCTCAATCTTCTCGTCATTCGAAAAAAGGACAATATTAGAAAAGGTAGAAGGTTTGGGTTCAGTTCTAGATATCTGCTCGTCCCTGCTTAGTTCGTTACTATTGGTCCACGACACTATTGTCCTATCCCCTCCCCGGTCGGTGGAAGAGAATCGCTGCATCCGATAAGGTTCAATTCGCCTATTGTATCGGATATTCTTCCCCATCACACTCTCGCAGGAGAATTGCGCCACGCCTAGGGCTGACGTTGGTTTGCAGAGTGAATAATTTGGAAGAACCCGAACGTAGTAGGGTTATAGACTTCATGCAAGATTGTTATTATTTATCGGGGTCGATAGGTCGTTCTTCGCTCCGAATCCAGAATTATATCTTCCGTCGAAATTTCCGGGGTCAAATTTTCCTCAGTTGGAATCGCGTCGGCGTCTACTGTCGATTCCCGGACACCTTTCCTGGACAATCATGCGGTGTATGGATTGTTTCACCAAGTTTCTGGCAACGATAGCATCGACGTACAAGAGGCATTCCACATCCCCTAGCAAAGTGTCCAACCTGGTTACAATTAAAACACAGCGGGAGCGTTGGGTTCGCTTGAGCTCCAGGCTGTTGAGAAGCCGAACTTGGTCGCGTTCCCTGGTAATGACCGGAAGACGTGCGCGCTAGTGCTCTCGGTGCTGCATCATTCATACGAGCTTCGCTCGTACTCTGATCCTCTTCCTCGTAGCCTCGCTCGGATCCCGTATTTCTTTGTTTTTCATTTGGAATATCCGCAGCTATTTGGAAGGATACTCATTGAGGGAAACGAGATCTCTCAGGCGGTGGAGGAGCCTGGTAGTATTTTTCCGCCGCAAAAATATCCTCCAAGTGAGTCGCACCAATTTCGAGTGACTCAAAGCTCGTAATATCTGCTCGAGGTATGGCAACTTGCAATTTAGGCAACATGTTACGATGCGCGCAATCCAATTGTTCCATGAGCATTAGTGGAGGTTCCACGCGATCCATGGATCTTAAGCAAGTCAGAAAGTGGGAAATCGATTGGACCCTGTGTTCTCCAAAGAACCTCCGCTCGTAGAATAAACTGGGGGTCGTGGTTGCCGGAATGCTACCTCACACTGACGCCAGGTGTTCAAATGGCCGTGTTGGTTCCGATACCATATTCTGGCAACTCCGGAAAGAAACAATGGTAACATGTTAATTAAATCGATGTCCGCGAATGCCCATGCAGAAATTTCGATAGGGATCCGGCTGGATTCTGGCTCACATCCCGCGCTCCCGATCGGGATCTGATCGGGATCGATACTGAGAGTGATTGTAACATCCGCCCATTAGATTCGGATGAGGATATCGAATCGGGATCCTCTAGGGATACAGAACCGACATCCTGTAGGAATACCGAACCAGGATCCTCTAGGGATACCAAACTGGGATCCTGTAGGGATCCTAGACATATCCCTGACAGAATCTTTCAGGGATGTAGGAAGGATCACAGCTGCAAGAAACACTCATACGAGATCTGAAATCCGAAATTATTATTTAGATATTAAACTGGCGAAATGCACGTAATCAAGAATAAAGATTTAGTAGCTGACCGCATAACATTGCGTCATAACATTTCTCCCTAAACAATAAGTCAGTCTTGGTAAGAAAAAAATGTTGTTTACCAAAATTCAAAAACTTACATTTTAAAAATAAGAAAACACCATCCTGGAAATTTCAGGATCTTTTAAGTACGGTACACGGTATTACATAAAAAAAATTTAACCAAAAATTTAATGTTGATCGTGGATTTAGATGTTTATAAAAAATTCATATTTTTGAAAAAACAAAAAAACCTTTCTGAACACTTGAGGATCCTTTGAGATCAGTACAAGGTATTATATCAAAAAAATTAAACGAAAAATTTAATGTTGAAAGTGGATTTTCACGATTAAAAAAAAAATTTAATTCTCCAAATTCAGCATTTTACAAAATTTTGTTTTGGAATTTTTTTTTTCGTACATACAAGTATACTCTTCACGACGAACCCAGAACGATTTTTTCGTTACTGTAATAGTCTTCGAGATATTTATTTTAATTTTTTTCCATTGGTAGAACTTTGTTTTATTAAAAACGAAAACTTCTGACCAAATTTCATCTAAATTGAAAGGGGTCGATTCCAACTCTTCGTCGATTTGACATGGAATAACCCGTATATATACCGTTATAATTTGCAGCCCAATCATCGTCGAATTTATCTGTTTCTGCCACATCCAAGCGTTCCTCTATTGTTTTATTTTTTATTTTTTCCGTAGCCCAATGAGACCAGACGATACTTTGTTGATGGGTCCATATCCGAATCTAGTGTGTATGCGTATGAAATTTTTTTAAATTTATGTGTACGAGAGCCTCGTTGTATGTATCTGTAGTATAAAACAAAAGTTATTAAATTCTGACTTGTTCAGATTAATAAACATTTTTAATGAAGTGTTTCTGAAGAATCAAAAGCAAAGATACGTGGACAGACATCCAGATAACTGCGTTGACCCTCCACAGTCTGCGTAGACATCTAGATGTCTATGTGGACTCTCCGTAGGACCCTTCGGAGTCTGCGTAGACATCTAGGTGTCTATGTGGACTCTCCATAGGACCCTTTGGAGTCTGTGTAGACATCTAGGTGTCTATGTAGACTCTCCATAAGACCCTTTGGAGTCTGCGTAGACATCTAGATGTCTATGTCGACTCTCCGTAGGACTCTTCGGAGACTGCGTAGACATCTAGATGTATATGTAGACTCTCCATAGGACCCTTTGGAGTATGTGTAGACATCTAGATCTCTATGTAGACTCTCCGTAGAACTCTTCAGAGACTGGGTAGACATCTATATGTCTATGTAGACTCTCCATAGGACCCTTCGGAGTCTGCAGTAACATTGAAAAGTTTAGATTTTTTTCTTACGTGCACCTTCTTTGATTTCAATGACCCAGACTGGCCAATCTTTGAGTGGTGACAATTCCTCGCAGCTGGATACACTTTTGTGCATCGTGATCTCGTTTCCGGGAAAACGTGGTGTTTCAGCTATTAACCTAAAAACGTAAAATCGTATATAATCATGCAAAATGGCCAATGTTGTATTGCATGCATGCAGGCATTAATAGATTAATAATTTAATTTATTGCATACGTATTTTATTATATTATTGTATTTTGATATATGAAATTATATAAAAATACTTACGTTTCATTACTGAAGATCCGTTCATGTCGAGACAGCAACCGCAAAAATATACGTTTTTTAGTAAATCCAAGATAAAACACGTTTTATTGACGCTTCGATTATGTTTTTTTTCTCAAAATATAATTGATGTGAAAATTATTAGATTTGGCGAAAATTCACACAATAAAGTTTTAAGACACGTGTTTGAGAGCAATGTACCGGTCGAGACTTCGATGAGGTTATGCTTCGCAAACGCCAAAACCTGTATTCCAATAGGGAGTCCCGATTTGGGGAATCCGTAGCAAATCCCGATAGGGATACCCATAGGGACGGCCGATTTGGGGAGTCCATGCCAAATCCCGACAGGGATTTGATGGGACGTAGAGTGTCCCTATCGAAATTTCTGCATCGGTGGAGAAAGAACCTTTCCTTTGTTAATTCGTGTCAAGAAGTCATCGATGTCCTCGCCGCGTGCACCAGCGAAAATTAAGTTCCATTTTCTCATGATGTTGTATGCCGTCAAGGCAGCTACCGGATTTTGTCGAACGTTACTCGGGTTCGTTTCGCTCCTACGTACCGGGGACCAGACTTGCCTCACGGTCTTGACTCGATCCCTTGGTAAATCGAAAGGCGTTGATCGATTTGAGATACGCTCATCATATCGAGCTTCTGCGAACTGGGAATTATGCGTCGAAGTACGCGGAATAGCTCCCGTGTTTCGTGATCTCAAATCCAGGGGCAAAGGCTCATCCATGTCCACCTGGGCTTCAGATGTTCGTGCAACCCGTTCCTGGCGATTCACGCCGGGTAAAGTCGACGGACGTGCTATCTCAGCAGTCATCTCGGTTTCGTAATCAAAAGATTCCCCTCGAACCGTTGGAATCGTAACCTGAAGAGAATTCAATGAATTGCCAAGTGTATTAGTACCGTGGGCTGTCGTACAAGTCCACCGTACTAATCGCGTAACCAATTCTTCTCGCTAACCTGTAATGTCCAAGCCACGACGGCTCATTGCTCGACGCAATTGATCTTCGGTCCAGGTTCTCAGAGCTGCTTCCATTTTGTATGATACTCGTAGTATTAAGCAAAGATGATGAGTCCCCAAATTAAATGAATGTTTGCGATACAGATAATTATAATGAAAATTGGAGTAAATAATGAAAATATGTGGACAAGAATAAAAACAACAATAACAACAAAAAGTATCTCGCTTAACCTTGCTGAAAAAAGAGAAAAAAATTGCCCTTCACAGGGATGGGCTTAAAGAAATTGTGTGAAAATGGATTTCTCAATTTTCAAAATACTTTTATTACAGATTTGCCTGGAACTTTGCCATTTTTTAAAATTAGGGTTTATGACTTGGTTAATAGGTGCAAAAGGGTTTGTAAAACGTAAAAAAAATGGTGATAAAAACAAAAACAACTCGCCTCTCGAGCGCGCGATGCGTTACTATGCTCTCTCGCTCTTACTCTCAACGGTCGAAAACTTTTACGCGTCGAAATAATATTCACGCACGAAAATTTTATTCTCAAAATTATCTCAAAATTCGAAATTCAATCTTCCCGGAAGAATAACTAAACAAAACAAAATTCACGATTTTAAACAAAATTTCAATTCACAAAATCGAAAGAAAATAAATTATCAACATTTCAAAAAAACGAAAGTATAAAATTTACAAAAATTCTCAGATTTTAATTTACACAAAATTTAATTTAACTCAAGAATTCCAAAAAGCAAAAAAAATAAGTCTTCAAAAAAAATTATCAAAATTCAACTATAATAGAAAAATCCACAATTCAATAACGACTATGACAATGAATTTATCAAAAAGCTACAAGAAAATATTTCAAAACACTTTATCAAAATGAAAAAATTCAATTTAATTTCTTTTTTCGGGCCCCACGTCAGGCGCCAAATTTGTGACCAAAAATTGTCCTTGAGGTTCGAATTTCACTTGACTCAATTGCCACAAAATCCTCTCCTAGAAAATCGGTTTATATTTAAGAATAGGGCGCCATCTGCGTTCTACGCGGCCCCATTTTTAAGTTGTTAAATAAAAGAGAAGAATCGCTCATGTAACAAATCATATTTTTCTACAAATAAATTCGAAATATCAAGAGTCGCGGCAGCGACTCAACGCCAAATATTAAAAAAACTGAGAGTCTCAGTCGAGATGCCGCGCACTCTTATATACGCGAATATGCCTCAATCCACGCCGCTTTTACACTTCAATTCGATATTACTAAAAAACGAGACAACTTTTTTAACATTTTACGAATATACTTTTCTTAACAAAAAATTAGCCTTCCATTGATATCATTATTTTTTTTCCGCCCACGCAATTCTGAGATGTCATAATATTGGGCGAATTATTCCGAATTTTTCTCATCGGCGAAATTCTCCAACCGGTCACGTCTCTATAGGAATACAAGCCCGTGTATAAGCGATGTAATACGATTTTACAGAGAGGAGCTTGTATTGGTAGTGGGAAAATATGAGTGTGTGCTAGTCGCGCTCTCTCTCGTCCCACCATCCGTAGTCTCTATAGATATAGAACCCCTGTATAAGCGGTGTAATACGGTTTTATATAGAGAGGGGCTTGTATATGGTAGAATTTTTATTTAAAAATTAATAATAAAATAATTTTTATTGTAAAATAGCACTATCTATGAATATACAGCATTATATATCGATTATCTATATATTTATAAAGCATATTTATGAATATAATATCGCATTACATACAGCATTATCTATACATATATGGCTGGATCCATGATTGCTCGAAGAGCATTTCGGGGTCAAAATTTTGATTCCTTTGCTATTCTCACATCTTATTATATATTATAAGAAGTGACGATTCACCAAATTACAGCCTCTTCACTCTAGAGGTTTTCGAGAAAAACAATATTGGGTATTTCCATGTTTAGGAAAGTTAACTTTGTAACTTGCTTGCTCGCTCTTTACAGACAATTGAAAAAAATTATTAAAAAATATTATCCCACGAGAAAAAGTCCAAATTTTCCGAAAAAAATATCACTTTTACCCTGAGGGTAGTAACTACCCCATAAAAACGTGTTTAAATAAAAAAATCTTTGTTTTGAAGGCGAGCACTGTAAAAAAAATCTTTTTTATTTTTTCTTCGGAAAGTTTATGCCATTTTCCACAAATAAAAAATATTATAGAGTGAGATGAGCAGAGGATCATCGTCGAACGGATTATTTAAATTTTTTTTAATTTTTTTCAAACGTATATTTTTTTTCTAAAACTACATTCAATTCAACGTAAGAAAAGTTCTATAGCTATTTTTGCTACTACCAATATGTTCCGAGATATGATTTTTTTTAATATTGGACATTTTCTGCATGAATAAAATTCGTATCTCGGAAACTACCGCTTGTAGCCAGCATTATTATAGGACCTTTTCTATGTGAAATTGGCTCATACTTCCGAAAAAAAATATTACAATTGAAAAAACGAATGATTCGCTCTTGTCATTGTCATCAACAATTTATTTTTTTCAAGAATTATATTTTTTTTCATATCTTAAGCCAATCAGACGTGAGCAAAATCTAAATGTTGTTTGAGTTACTACTTATATATTCTGAAATATGAATTTTTGAATATTTTTCATTTTTATACAATTTTTGCATTCACAAGATTCATATCTTGAAAATCGTCGATTACAGCTATTTTGATTATAGGACTTTTATTCCGGCAATTTGGTTGATTTTGCCAAACAAAAACAACTCAAGTTAAAAAAAGAATACTATGACACAGTAGCTCGGCTACTGCTTCATAGTTGAAAAAATGACGAATATTCCAAAAATCTATATCTTGGAATCTGTAGACAGTAGTTGAATTTAAATCAAAACTTTTCTTATGTCAGATTAGTTGAAGTTTTGAGAAAACTACAACAAATTTTATTTTTTAAATTTAATGACAAAAATTCATATTTCGGAATGTAGGAGTAATAACTCAAACTACATTTAGATTTTTCTCACGTCTGATTAGCTTAAGATATGAAAAAAAATATAATTCTTGAAAAAAATAAATTGTTGATGACAATGACAAGAGCGAATCATCATTTTTTCAATTGTAGTATTTTTTTTCGGAAGTATGAGCCAATTTCACATAGAAAAGGTCACATAATAATGTTGGCTACAACCGGTAGTTTCTGAGATACGAATTTTATTCATGCATAAGATGTCCAATATTAAAAAAAGCATATCTCGGAACATATTAGTAGTAGCATAAATAGCTATGGAATTTTTCTTACGTTGAATTGAATGTAGTTTTAGAAAAAAAATATACGTTTGAAAAAAAATCGAAACAAATTAAAAAATTTATTCGTCGATGATCCTCTGCTCATCCCACTGTGTTAATTTTTTCATTTGTGGAAAATGGCATAAACTTTCCGAAGAAAAAATGAAAAAGATTTTTATCACGGTGCTCGCCTTCAAAACACAGATTTTTTAATTTTAACACGTTTTTATGGGGTAGGTACTACCCTCAGGGTGAAACTGGTATTTTTTCGGAAAATTTGGACTTTTTCACGTAGGATAATATTTTTTAATAATTTTTTTCAATTGTCCGTAAGGAGCGAGCAAGGAAGTAACAAAGTTAACTTTTCTAAACATGGAAATACCCAATATTTTATTTCTCAAAAACTTCTACAGTAAAGACGCTGTAATTTGGTGAATCGTCACTTCTTATAACATATAATAAGATGTGAGAATGACAAAGGAATCAAAATTTTGACCCCGAAATGCTTTTCGAGCAATCGTGGATCCAGCCAGATACACTACTGGAAAAAATTAAGGGATCAAAAAATTTTCTTAAATTTTTAGTGGTTTTTAACAATGCTGTATCTCAGTGAAAAATGGTCGTATCGAGGTCTAAAAAGAGCATTTTGAAGCTTAAAGTTTCTAGTTTTCAGATCTTTTAGCAAAAAAATTTCGAAGCTACAGGTTTCACGCAATTATGCGAAATACCAAGAAAAGAAAATGTGGCAAATTTGCATCGCTTTTGTTTTGGCTGTATTTTTTTGGAAAAAATTCTTCCAGCATTACAAGGACCGGATAGCTTGTTTATTGAGCTTCCATTTGCTTTTTTTGAGACCTCGCTGCGACCATTTTTCGCTGAGATATCGAGCTTTTACGAAAAAAGACACTTTTCTGTTTGACCATTGATATCTCAGTAACCAATGATCGCACAGAAATTAGAAGGGGCGTTTAACAAACTGGAATCAATGTTCTATAAGGATTATTAATGGTTTTTTGAGAAAATTTTTTTTTTCCTTCCTTGCCATGAATTTGAAAAAACAGAAGAAAAAGGGCTATTTATGGTTTTTCAGAAAATCAACGACCAAATTAAAAATATTGACAAAACGACTAATGTTGAGCATGACTTTTACAGCTCAATATACCCACAAAATCCCTGTAAAGTTTTAATTTGATCTATCGAACGGTTTTTTTGTTTCAAGCAATCAAATTTTTTTAAAAAATTGAAGGGTCATGTTTCTGCCCCTAAACGTCATAATCATTATTAAAGTGGAAAACAATTTTTTTTTTGCTTTTTTCACATTTTTATCGCAAACAGCGTTTAAATGTACAGAAAAAAAAAATTCGGAGAAATTTCGAATCTTTCTTCTTTCTAATTTTGTCGATTTTTTTTCTTACATAAATTTAAACGCTGTTTGCGATAAAAATGTGAAAAAAGCAAAAAAAAAATTGTTTTCCACTTTAATAATGATTATGACGTTTAGGGGCAGAAACATGACCCTTCAATTTTTCAAAAAAATTTGATTGCTTGAAACAAAAAAACCGTTCAATAGATCAAATTGAAACTTTACAGGGATTTGGTGGGTATATTGAGCTGTAGAAGTCATGCTCAACATTAGTTGTTTTGTCAATATTTTTAATTTGGTCGTTGATTTTCTGAAAAAGCATAAATAGCCCTTTTTCTTCTGTTTTTTCAAATTCATGGCAAGGAAGGAAAATTTTTTTTTTCAAAAAACCATTAATAATCCTTATAGAGCATTGATTCAAATTTGTGAAACGCCCCTTCTGATTTCTGTGCGATCATTGGTTGCTGAGATATCAATGGTCAAACAGAAAAGTGTCTTTTTTTTGTAAAAGCTCGATATCTCAGCGAAAAATGGTCGTAGCGAGGTTTCAAAAAAAGTAAATTGAAGCTAAATAAACAAGCTATCCGGTACTTGTAATGTTTTAGCTGGAAGAAATTTTTCCTAAAAGTTACAGCCAAAATAAAAGCGACGCAAATTTGCCACATTTTTTTTCTTGGTATTTCGCATAATTGCGTGAAACCTGTAGCTTCGAAATTTTTCTTGCTTAAAGATCTAAAAACTAGAAACTTCAAGCTTCAAAATGCTCTTTTTACACCTCGATACGACCATTTTTCACTGAGATACGGCATTGTTAAAAACCACTAAAAATTTGGGAACATTTTTTGATCCTTTAATTTTTTCCTGTAGTGTACATGGGTCATTCCATGTCAAATCGACCACTTTTGAACCCGACCCCTTTTGATTTGGCTGAAAATTTTTGTTTCTTTTCTACCCCATTAAAAACATTTTTCGTGAAATTTTTAAATTTTTTTACCAAGCCCATAAAAAGTTATGAATTAAAAAAAAAAACTTTTTTTTTCAAATAGCTATAACTTCTTCAAAAATTAATCGGGACGATTTTTTAATGAAAATTTTTGTCTTTAAATGCACTTTTCGAAAAAAAATACAAAAAAATCTAAGATATTAATATCTGTGGAATTTTTCACTTTTGCGAGAAAAATCATCGTTTTCTCGGAACCGCATTTAAAAAAAAAAATTTTTTTTTACTAAAAAGAAACTTCGTTCAATTCCACGAAGAATGCCGCTAAAACTGAAGTGGGTGGAATTTTTCTTCTATTTTATTTTATTCATTGAAAATTTTTTTTTTTTGCCAGTGGCCTTATTTCACAAAACACAACGCTCTGTAAATTTTTGAGGATTTATAAAAGACCTGAGCGTTTGAATAATTGGGAAAGAAAAGAAAACGAAAGTGGTAATCGCCGAAAAAAATTTGATTTTTTCCAAATAAGTGAAATAAAAAATTTAAAACACCTATAAACAATTTTTTTGTATTTTTTTCGAAAAATTACATCAAAAAACAAAAATAATGTATAAAAATAGCCATTTGGTCCATTTTTGACGAAGCCACTGGCTTTTCAAAAAAATTTCCAACGCATAGCATCTTGAATCCGCTATTTTTTAATTTTGGCCCGTCTTTGCTTTTTATATTTCTTCCTTGATTGAAAACTCCCTTATTCTATTCTGTTCTATTATTTGTTCTTTTTAAATTTTGGCCCGTCTTTGCTTTTTATATTTCTTCTTTGATTGAAAAAAAATTCTTATCATTTATTCTATATTTTTGACGCTTTTAACGATTTTTTAAAAAATTATAAATTGAATGTGAGAAAATGTTTTAACGGTGTTTACGACGGAACTTATGGCCTAGCTTAATGATTTCTACTAGGGACTTTCTGGTTATATAATACGATTAGTAAACATTCATTTAATACCAATTCAAAAACTATTTTATTTTCCTTTGGCATTTAAATATTTTACATGTTCTATATTCTTCAGAATTTGAATAATTTCGGACGTAAAGGGATCCATCTTTGTCAGGAATTATACTATGTAATTTCTGAGCTCCTGTAATTGGTTTGGTTTTTGCGAATCGTTCAGTCAAATCATTTACAGCTTTATTGTAATCTTCTTCTGACGCAAACTTGACCGTCATATTGGGAAGATTATCTGGTGTAGGAGCCCAGGCAAATAATTCTCGAGGTGTGGTAATTTGCTTGTCAACCGATAGTTGAAGACTAGCTCTTGCTGCTAGTCGTTTGACTGTCCCACCAATACCGTCCCACGGCCCTTTTCCATGGGCAATTGCGAAAAAATGCCATTCAGCAGGTATACCAAAATCATTCTCGTGGTAATATAAGTTGACAAAATTTTTGAAATTTTTTAAATTGTTGGGGAGCCCCGTCCGAAAAATAATAAATTTTGTTTACAGTTTCAGAAATGCTTTTTACAAAATCCGTAATAATTTTGATAAAAACATGTACAGCAACCGCATCATGGTTATTGCAGTCTGATACAATTACAAGACTTCTGTGTTGAAGTTCGTTATTCACTTTAAAATAAATAACAACAGGAAAAATGGTCGCCGCGTCATTATTCCAGTGAAAACCAGATGCCGCATTTTGCACTACGAACGCATAGTTCTCTGCAAAATCACAAATAATGACAAATTCATCTGTTTTCAACGATTCTTTCAATGTTTTTAAAAACTTGGCTTGCTCTTTTGAGATGAATGAATGCGGTAATAAAGTCTTCAGTTCACGACAAAATTCTTCCACAAAATCACCCACTGGCTTAATGACAGTTTCTAAGCTCGTTCTTGGTGTTGAAATCCAATGCTTGTAAGTTATATCCCCTATCTCATTGTCATCAAAAACTGTCATCAAAGTGTTACTCAAGTCATCTATGCCTGGACAATTTTCACACGCACTCATGTAGCATTTAGGTGACGGAGGATCACATATAATTACGTTCAAACAATCGTTGTAATGATTCATAGCTACTTCATCATTTTTTGTTAATGAATGAAAGTTGCCACCTGAAATGAAAGTATTTTAATGAATAGAAAATTTATTTATGAATATGAATTTTCATGAGCTATCAATTCGATAATTACCAAGCATTATCAACTTGATATTCTGATGGATCGTACAAACACAAATGGTATGCGTTCCACTAGCTCCTGCTAAGACGCAGTGTTTTGGGCGCAAAGAGGCAAATTTTTTAAACCCAACTTTCTCGCTAGGGCATATTTCACGGAAACATTGGTACAATTCTTTCAAGTTGCACAGGATAAGTCTTTTTTGCACATGTACACGATCACCATCATCATTTCGGATCGAAACAAAATCTTTTTTGCCTGGCATTGGAGCGCTATACTCATCATCGTTATAAAAATTCAAAATTTTTTATTTCAGTTGATCTGAAAGTTTTTTACCTGTTGAAGAAAAAACCGTTTAGAAATTTATGTTTTAATATTATTTGAAATATGGATTTCACATTATGTGTACCCATTTTTTATTCCGGTGTTGAAAGTATGCCTTTTTCTTCAGTCAATTGCTTCGCCACTCTTACCATATGCCTCGAAGTATTCATGGTTTCACAAATACGTCTTTCACTCCACTTTGCCGGTAATAAAGTTAAAATCTGTATCTTTACTGATTTTTCTGTTGTCTTGTCATTAAATTTAGCGTGCAACATTTCAATCAAAGAACGAAAATTGTCACCGTCATCATCAAAATTTGACTCCTCATCAGTAGGAGAAAGAAGAAGCTTTTTCAAACTATCAGAAATCTGATTTATCTTGTTGTTTAAACACTGATTGTCATTCAATTTTTTTGATGGAATTGGTGATTGATGCAATAATTGTAATGCTTTATTGATTATTGGCAATTGTGTGGCAATGCTGACTTGCGATGCACAACTTGACTGCGAATTTATTGGTTCACTATCAAACGATAACGAACCTTGAAAAAACAAGAATGTTCTGGTCAGTATAATCGTCAAAAACTTGTTTACTTTAGTGTTTCATCCGTGTCACTGTCACTATCAGGTTGTTGATTACGTAACAACGATGCTCTTTTTCGGCACTCAGTGCACAGTAAATGATTTTCACGAAGATTTAATATCATTTTTATATCGGCAGTGGCGTGACGTAAGCCAGTTTTTTTCGTGTGATTTTCTAACCCAAAAGGATTGCAACATCGATCAAAATATTCTTTCGATGCCATGTTATAAAAAATATGATTATAAATTATTACATAAATTCTGAAGTGTAATAATCGCAACAATGAACGTTTGAATCGCAATTGTGGGTCGAATAATAAAAAGGCGATTGCTAATTTCCAACAAAAATGTCACTCAAAACTTTTCGTAAACACTGGAACTGACTGAAACGAGGTTAGTATCGAAAAGTATCGAGAGCGCAGACCGTGTGTAGTCTCCGTAGTACCGAGATTCTTAATATAGATGGCGCTAAGAATGAGTGAATCGACGGTTGGTAAGTCAACGACTATCATACCCTAGCTTACCGATGTTATTCTTGTGGCAAAATTAAATACTTCTTATGTCAAATTGACCGCGGTGGAATCAAAATTGTACGTTGTAATAAGTACGCCTAAAATAAAAAAATGGCGGATTCAAGATGATTATGCGTTCGATGTCTTTTTGAAAAACCTGTGGCTTGGTCAAAAATGGACCAAATGGCTTTTTTTTCATTATTTTAAATTTTTTATGTAATTTTTTGAAAAAAAGTACAAAAAAAATTGTTTACAGGTGTTTTTTATTTTTTCTTTCACTTTTTTGAAAAAAAAATCAAAATTTTTTAGACGATTACCTCTTTCGATTTCTTTTTCTTCCCAATTATTCAAACTCTGAGGTCCTTTATGAATCTTCAAAAAATTACAAAGTGTTGTGTTTTGTGAAATAAGGCCAGTTGCAAAAAAAAAAAATTTTCAATGAATAAAATAAAATAGAAAGAAAATTCCACCCACTCCAGTTTGGGCGGCATTCTTTCTCGAATTGAACGAAGTTTCTTTTTAGTAAAAAAAAAAATTTTTTTTTAAATGCGGTTTCGAGAAAACGATGATTTTTCTCGAAAAAGTGAAAAATTCCACAGATTTTAATATCTTAATTTTTTTTTTGTATTTTTCTTCAAAAAGTACATTTAAAAACAAAAATTTTCGAAAAAAAATCGTCCCGATTGGTCAATTCTTGAAGAAGTTATAGCTATTTGAAAAAAAAAGTTTTTTTTTTAATTCAAAACTTTTTTTGGGTTTGGTAAAAAAATTTGAAAATTTCACGAAAAATGTTTTTTATAGGGTTGAAAAGAAACAAAAAATTTCAGCCAAATCGAAAGGGGTCGGGTTCAAAAGTGGTCAATTTGACATGGAATGCCCCACATTTAGCATATCTATATATTTATATAGCACATATATGAATATATAGCTTTATATATTATGATATAGACTAGGGTGGTGATTATTTCAAATTCGAGATTCAAATCTAATACATATGAGTGTATATGGCATTATCTATATGGGGCATTCCAAGTGAAAACGTGGGGTCATTTCCCTCAGGTCATCAGATCCTTGCGTAACTTTTTTTTCGCATTGATTCCACCTCAAAAGCATCCCAATTTTTTAAAAGATTTTTCTGGCCACTCCTCCAGGTGGCGCGACAATCACTTTTGTGTAAAAAAAGTGATAACTGGAAAAACACCATTTTTTAAATTCTGCAATTTTTTCCACAGATTCTTGGTCGAAAATAAGTAATTTCTATCATGATAAGAAAGTGGGCCGCGCCTGCCTTATTTTTTTTTAAATAATTTTCTTTTTTTCAGTTTCTAAAATAAAATAAAAACATTAATTCCTAATACCTCTTACATGAGTAAAAAAATAAAATAAAAATAAAACAAATTTTGGCAAATTTCGATATTTTGCATATTTTCCAAAATAAATGAGAAAAATATTTAATTGAAAAAAAAAAATTTCTCATTCATTTTGTAAAATATGCAAAATATTAAAATTTTCCAAGATATGTTTTATTTTTATTTTATTTTTTTACTCATGTAAGAGGTATTAGGAATCAATTTTGTTATTTTATTGTAGAAACTGAAAAAAAGAAAATTATAAAAAAAAACTATAAGGCAAGCGCGGCTCACTTTCTAATCATGATAAAAATTACTTATTTTTTACCCAGAATCTGTGGAAGAAATTGCAGAATTTTTAAAATAATGTTTTTTCAGTTATCCCTTTTTTACACAAAAATGATCGTTGTGCCACCTGAAGGAATAACTTGAAAAATCTTTTAAAAAATTAAGCTGTTTTTGAAGTGGAGTCAATGCGAAAAAAAAATTATGAAAGGATCTGATGACCCGAGGGAAATGACCCCACGTTTTTACTTGGAATACCCCATATATATAAAGAATATTTATGTAGATATAGCGTAATATATGGCATTATCTATCCCCAAATAAAAAGTTCATGGGTAACGATATATATCGAAATCTATCGAAAATCTCGCGAGCATTGTCATCGTTTTATTCGTGCTGTGATTGGTCGGTTGGCCGGACTCGAGCGCGACTTCACACCTCGCATGTGCGTGACTTCACACATCGCGCGAGTCTCGGTCGAGTTTGACAGTTGATCGCGGTTACACGTCTGTCACGATGGACGGAAAAATCGGTTAATTACACATTACACGTAATACGGATAAAAGATCTGCGCGTCACTTGAAAAGAGTCAATGAGATGATTTCAAGAGAAACACGGGTATCAATCACGTGTAACGGTAATTTGTGTGTGCGAATTCGTACATCGCGAGGCGCGCGCGATGTTTTGACAGTCGGTGCAGGGTTATACGTCATGTTGATCGACGAAATCGTTTGGAAAAGATGAAGCTTTAGTGCAATTTTTTGCAATCACGGTGAGTAGCATTTAATTTGCGAAAAAAACTTTTCATTATCAAGTCAACCATTATTCATATCAGCAAACAGTAATTTTGATTTCTTCATTGTAACTTATTATTCCCAAGGATGAGTAGATCACCAGGACTCCGTTCTGGCCAGAATACTGCTTTAATTGTGAAAATTTTATCGATGTTCATCCATAGATCTAACAGAATATTTGGATAACGATTTTATGTCAATAATGTACATCAACTTTTCGACAGTCTCAAATGAGTTTGACAGTTGATGCGTTCGAAGATACGGAGCGTCATGTCAGTCACATCAGACCGACAAATCGGCGAGCTATGATGAACAGCTTATCCGTGTTCCCCAGGAAATTTCCGATAGAAATCACATGCTTTGAATCTTTCAACAACGAAGAAGCAATTTCCCATGCCCAGATTTGCCGAGGTTCATTTGCAAAGTCGAAAAAGGTTTTTGGCATATTTGAGCATGTTCCGTACGGAATTATTCCATCGCAAATAGCTTATTCGTGTAGCCCAAAAATTTTTTTGGTTAAAAATACACGCTTTAAGACTTTAAACAATAAAAAAAACGTCCTCATGGCCTCACGCCCGGGCCAGCAGGAGTCCATTTGCAAATAGACGTGCCAAAACGATTTTTTGTATTTTTAAGCATGTTTCGTAAGCTATAATCGTAAATGGCTTATTCGGGTTCCTCAGGAAATTTCCGATCGAGAACACACGCACTAAACCTTTAAATGACGAAAAAAAACTTTTTCGTGGAATGGAATGGAATGGAATTTTCGTTTCAAAACACAGGCTTCCAATCTTGAAACGACAAAAAAATCTTTTTCGTGAAATGGAATAGAATGGAATGAAATTTTCGATTCAAAACATAGACTTCACACTTTGAATCGGTGAAAAAAAAACTTTGCCGTGGAATGGAATGGAATGGAATTTTCGATTCATAACACAGGCTTCAAATCTTGAACCGACGGAAAAAAACGTTTTCGTGGAATGGAATGGAGTGAAATGAAATTTCCGATTCAAAACACAGGCTTCAAAGCTTGAAACGACGAGAAATTCAAACTTGAAACGGCGTGAAATCGAATGGAATGGAATTTTCGATTCCAAACACAGGTTTCAAAGCTTGAATCGACGAAAAAAAACTTTTTCCTGAAATGGAATAGAATGGAATGGAATTTTCGATTTAAAACACAGGCCGCCAAATCTTGAAGCGACAAAAAATAACTTTTTCGTGGAATGGATCGGAATGA
Source organism: Alloplasta piceator (assembly GCA_946863875.1). Classification (NCBI taxonomy): domain Eukaryota; kingdom Metazoa; phylum Arthropoda; class Insecta; order Hymenoptera; family Ichneumonidae; genus Alloplasta; species Alloplasta piceator. Next base: position 38,334,600 of record OX333072.1, on the reverse strand, counting down.
AATTTTCGATTCATAACACAGGCTTCAAATCTTGAAACGACGGAAAAAAACGTTTTCGTGGAATGGAATGGAATGGAATGGAATTTTCGATTACACAGGCTTCAAACCTTGAAACGACGAAAAACTTTTTCGGGAAATGAAATGGAATTTTCGATTTAAAACACCGGCTTCAAACCTTGAAACGACAACAAAAAACTTTTTCGTGGAATGGAATGAAATTTTTTATTTAAAACACAGACTTCATACCTTGAACCGACGAAAAAAAACTTTTTCGTGGAATGGAATGAAATGGAATTTTCGATTCAAAACACAGGTTTCAAATCTTGAAACGACGAAAAAAATTCTTTTCGTGGAATGGAATGTAATGGAATGGATTGAAATGGATTGGAATGGAATGGAATTTTCGATTGAAAACACAAGCTTCAAACCTTGAAACGACGAAAAAAAACTTTTTCGTGGAATGGAATGGAAATTTCGATTCAAAACACAGGCTTCAAATCTTGAAACGACAAAAAACTTTTTCGTGGAATGGAATGGAATGGAATTTTCGATTCAAAACACAAGCTTCGAAACTTGAAACGAAATTTTTTTTTTCGTGGAATGGAATGGAATTGTCGATTGAAAGCACAGGCTTCAAATTTTGAAACGACGAAGGAAAACTTTTTCGTGTAATGGAATAGAATGGATCGGAATGGAATGAATTGGAATGGAATGGAATTTTTGATTCAAAACACAGGCTTCAAACCTTGAAACGACAAAAAAAAACTGTTTCGTGAAATCGAATGGAATGGAATTTTCGATTCCAAATACAGGCTTCAAATCTTGAATCGACGAAAAAAAACTTTTTCCTGGAATGGAATAGAATGGAATGGAATTTTCGATTTAAAACACAGGCCGCCAAATTTTGAACCAACGAAAAATAACTTTTTCGTGAAATGGAATGGAATGAATCGGAATGGAATAGAATGGAATTTTCGATTCAAAACACAGGCTTCAAATCTTGAATCGACGAAAAAAAACTTTTTCCTGGAATGGAATAGAATGGAATGGAATTTTTTATTTAAAACACAGGCTTCAAATCTTGAAACGACGAAAAAAAACTAATTCGGAGAATGGAATAGATCGAAATGGAATGGATTGGAATGGAATGGAATTTTCGATTCAAAACAGGGGCTTCAAATCTTGAAACGACGACAAAAAACTTTCGTGGAATGGAATCCCTACCAGGACGAACGACAGTAACCAACGTCGTTTGTATTTCATTCCGACAGTAAAATGATGAACTCCGACGGTTGGACCGTCGAGTACCGTCGTTTCACAAGACAAACGATTGTCGGTTACTGTCGTTCGTCCTGATAGGGATGGGATGAAATTTTCGATTCGAAACACAGGCTTCAAATCTTGAAACGAAGAAAAAAAACTTTTCCATGGAATGGAATGGAATTTTCGATTCAAAACACAGGCTTCGAATCTTGAAACGACGAAAAAACACTTTTTCGTGGAATGGAATGGAATGGATTTTCAATTCGAAACACAGGCTTCGAACCTTAAAACGACGAAAAAAACATTTTCGTGGAATGGAATGGAATGGATCGAAATGGAATAGATTGGAATGGAATGGAATTTTCGATTCAAAACACAGGCTTCAAACCTTGAAATGACGAAAAAAAACTTTCGTGGAATGGAATGGAATTTCCGATGCAAAACACAGGCTTCAAACTTTAAAACGACGAAAATCAACTTTTCCGTGGAATGGAATGAAATTTCCGATTCCAAACACCGGTTTCAAACCTTGAAACGGTGAAAAAAAAACTTTTTCGTGGAAGGGAATGGAATTTCCGATTTAAAACACAGGCTTTGAATCTTGTAATGACGAGAAAAAAACTTTTTCGTGTAATGGAATCGAATTTTTAATTCAAAACACCGGCTTCAAACCTTGAAACGACGAAAAAAAACTTTTCGTGGAACGGAATGGAATGGATGAGAATGGAATTTCCGATTCAAAACACGGGCTTTAAACCTTGAAACGACGAAAAAAGACCTTTCTCGTGGAATGGAATGGAATTTCCGATTTAAAACACAGGCTTCAAACCTCGAAACGACGAAAAAAAACTTTTTCGTGGAATGGAATGGAATTTTCGATTTAAAACACGGGCTTCAAATCTTGAAACGACAAAAAAAAACTTACGTGGAATAGAATGGAATGGAATGGAATGGAATGGAATTTTCCATTCGAAACACAGGCTTCAAATCTTGAAACGACGAAAAAAAACTTTTTCATGGAATGGAATGGAATTTTCGATTCAAAACACAGGCTTCAGACCTTTAAACGACAAAAAAAACTTTTTCGTGAAATGGAATGGAATCGAATTTTCCATCCAAAACACGGGCTTCAAATATTGAAATTACATAAAAAAAACTTTTTCATGGGATGGAATAGAATAAAATGGAATTTTTGATTCAAAACCCAGGCTTCAAACCTTGAAACGATGAAAATAAACTTTTCCGTGGAATGGAATAGCATGGATTCGAATGGACTTTTCGATTCAAAACACAGGCTTCAAATCTTAAAACGACGAAGGAAAACTTTTTTGTGGAATGGAATTGAATTTTCGATTCAAAACACAGGCTTCAAACCGTGAACCGATGAAAAAAAACTTTTTCGTGGTATGGAATGGAATGGAATTTTCGATTCAAAACGAAGGCTTCAAATATTGAAACGACGAAAAAAAAAAATCTCATGAAATGGAATAGAATGAAATGGAATTTTCGATTAAGAACACAGGCTTGAAACCTTGAAGTGATGAAAAGAAAATTCTTCGTAAAATGGAATAGAATTGATTGGAATGGACTTTTCGATTCAAAATACAGGCTTCAAATCTTAAAACGACAAAGGAAAAATTTTGCGTGGTTTGGAATAGAATTTTCGATTCAAAACCCAGGCTTCAAATATTGAAACGACGAAAAAAAACTTTTTCGTGAAATGGAATGGAATTTTCGATCCAAAACACAGACTACAAATCTTGAATCGACGAAAAAAACTTTTTCGTGGAATGGAATAAAATAGCATGGAATTTTTGATTCAAAACACAGGCTTTAAACCTTGAAACGACGAAAAAAAACTTTTTCGTGTAATGGAATGGAATCGATGACCCATCAATAAATTTGTCATCAGGCTTCGAAACTTGAAATGGCAAAAAAAACTTTTTCGTAGAATGGAATTTTCGATTCAAAACACAAGCTTTAAACCTTGAAATGACGATAAAAAAATTTCATGGATTGGAATGGAATAGAATGGATGACCCATCAATTCATTTGTCAAAAGGCTTTAAAACTTGAAACAAAGAAAAAAAATTTGTTTGTGGAATGGAATGGAATGGATGACCCATCAATTAATTTGTCATCAGGCTTTGAAACTTGAAACGACGAAAAAAAACTTTTTCGCGGAATGGAATAGAATGGAATAGAATGGATGACTTATCAATCAATTCAACATCAGGCTTTGAACCATGAAACGACGAAAAACATTTTTTTCGTGGAATGGAATAGAATGGATGACCCATCAATTAATTTATCATCAGGCCAATCACAGGGATCACGTTTGAAAAAATCAGTATCGATGTTCGTAAGGACGTATTTAATCATGGCCAACTATACGTAGCCTTTTCGCGAGTGCGTTCTTGGGAAGCACTCCAAGTTTATCTTGGAGCACAACGAATTGGAAATGTTGTTAAAAATTATGTATACAAGAATTGTATCGTTAAAAAACTGCAATATGCATATCCACACATTTGATTATATTCAACATCAATTTGAAATGTATATATGTTGTAAACACCATTGTAAAAATAAAAAAAAAATTACATTCAAAACGTAACAGATATTTTCAATATTTATTGAAAATTTTTTCGATCAACTGCATCATAAAGCATCAATATTTGTTTGTACTTAATCAATTAGTCTGGGGAACGATGATTGCAACGGAGATTAAGGATGTATGAGCACTAGGCTGAGTATAAGCTAAGACGCTGATTTTTTTATATGATATCGTCGAGGTTCAATATTCAATACTTCAAAAATGTTAAGGCCCCTTAACGACTATTTAAGCAAGATATCATTAATTGAAAATGTAGCATTATTCATGGTTATAAACAGAGCTCACGGCAAGGTTGACTTTGCAACTCTTTATTTTCTACAGTTCCACCGTTTGTATATATGATACCGTAGATGAAAAACATCAAGTATAGCGGATTCGACGACCGTACATACGGTCGTAAATGGTCGTCTTGTCGACCGTAATTTTGTGGTCGTCAGAAAAAGCATCGCATTTTGCTTGTGGGTCGTTACGACAAAAAATTATTAGTCGTAACAACCCGTTCCTGGGTGCGTTTGCTGGTCGTTACGACCCGACATTTTGAGTATAATTTTTTGCTAGCTCCGCGGGCCCTGGCCGTTACGACCAAAAATCTTAAGTTGAAATTTTTTCCCCCCAGCTCGGCGCCCGTGGGAAAAAATCGACTCTGAATTTCTCGTCGTTAAGACCACGGGCGCGGCCCTAGCGGATTGGACGACCGGAAGTTCGGTCGTAAGTGGTTTTTTTTCAACCGACTTTTCTCGGTCGTAAGAAGTGGGTCGTTACGACTGAGAATTATTAGTCTTAAAGACCCATTCCGGGGGCCAGTCAGCTGGTCGTTACGACTGAGAATTATTAATCGTAACGACCCATTCCGGGCGCCAGTTGGCTGGTCGTTACGACTAAGAATTATTAGTCGTAACGACCTATTCCGGGGTCCGTTTGCTGGTCGTTACGACCCGAAATCCTTAGTCGAATATTTTTTTCCCAGCGCAAATTAATACAAAAATTTGTATAGGTTATTCCGAAATAGCGCCTATGCAATCGGAACTAATAAAATTGTACGCCCGAGATATCCACAATACTTAGGGATATCCGCAAGGGTCAGCTCGACCGAAAGTGCAATGGAAGAGCTTCGCCCAGGAGGAACTACCTTAATCATCACGGTAACCTCTGCGCTAGGTAAGTACTTGGCTTGGCACGCAGGCTGTCCGGTATATAACATCGTCATATGCCTATTTCGTTTGGGCACAGAGTTTTGAGCGCATGCGACGCGTAGTAGTGGACGCGTCAACTAGCGCTACCAAGCAGATTTGTTGACCAGAATTTTTAGGTCGTAATCAATGTGGTGGACGCGTCAACTATAGTTGACCCGTCCACCACTATGCGTCGCATGCGCTCGAAGCTCTGTGCCCAAACGAAATAGGCATATGACGGTGTTATATTCCGGACTGCCAGCGTGCCAAGTCAAGTACTTACCTAGCACAGAGGTTACCGTGATGATTAAGGCGGTTCCTCCAGGGCGAAGCTCTTCCATGGCACTTTCGGTCGAGCTGACCCTTGCGAATATCCCTAATGTGGATATCTCGGGCGTACAATTTTATTAGTTCCGATTGTATGGGCGCTATTTTGGAATAACGATATACTGGAGACAACCCCATAAAATGGGGTTGTCTCCAGTATATCGTCAAGGTATATGTTGAACTATGGTTGCTACGAAAACGAAGAGAATTTCATTTTCTTTCGATTTTTCTAAATTTGCAAGGCCCCAAAATCCTTTCTTGCACTTTTAAGCATGACCCGTAAAGAATCCATGCGTCGGAAATAACTTATTCGTGTTTCCCAGGACATTTTTTATCCAGAACACGCGCTACGAACCTTTAAATGACGAATTACAATTTTGATCGGCCGGCGGATCGCGAATCAGCAAAGGTCATTCGGCGAATGGGCCGGCGACGGATGGGGGAAATAGACTTGATTTTTTCTTTGTTTTTATGAACATCTCAGCAGCTATATCGATCGAAAATCGTCCGCTGAACAGAAATTTGCAATAAAAAAAATCAAATTCCCTCGAGAAATAGTCGAAAAGACTTTTTGTGAATGCATGGCTCAGAAAAAGGAAATGGGCGGTCGGACAGGGCGAGATAAAACGGCGTTGTCTTCAATTTATCGTCATGATCTTTTTATTGAAAAAAAGAACGATTCTTCATGGGCATGATCCGTGAAGAATTTTACTATCCCAATCAATAACATATTCATGTTGCCCGAGAAATTTCCCATTCAGAACACTCCCAGCAAACACAGTTCCGAAATAGTTACGAAAATGTCACGTAACGTGTGTTACATTGGACATAACATTTATGTCACAAACTCCGCGAATGAAGCAGAGTTTGTTCTCAAATATGTCATCCTATAAACAAGTCACAGATACGAAACATCTACGAGGAATAATAATGAAATAAACTCATACCCAAGATGTAACATATTCAGCTCATAGATGTAACAAACTCATCACATAGCCATAACAAACTCAGATAATAGATGTAACAAACTCAGATCATAGTTGTAACAAACTCAGCTCATTGATGTAACTCCTACGAAACGAAACGTAACCCTGGTGCATAATACTCGTAACAATGATGTCAATGTGATTTCGTGGTTACAGGTAATTTACGTATATACATATTTTATCAACAAATTACAAGAAATTTATGTATTTCCAACCTACATATTAGGTTGGAATTTTATTTTTATTTTAACATTTGAAAAAAAACATTTTAATTATAATTTATAATTTTTGTAGAATACCTACAAATATGTTGTATCGTCCACCATTTGAGGTACCAAATGAACAATTTTTTGGGACTAGTTAGAACCCTCAAGGTGCACCGGTGTCCTGAAAAGCCTAGTTTTGGGTTTTTATACTCTACGCTGATAAACTGCTGGCGACGTCTCATTTCCTTTGTAAACTTTTTCCCATGGGATGAGCGTGGCACATTTTGATTGAAGTCAAAATTGTGACCAGGACAATGCCTGGAAAGTTCAAAATAGGCTAACAATTTCAAAGCAGGCCTGCAACTCTGAAATAAAGAGCAGAAAACATGTGTCATGCTCATCTCATGGGAAAATGAGTTACGAAGGAAATGAGACGTCGTAGAACAAAATCTGTCTATCAATTCTTTCTGAATCATGCGCAGAGTATAAAAACTCAAAGCTAGGTTTTTACACAGAGTGTAAAAACTCAAAACTGGGTTCTTACACTCTGTGCATGATGCCGAAAGAATTGCTGGATAGATTTTGTTCTACAACGTCTCATTTCCTTCGTAACACTTTTTTCTATGGGATGAGCGCGGCACATTTTGATTAAAGTCAAAATTGTGACCAGGACAATGTCTGGAAAGTTCAAAATAGGCTAACAATTTCAAAGCAGGCCTGCAACTCTGAAATAAAAAGCAAAAAACATATGCCGTGCTCATCTCATGGAAAAACGAGTTACGAAGGAAATGAGACGTCGTAGAACAAAATCTGTCTATCAATTCTTTCTGAATCATGCACAGAGTGTAAAAACTCAAAGCTAGGTTTTTACACAGTGTAAAAACTCAAAACTGGGTTCTTACACTCCGCGCATGATTCCGAAAAAATTGCTAGATAGATTTTCTTCTACGACGTCTCATTTCCTTCGTAACACTTTTTCCTATGGGATGAGCGTGGCACATTTTGATTAAAGTCAAAATTGTGACCAGGACAATGCCTGGAAAGTTCAAAATAGGCTAACAATTTCAAAGCAGGCCTGCAATTCTGAAATAAAGAGCAAAAAAAATGTGCCGTGCTCATCCCATGGGAAAATGAGTTACGAAGGAAATGAGACGTCGTAGAACAAAATCTGTCTATCAATTCTTTCTGAATCAGCCGCAGAGTGTAAAAACTCAAAGCTAGGTTTTTACACAGAGTGTAAAAACTCAAAGCTAGGTTTTTACACAGAGTGTAAAAACTCAAAACTGGGTTCTTACACTCTGCGCATGATTCAGAAAGAATTGCTAGATAGATTTTGTTCTACGACGTCTCATTTCCTTCGTAACACTTTTTATTATGGGATGAGCGCGGCAAATTTTGATTAAAGTCAAAATTGTGACCAGGACAATGCCTGGAAAATTGAAAATAGGCTATCAATTTCAAAACAGGCCTGCAACACAGAAAGAAAGGGCAAAGAGAAATTAAGCGAACGTGCAACGCGAATAAGGTTATAAACCGAGTAAGGGAAATTCCTGGGTGTTTTTCCATCACGGCAAATACCCATATAACTTATTTTTTTCTTCTAAATAAAGGGTTCACATTAAACTTACCTCTTGCAATGTATGCTGTATTTTTCTGGTTTATTCTGTATTACGCTGGATTATTCGATATCACCTCCTTGTACTTTACACTCACATATTGTTTACGTTCCTTAATCGACATAACCTTAAAATGTGAGGACATTTCTCGTAATATATGATACGTATATGTTGCGGATTTGTTACAAGAAATGACTTGTGACATTGATGTCACACATTATACATAATCGCCACGTAGCCTACACTACGAGATTATAATATCACCAATATCTATAATTGTTACAGCAATGTTCTATAATTGTTACGGATTTGTTACAAGAAATGTCTTATAACATTTATGTCACAGTGTGACATATTTGCTACGTAGCCCATACTACGAGATTATAATATCACTAATGTTCTATAATTGTTACAGCATCGACTCGTAACAGTTTGACAAGTTTACAGTACATGTAAATATCTCGTATAAGAGTGACGAGATCTTGACGTATCAATGTTACGTATTTGTGATGTCTATAGTTTTTCGTAATTCCTACATCTTTCATTGACATCCTTACTACATATCGTCAGGACGTATTATATACATCTCGTTTACGTGCGTTATGAAAAATTTACGAATTTGTGATGAACATTATATGACGTAGTTATTACATTTAAATTATACGTAAATGTTTCGTAAATCATCCAAGTGTGTTTGCTGGGCTGGTTTCAAATCTCTAAATGACGGACATTTTTTTGGATCTCCAGCCTTCAGGGAACAAATGGAATGGAAGAGAAGGGAAGGGGAGGGATGAGGGAAGAAATCGTGATTTTTTGAAAAACTTGTAATTATGAACACCTCAAGGGCTATATCGATGGAACAATGACCGCTGATCACGAATATGCAGGAATAAATAAGAAATCTCCACGAGAAATAGGCGAAAGGACTGTTTATATGTATTTGAAAATTTGGCATAAGAAAATGAGAAGTTTGAGAGAGGAAAATAAAAAGGCATTGTCTTCAATATATCGTCAAGATACAAGCCGATTGATGCTCGCAACGGAATCGAAGAGATTTTTACTTTTTCATCGACTTTTCAATTTTTCAAGGCTCTTGAAATGGTTTTTGGCTCTTTTAAGCATGATCTGTGAAGAATTTTATTATCGCAAATAGCATATCCTTAATGCCCGACAAATTTCCGATCGACAACAGTGTTTTCGAACCTCTGAATGACAAAAAAAAATTGACGTTCAGTCGAGGTCAAGGATCAACCAAAGTGGCGTTGCAAGTAGACAGGTTTTATGGCGCCGAAAAATAATTTTTCTTTCTATTTATTTTTATTCACATTTTAGGAGTTATATCGATGTAAAATTGAAGGCTGATCACGAATATGCATGAATAAGAAAGAAATTACCACGAGAAATAGGCAAAAACACGATTTTTATGCATTTGCAAATTCAGAATAAGAAAATTAGGAGTGCGAAATAAAACAGCATTGTCTTTGATATATCGTCAAGTTATAAGCCGAATTATGTTCACAACGAAAAGGACGAGTTTTTTATTTTTTCAAACGATTTTTCGAATTTTCACGTCTCCCGAAAAGGTTTTTGGCAAAGCACTTATTGCAAATAACATATGAATTTTCTCAGGCAACGCAAACCCTCTATGATTCGAGCATTAAGGATTTTTGGCTAAAGCGCTGCAGCGCTGATGGTAAAACAGTCGCGCGCTTCAGCGCGCGTGTGGGACCCTAGTATGTATAAAATTTATGTACGTACCTACATTATGATATATATTAGGGTGGTCATTATTCGAAATTCGAATAATGGTTATATTTATATATTTTATCTATATATGTATTTATCTACGACATTAGGGTGGTCGTTATTTCGGGTTTGGATTTTATGATATACATTAGGGTGGTCATTATAAAGTTTATGTACGTATATCAAGAGTCGCGGCAGTGACTCGACGCCAAGTATTAAAGAAACTGAGAGTCTCAGTCAAGATTGCCACGCACTCTTATATACGCGAATATGCCTCTCGCCGAACCCGATTTGAATTTCAATCCGATATTACTGAAAAACACGACCATCTTTTTAAGATCTATGAGCTCTAGTGATCTAGAAATAATTTTATCTTCCATTTGATACCATTGTCATTTTTTCCGCCCACGCGATACTGAGATATCATGATATTGGGCGAATTAATCCGAATATTTAGCATCGGAAAAGTTGGTCAACCTTTCGCCGGTCACGTCGCTATAGATATACTAGCCCATGTATAAGCGGTGTAATACGTCTTTTACAGAGAGGCCTTGCATTAGTATGGGAAAATATAAGTGTGTGCGAGAACACTGCGTTCCCCCACCCCGCCAACCGTAGTCTCGGGCTCATACACAGGCTTGCATGTTATATCTCTATATATAAAAACGAGTATATGTGTGTATGTGCGAGTGGGTCGAGTATTTTTTCATACATACGATGTGTATTAGGTTGGTCGTTATTTCGGGTATCAACTTACATTTGGGTTGTCATTCGTGTTTTTGCAAGTGTTCGCAGGTATTAATTTACATTAAGGTGATCATTCAAGATTTGATGCTTTAAATAATTATATCCATATTTATTAAGATATACATTAGGGTGGTCATTCGAGATCCAAATTTTCTCTATCACTTACATACATGTATTTTTAAAATGTATATTAGAGTGGTCGTTATTTCAGGTCTCCATTAATATTAGGGTGGTCCTCCGAGATTCAATGCTTTAAATATTTATATAAATATTTATTAAAATATACATTAGGGTGGTCGTTAATCAGGCCTGAATTTAGATTAGAGTGGTTATTCTAGATTCGAATTTTCCCGGAAAAAAAATCATATATGATCATATATGATTATATATGCCTTAATATGACATCATGAATGATCGTATATGCCCATGTATGATCATGTATGCCGGGAAAAAATGGTCATATATAATTATATATGCTTTAACATGACATCATGAATGATCATATATAATCATATATGTAATCGTAATTATTCACAAAATAACCATCATATATATTTTTTTGGATATTATATTTTTTACCAGCATATCCCGTAGTAAAAAACTCCATTCGTCGCCATTGAAAAATCCCCATTCATTCCCCATTGCCAAAATAACCAATGGAGATGAATGCCGAATTGCCTAAGGGGATTTTCGCCATTGAATTCCCCATTTGAAACGGAATGGGGATTATCTAATATTCAATGGAGACAATCTCCCTAGTTAATTCGCCATTCACCTCCATTGGTTTTTGTGGGCAATGGGGAATAAATGGGATCATCAATGGAGATTCTTTCATATGATTGCTATATATACATGGAATTACGCATTAAATAATCAAATGATATAAGATATTAGTAAGTAAGGTTAATCATAATGCTAATATTAGCATAACGACCAATAATTATATACGCATTATATATATTATTACATTTAATAAAAATTATTGAAGCTCAGAATTTAGAAAATAGATTGTAAGTGTATTCAGATGACGATTGATAATGAAAGTATATACGTTTCTCCTCTCACAAATCGGGTTGAGAAGGACTGATAAAATTATGTGTATATGTTAAAAATAAACGGTTTTAAAGATCATTTATCCCAAACGTACGCGTACTTGATGAGCAGTTTATAATATATTTTTTTAAAATTACTTTCAAATAATTTCCGAGCTTACGCTAATATTAATTGACCATTGATATAATCATCAGCATTTATTGCAATTGAAGAAAATATTTGGTTCATATATGAGAATCAGCGACATCTACTCTTACTTAATTTTATTAATTCACCGCGGTTTGAGAAATATCGCATTCGGAAAAATTCTCATCGATCGATGGGTTCAATTGTTCAGCATTGAACCTCGAATATGGATTGCAACATCGTTAAGGAATGCTGCTCATCATTCGATCAGTCATCAATGAAGTGACATTATTGATAAATGTTGATCATTGTATAATTCGTAGTTACTTATTATTCAATGGGTATCCTTGGTAGATGCTGATCATTTCATCGTTAGCCGCATTTGGGTTCCAATGAACATCTGTGGGAAGTGCTGATCTTTCAGTTCATCCGTATTGACTTTCCAGTGGACATCATTGGGTAAAGCGGATCATTTCGTTCATCAGCATTTACCTTTCCATGGACACCATTGGGCAATGCTGATCGCTCGATACATCCGCATTGGCTTTCCAATGAGCATCATTGAGTAATGATGATCATTCGATTCATCCGCATTTGATGTTCAATGGGTACCCATTCACTGATCAATGGTCAGCCCTGTACGCCATTGACAAATGCGGAAATCTCAATAGGTCCCCATTCATTGTCCAATGGAGTCGTATGAGGACCATTGGTTGCCATTGGCGATTCGATGGAGTTTTTTACTACGGGATATTGTACAGCAGTGCTCGCCATTAATGCCTGTCAATCTTTGAAAGATTCTTTCCAAGATTCTAAGACTCTTCCCATAAGATTCTAAAATTCTTTCCAAGATTCTAAGAATCTTTTCAAGATTCTTTTCAAGATTCTTTCAAAGATTTGCAGGCATTAATGGCCAGCACTGTACTTCTACGTATAATTATAATAATAATATTTTGCACTCGTATTATATTATAAACGACGTATTTGTACATTTCCCGGGAAAAAAAATCATATATGATCATATATAATCATATATGACTTGGTCATGCATTATCCTGAACGAAATTTGTCTCTAAATGATCATATATGATTATATACGATCATATATGATTATCTATGTTCATATACGATCATACATAATCATATATGATCATATAGAGACAAATTTCGTTCAGGATCTTGCATGACAAAGTCATATATGATTATATATGATCATTTATGATTTTTTTCCCCGGGTTCTTAATTATTTATATATATAAGTAGTAGGTGTACCACTCTGGCGAAAAAGTGGTGGGGGAAATCCCCCCACCACCCCCCACTACTTTTTCGCCAGAGTGGTTATCCCCCCACCACTCTCGTCAGAGCGGCATTATTTCCCCCTCCACTTTTCGCCGGAGATATTATTATTATTATTGTTATTATTATTATTATTATTATTATTATTATTATTATTATTATTATTATTATTATTATTATTATTATTATTATTATTATTATTATTATTATTATTATTATTATTATTATTATTATTATTATTATTATTATTATTATTATTATTATTATTATTATTATTATTATTATTATTATTATTATTATTATTATTATTATTATTATTATTATTATTATTATTATTATTATTATTATTATTATTATTATTATTATTATTATTATTATTATTATTATTATTATTATTATTATTATTATTATTATTATTATTATTATTATTATTATTATTATTATTATTATTATTATTATTATTATTATTATTATTATTATTATTATTATTGGACGAATATCGAAAGTGTGCGTGCGTGTGTGTGTGTGTGTGTGTGTGTGTGTGTGTGTGTGTGCGCCGTATTAAAATTAAATTTTTTCAATTACTCACCGCTCGTTGCCTTTCTCTCTGTCGTTTTTCGTACAATGTTTCTCCCACTTTTTTCAAAATGAATTAATTTTTAATTTGTTATTTTTCTTTCGCGCAATTCATTATTTTTTTGTTTTTTACACTTTGTTTTTTCACTTTTATCACGCGCGCTTCATTTTTTCGCGCATTGTTTTTTGTCGCAATATCTTTTTTCACACTTTTTTTTGTTCCAAGTTATTTTTTATAATTATTTTTACATTATTTCCTTGCGCTTTTTATTCACGCAATGTTTTTCATGTACATTACATTTTTGCACAATGATTTTTTTCAATTCATTATTTTTATGATTCTTTTCTATTTTTACATTTTTCGCGTAAGGTTTCTCTGGCGAAAAAGTGGTGGGGGTAATCCTCCCCACCACTTTCGTCAGAGCGCCATTATTTCCCCCTCCACTTTTCGCCGGAGATATTATTATTATTATTATTATTATTATTATTATTATTATTATTATTATTATTATTATTATTATTATTATTATAATTATTCGAAAAAAAGCGGTGGGGAAGTCCCAAGCTTCCCCCACCACTTTTTCGCTAAAACGGCGAGATTTCCCCCCCACGACCACCACCACTTTTTGCTGTGTTTTCGCCGCAACATTTGCTTCTTTACAGCACCCAGCCCATCCCTTAGCATACGCGCGCCTGTTGGTGCAAAACTGAATTCTTTTTTTTATATGAGACCTACACAAGCCCCACTACCCCCACCACTTTTTCGCCAGAGCGGCATTATCTCCCCCTCCACTTTTCGCCGGAGATATTATTATTATTATTATTATTATTATTTTTATTATTATTATTCGAGATATAGAGGTTAGAGCATACACACATAAATAATATCATGTACTCACCATTCTCGTCGCCGCCGCTCTCCCCTTCCTTCGTTGAACACACACACGCACACACACACACACACACACACACACAAACACGGGCACACGCGCTCGTTGATGCCAATATGCCTAGCGAAATAGATACGCCTTGCGTAGCGTCTGCATGAAACTTAGAAGAGATCGGAATTTGAAAACATAAAGCCGTATGATGTTAAAAAGTAAACAACACCGATCAGCAGCACGTGGCAACGGCTGAGATCTATGTGTAGTATACAGATGCATATACTCTATCTCGCTCTTTTTTCGCTAACCAGCGGTGGGCACGAAGATCCGCACAAAGAGGAGACCGAGGATAGGGGTATCTGTATGTAGTATACATTGTCGTATACCTCTATCGCGCTCTCTCTTTCTATCAATAGTGTATAGCGACGTATAAGATCATGGCATTCTCTCGCTCTCTCTAATTTTAATATTAATTTCAATATTTTGATAACTTCCAAATTTCGACCGTTTTCGCGTATCTCCAACCGTTCTCGAGATATCGCCATTTTTTCACTTCATTCGTGAAGAGGACGTGAGTGCCTGTACCTTTTGCACGCGGAATACGCTCTTTTTATTTCAGATAAAATAAAACTTACATTATGACACAATCATAATATATATTCATATATGGGTAATTCATACTCGAAATGTCTATCTCCAACCGTTCTCGAGATATCGCCATTTTTTCGTTTTATTCGTGCAAAGGGCGTAAGTGAGCATACATTTTACATGCACAATACGCTCTTTTTATTCCAGAAAAATCAACAACTTTATATTATTACTCGGTCATAATATATATTCATATATGGCGTTCCGTGTTATGTCCAGAAGAAGAATATATGGGTAATTCCTTCTCGGGATGTCACTTTTTCCAAAAAATTTCGAGAAAATTTTTACCGCGATATTTCTTTCGACTGCGTCGAGGGTGATGCCCATAATAAAAATTTGACTTAAGATTCCAAAAGTAGAAGATTCAAGCTTTGAAATGCTTTTTTGAATATTTTTTACGACCAGAATTAACAAAGTTAACAGTCTTTGGAAAATCGCTGAAAAATCTCGAAAATTTTGCTGTTCCTTTAATTTTTTGACTGAGTGTATCTATAACTTTTTATTTATGATTGATGCATTTTTTCGTCGAAGCGAATACATTTTTTTCCCCACTGATAACGCAAATAATTTTCTTCGTTCGTAAAATGTTCGTCGATGAGAAATTGAGAAACTTAAAATTTTTAAACATTCGAAGATTACAACTTTTTGCAAAAAAAAGCAAATTGATAGTAACATTTTTTTCTCATTCTGTGAATATGGAAATAAACGATGGTTGACTGGGACTGTAACGGCAAAGCATCCTTAAATGTTTTTTGCGTTCCTCTCACAAGATAATATTTATTTTCTAATGTAATAATAGTCTACGATATCTCTAAACATTGATCGGAAGATTCCACTTTTGACTCCGTTATTTATGATTGATGCATTTTTCGTCGAAGCGAATACATTTTTTTCCCCACTGATAACGCAAATAATTTTCTTCGTTCGTAAAATGTTCGTCGATGAGAAATTAAGAAACTTAAACATTTTTAAACATTCGAAGAGTACAAACTTTTTGCAAGAGAAAGCAAATTGATAATAACATTTTTTTCTTATTCTGTGAATATAGAAATGAACGAGGGGTTATGCATTCGTGAGATCATTGAACCGCTTGAAATCAGAATCAAATCGCTTCGAAATGATTGAAATCAATGTGGAATCACTTGAAATGACTTGAAATCAATGTGAAACTACTTGAAATCATCTGAAATCAATGTGAAGTCAGTGCGAAATAACTTGAAATCGATTGAAATCACTTGAAATCAATGTGAAGTCAATTGAAAACACTTGAAATCATTATGAAGTCATTGTGAAACCACTTGAAATTACTTGTAATCAATGAGAAGTCAATGTGAAATCGCTTGAAATCAATTGAAATCACTTAAATTCAATGTGAAGTCAATGTGAAATCACTTGAAATCGATAAAAAATCACTTGCATTTACTTGGAATCAATGAGAAGTCAATGTGAAATCACTTGAAATTGATAAAAATCGCTTGGAATCGATTGAAATAACTTGAAATCACGTGAAATCACATGACTTTTGAAATCACTTGTACACCGCATACGGTAGTGAATAACCTCTCGGGAATAAAAATGGATCTTTGGCCATTTCGATAGATGTCAATAATAGCCCAAACAAGCTTTTATTAGTTTTAATGAAAAATTATCAAAAAGTTGAAAATAATTTTATCCTGATTGGAAATAAGTTTTCAAATAAAATTTCTACTGGTCACTGTATACAAACGATTTTCCAAACGGTTTTCGAGATATTTAAAAAATAAACTTGAAAAATTGAAAAAATGGTGAAATTTTATATTTCGCATAACTATAAAAATATAATTTTTTTTTGTTTTTTAACGCACTGTTTTTGTCACAATAATTTTTCATTTTACATTATTATTATTATTATTATTATTATTATTATTATTATTATTATTATTATTTACACTATTTATTTTTCAATTCTTCTTTTCGCGCAATGTTTTTCTTATTACGCTTTAACACACCGTTTTGTCACAATAAATTTTAAAACATTTTTGCAAAATTTAAATTTATCGAACAATCGGTCTCCTCTTTGTGCGGATCTTCGTACTCGCCGTTCGTTAACGATAGAGCGATTGAGATGGAGTCTATGTAACGAGAATACTATCCTCGCTCGTTTAGAAAATTTTGAAAACTTGTCTTGAAAAATTTAAAATTTGTTTTGAAATTATTTGAAAACTTATTTTGAAAAAGTTAAAGATTTTTTAATTTTGAAATTTTCAAAAATTGTTTAAAAATGTTGAAAACTTATTTTAAAAATTTTGAAAACTTGTTTTTGAATTTTTAAAATTTTTTGAAAATGAACGAAAACATTTTCGGCATTCAAATTTTTTTGTGGACGAAAAGATTTTTGAAGTACAAAAATTTTTTGTGAATGAAAAGATGTTTGAAATGCAAAATTTTTCTGTGAACGGAAAGATTTTCTAAATGCAAAATTTTTCTGTGGACGAAAAGATTTTTGGAATACAAAATTTTTCTGTGAACGAAAAAAGATTTTTGAAATGCAAAATTGGTATGTGAACGAAAAGATTTGTGAGAACGAAAAGATTTTCGAAATGCAAAATTTCTGTGAACGAAAAGATTTTCGAAATGCAAAATTTTTATGTGAAATGGAAAATTTTTATGTGCACGAAAAGATTTTCGAAATGCAAAATTTTTCTGTGAACGAAAAGGTTTTCGAAATGCAAAAACTTTTCTGTAAAAAGATATCACTTTCAGATTTTTTGAAAATTTAATGTAGAAAGAAGCTTCGCACTTCCAGATTTTGAAAAATTTCACTTTCAGATTTTCAAAAATTCAATTTTAAAAATGTTGAAAAAAATTTCACCCGTTCAGATTTCCAAAAATCTAGTTAAAGTTTCGCATAATTTTGTTCACAAAATAGTTTTAAGCAGTTGATTTGCAGCATTTCTCTACGAAAATTTCGCGCAAGTCTTTTTCCAAAAATTTTGTGAAAAAATTTCTTCGCATAAATTTTGCAGAAAAATGTTGCAAGGGATTTCTATGCATAGTGTATAGCTACGTATACCTTCATTCAATTCTCTCTCCCGCTAATGAGCGGCGGGGACGAAAATCCGCACAAAGAGGAGACCGAAGAGTACATGAGGCATACCTTACGAACCGACCAATTCGCGACAATGACCATTGTTGATTTTGTTAAAATTTTTCTACTTTTTTGTTAAAAATTTTCTACTTTATTGTACATATTGACAGCAGTCTTTCAGAATTTTGAGCTCTTCATCTTCACGCTTTTCGCCACAATGAATTATTCAAAATTTCACACAATTTTTAAACGCGCGTCACTTTTTAAAACCGAAGATATCAGAATAAGATGGAAGATAATTTTTTTCGGCTTGAGTTGTTTGAAAGAGATGATGGTTTTAAAATGACCAACACAGTGCAACGTAAATGTTTATATTCGTTCATTCATAGTTATAAAATAATGACGATCTCATGCCACAAAAAATGTTTCGCATTATTTTTTTTTTTCAAAAAATTGTTTTGCAAGATTTTGTTCACAAAATAGTTTTAAGCGATTGCTTTGCAACAACTCTCTACGAAAATTTTACGCAACCGTCTTTTTCCAAAAATTTTGTGAACAAAGTCTTTTTCCAAAAACTTTGTGAATTTACAGAAAAATGCTGCAGATTAATTGTGTGAAACACTTTTGTCTAACAAATGTTTGTACAAAAAATTTTGCGTTTACAAAAAAAAAAAATTCTTTCGGTTTGGGTGCAATTGCTTTGCAACATCTCTCTACGAAAATTTTGCGCAACCGTCTTTTTCCAAAAATTTTGTGAACAAATTTGTTTTTATAAATTTTATTATTTGCTATTCTTTGAGAATTTCCGGCAACAAGAATTCTACATTCATGAATAGTATAATTTTTCAATTCGGGACCTGCTATATCTTTATTGGGTTTGAGCGCCCAATAAGCCATTAGATGCACCGGTAATCCAAGTAGGACTGAATGACGACGATGTTATACCGCCTGACTGAGTAACAGCGGCTCCCGTGATCCTGAAGTTCCTGAAGAGCTAGGCTCTCCATCTGTATTGGGTCATCAGGGGGCGACGGTATCCAAAACTCCACCATCCAAGGGGTTTTTATTGCCGGCGGCGAATTTTTGAACAACAGGTGATAACTGATCTGTTCGCACTTGTAAAGATGATTGTGTCTGATTGACTGGCTCAGAATGAAAAGTATTTGGTGCAAGATTATTTAATTTGGCGTATTGATCTTTCAAGAGGTTATAATTTTCAGAGTTCTTTTTGTAAACGTCTCGTATAGTGGGCCAATCTGGATTCAAAGCACTCTTGAACTTAGTATAACCGCGACTCCATTTACCTTCAGCAACGGCTTGACGATAATTCAAAGCGTACCACTTCTCTCGTATACTGTATAAATAAATTCCAAAGTTTTTACTTATATTTCGTGTTTTGCCTTTGGCTTGCGGCATACTCGGATACTGTACACCAATGAGTTGCTCAACACCATACTTGGCACCAATACCGAATAAACCAATCAAATCACCCCACGTACCAGTTTCTTGGTAATCACGGAAGAATCTTCCGATGGCAAGTCGATCGGCGATAACAATATCTTGCGGAGACGCAGCCAATTCGTAATCGAGGTCGTGCAGTAATGCAATTAAATCAGCAGAATTCTTCGGTTCAGCAGGATTATTATATACGATGTTACCAGGACCGAGGAAATTGTAGCCGGGCACTAGCGGCATAATGAGACACTTATGAATCAGCAGCTGTACTTATATTGCAACGCTATCCTCACTCTTTGAAGCGTGGTGAGTTGGCAGCCGAGAGGTGGTTTTAAGCCATTCGATGCACCGGTAATTCAATAATACATTTCTCATACAACTGGTTATTTACCGTTCTCAATGACATTTCTCCAAGAATGGTACCTCTTTTGAAGGGATAATGATTTTAAAATGAATAACACAGTGCAATGTAAAAGTTTATATTAGTTTATTCATAGTTATAAAATAATGACGATCTCATTACCATGACCCGCTGTCATCTCAAAATAATAGATCAATCTCGTGATCGCGTCTCCGTGCTGTTCGCACAAAAATTTCGTTCTCCAGTGAACTCGAATAATTGCAATATCTCATCGACAGGCGCGCTTCGAAATAATTGTATTCAACCGATAAATTGAATAAACAGCGGGTCATGGTAATGAGATCGTCATTATTTTATAACTATGAATAAACTAATATAAACTTTTACATTGCACTGTGTGATTCATTTTAAAATCATTATCCCTTTAAAAGAGGTACCATTCTTGGAGAAATGTCATTGAGAACGGTAAATAACCAGTTGTATGAGAAATGTATTATTGAATTACCGGTGCATCGAATGGCTTAAAACCACCTCTCGGCTGCCAACTCACCACGCTTCAAAGAGTGAGGATAGCGTTGCAATATAAGTACAGCTGCTGATTCATAAGTGTCTCATTATGCCGCTAGTGCCCGGCTACAATTTCCTCGGTCCTGGTAACATCGTATATAATAATCCTGCTGAACCGAAGAATTCTGCTGATTTAATTGCATTACTGCACGACCTCGATTACGAATTGGCTGCGTCTCCGCAAGATATTGTTATCGCCGATCGACTTGCCATCGGAAGATTCCTCCGTGATTACCGAGAAACTGGTACGTGGGGTGATTTGATTGGTTTATTCGGTATTGGTGCCAAGTATGGTGTTGAGCAACTCATTGGTGTACAGTATCCGAGTATGCCGCAAGCCAAAGGCAAAACACGAAATATAAGTGAAAACTTTGGAATTTATTTATACAGTATACGAGAGAAGTGGTACGCTTTGAATTATCGTCAAGCCGTTGCTGAAGGTAAATGGAGTCGCGGTCATACTAAGTTCAAGAGTGCTTTGAATCCAGATTGGCCCACTATACGAGATGTTGCAAAGCAATTGCACCCAAACCGAAAGAATTTTTTTTTTTTGTAAACGCAAAATTTTTTGTACAAACATTTGTTAGACAAAAGTGTTTCACACAATTAATCTGCAGCATTTTTCTGTAAATTCACAAAGTTTTTGGAAAAAGACTTTGTTCACAAAATTTTTGGAAAAAGACGGTTGCGTAAAATTTTCGTAGAGAGTTGTTGCAAAGCAATCGCTTAAAACTATTTTGTGAACAAAATCTTGCAAAACAATTTTTTGAAAAAAAAAAAATAATGCGAAACATTTTTTGTGGCATGAGATTGTCATTATTTTATAACTATGAATAAACGAATATAAACATTTACGTTGCACTGTGTTGGTCATTTTAAAACCATCATCTCTTTCAAACAACTCAAGCCGAAAAAAATTATCTTCCATCTTATTCTGATATCTTCGGTTTTAAAAAGTGACGCGCGTTTAAAAATTGTGTGAAATTTTGAATAATTCATTGTGGCGAAAAGCGTGAAGATGAAGAGCTCAAAATTCTGAAAGACTGCTGTCAATATGTACAATAAAGTAGAAAATTTTTAACAAAAAAGTAGAAAAATTTTAACAAAATCAACAATGGTCATTGTCGCGAATTGGTCGGTTCGTAAGGTATGCCTCATGTACTCTTCGGTCTCCTCTTTGTGCGGATTTTCGTGCCCGCCGCTCATTAGCGGGAGAGAGAATTGAATGAAGGTATACGTAGCTATACACTATGCATAGAAATCCCTTGCAACATTTTTCTGCAAAATTTATGCGAAGAAATTTTTTCACAAAATTTTTGGAAAAAGACTTGCGCGAAATTTTCGTAGAGAAATGCTGCAAATCAACTGCTTAAAACTATTTTGTGAACAAAATTATGCGAAACTTTAACTAGATTTTTGGAAATCTGAACGGGTGAAATTTTTTTCAACATTTTTAAAATTGAATTTTTGAAAATCTGAAAGTGAAATTTTTCAAAATCTGGAAGTGCGAAGCTTCTTTCTACATTAAATTTTCAAAAAATCTGAAAGTGATATCTTTTTACAGAAAAGTTTTTGCATTTCGAAAACCTTTTCGTTCACAGAAAAATTTTGCATTTCGAAAATCTTTTCGTGCACATAAAAATTTTCCATTTCACATAAAAATTTTGCATTTCGAAAATCTTTTCGTTCACAGAAATTTTGCATTTCGAAAATCTTTTCATTCTCACAAATCTTTTCGTTCACATACCAATTTTGCATTTCAAAAATCTTTTTTCGTTCACAGAAAAATTTTGTATTCCAAAAATCTTTTCGTCCACAGAAAAATTTTGCATTTAGAAAATCTTTCCGTTCACAGAAAAATTTTGCATTTCAAACATCTTTTCATTCACAAAAAATTTTTGTACTTCAAAAATCTTTTCGTCCACAAAAAAATTTGAATGCCGAAAATGTTTTCGTTCATTTTCAAAAAATTTTAAAAATTCAAAAACAAGTTTTCAAAATTTTTAAAATAAGTTTTCAACATTTTTAAACAATTTTTGAAAATTTCAAAATTAAAAAATCTTTAACTTTTTCAAAATAAGTTTTCAAATAATTTCAAAACAAATTTTAAATTTTTCAAGACAAGTTTTCAAAATTTTCTAAACGAGCGAGGATAGTATTCTCGTTACATAGACTCCATCTCAATCGCTCTATCGTTAACGAACGGCGAGTACGAAGATCCGCACAAAGAGGAGACCGATTGTTCGATAAATTTAAATTTTGCAAAAATGTTTTAAAATTTATTGTGACAAAACAGTGTGTTAAAGCGTAATAAGAAAAACATTGCGCGAAAAGAAGAATTGAAAAATAAATAGGGTAAATAATAATAATAATAATAATAATAATAATAATAATAATGTAAAATGAAAAATTATTGTGACAAAAACAGTGCGTTAAAAAACAAAAAAAAATTATTTTTTTATAGTTATGCGAAATATAAAATTTCACCATTTTTTCAATTTTTCAAGTTTATTTTTTAAATATCTCGAAAACCGTTTGGAAAATCGTTTGTATACAGTGACCAGTAGAAATTTTATTTGAAAACTTATTTCCAATCAGGATAAAATTATTTTCAACTTTTTGATAATTTTTCATTAAAACTAATAAAAGCTTGTTTGGGCTATTATTGACATCTATCGAAATGGCCAAAGATCCATTTTTATTCCCGAGAGGTTATTCACTACCGTATGCGGTGTACAAGTGATTTCAAAAGTCATGTGATTTCACGTGATTTCAAGTTATTTCAATCGATTCCAAGCGATTTTTATCAATTTCAAGTGATTTCACATTGACTTCTCATTGATTCCAAGTAAATGCAAGTGATTTTTTATCGATTTCAAGTGATTTCACATTGACTTCACATTGAATTTAAGTGATTTCAATTGATTTCAAGCGATTTCACATTGACTTCTCATTGATTACAAGTAATTTCAAGTGGTTTCACAATGACTTCATAATGATTTCAAGTGTTTTCAATTGACTTCACATTGATTTCAAGTGATTTCAATCGATTTCAAGTTATTTCGCACTGACTTCACATTGATTTCAGATGATTTCAAGTGGTTTCACATTGATTTCAAGTCATTTCAAGTGATTCCACATTGATTTCAATCATTTCGAAGCGATTTGATTCTGATTTCAAGCGGTTCAATGATCTCACGAATGCATAACCCCTCGTTCATTTCTATATTCACAGAATAAGAAAAAAATGTTATTATCAATTTGCTTTCTCTTGCAAAAAGTTTGTACTCTTCGAATGTTTAAAAATGTTTAAGTTTCTTAATTTCTCATCGACGAACATTTTACGAACGAAGAAAATTATTTGCGTTATCAGTGGGGAAAAAAATGTATTCGCTTCGACGAAAAATGCATCAATCATAAATAACGGAGTCAAAAGTGGAATCTTCCGATCAATGTTTAGAGATACCGTAGACTATTATTACATTAGAAAATAAATATTATCTTGTGAGAGGAACGCAAAAAACATTTAAGGATGCTTTGCCGTTACAGTCCCAGTCAACCATCGTTTATTTCCATATTCACAGAATGAGAAAAAAATGTTACTATCAATTTGCTTTTTTTTGCAAAAAGTTGTAATCTTCGAATGTTTAAAAATTTTAAGTTTCTCAATTTCTCATCGACGAACATTTTACGAACGAAGAAAATTATTTGCGTTATCAGTGGGGAAAAAAATGTATTCGCTTCGACGAAAAAATGCATCAATCATAAATAAAAAGTTATAGATACACTCAGTCAAAAAATTAAAGGAACAGCAAAATTTTCGAGATTTTTCAGCGATTTTCCAAAGACTGTTAACTTTGTTAATTCTGGTCGTAAAAAATATTCAAAAAAGCATTTCAAAGCTTGAATCTTCTACTTTTGGAATCTTAAGTCAAATTTTTATTATGGGCATCACCCTCGACGCAGTCGAAAGAAATATCGCGGTAAAAATTTTCTCGAAATTTTTTGGAAAAAGTGACATCCCGAGAAGGAATTACCCATATATTCTTCTTCTGGACATAACACGGAACGCCATATATGAATATATATTATGACCGAGTAATAATATAAAGTTGTTGATTTTTCTGGAATAAAAAGAGCGTATTGTGCATGTAAAATGTATGCTCACTTACGCCCTTTGCACGAATAAAACGAAAAAATGGCGATATCTCGAGAACGGTTGGAGATAGACATTTCGAGTATGAATTACCCATATATGAATATATATTATGATTGTGTCATAATGTAAGTTTTATTTTATCTGAAATAAAAAGAGCGTATTCCGCGTGCAAAAGGTACAGGCACTCACGTCCTCTTCACGAATGAAGTGAAAAAATGGCGATATCTCGAGAACGGTTGGAGATACGCGAAAACGGTCGAAATTTGGAAGTTATCAAAATATTGAAATTAATATTAAAATTAGAGAGAGCGAGAGAATGCCATGATCTTATACGTCGCTATACACTATTGATAGAAAGAGAGAGCGCGATAGAGGTATACGACAATGTATACTACATACAGATACCCCTATCCTCGGTCTCCTCTTTGTGCGGATCTTCGTGCCCACCGCTGGTTAGCGAAAAAAGAGCGAGATAGAGTATATGCATCTGTATACTACACATAGATCTCAGCCGTTGCCACGTGCTGCTGATCGGTGTTGTTTACTTTTTAACATCATACGGCTTTATGTTTTCAAATTCCGATCTCTTCTAAGTTTCATGCAGACGCTACGCAAGGCGTATCTATTTCGCTAGGCATATTGGCATCAACGAGCGCGTGTGCCCGTGTTTGTGTGTGTGTGTGTGTGTGTGTGTGCGTGTGTGTGTTCAACGAAGGAAGGGGAGAGCGGCGGCGACGAGAATGGTGAGTACATGATATTATTTATGTGTGTATGCTCTAACCTCTATATCTCGAATAATAATAATAAAAATAATAATAATAATAATAATAATAATAATATCTCCGGCGAAAAGTGGAGGGGGAGATAATGCCGCTCTGGCGAAAAAGTGGTGGGGGTAGTGGGGCTTGTGTAGGTCTCATATAAAAAAAAGAATTCAGTTTTGCACCAACAGGCGCGCGTATGCTAAGGGATGGGCTGGGTGCTGTAAAGAAGCAAATGTTGCGGCGAAAACACAGCAAAAAGTGGTGGTGGTCGTGGGGGGGAAATCTCGCCGTTTTAGCGAAAAAGTGGTGGGGGAAGCTTGGGACTTCCCCACCGCTTTTTTTCGAATAATAATAATAATAATAATAATAATAATAATAATAATAATAATAATAATAATAATAATAATAATAATAATAATAATAATAATAATAATAATAATAATAATAACAATAATAATAATAATATCTCCGGCGAAAAGTGGAGGGGGAAATAATGCCGCTCTGACGAGAGCGGTGGGGGGATAACCACTCTGGCGAAAAAGTAGTGGGGGCCGGTGGGGGGATTTCCCCCACCACTTTTTCGCCAGAGTGGTACACCTACTACTTATATACATGTATTTATAAGATGTATATTAGAGTAATCGTTACTTCAGGTTTCAATTAATATTAGGGTGGTCCTTTGTGATTTAATTTCTTCAAATATAGCATTATCTACACATATGCAGCATATCTACGTATATTAGACTGTTCAAAAAAAAATCGATTTTTCAACAGGCCACTCCTGAAATAGTCAGTTTGGATAGAAAAAAAATGCTGTCAAACGATGAGCATTTTATATTGAGTGGAAAATACGCCGCAATTGATTTTTCATTTTTTTCTTCTTTTTTTTTAAATCAAGACGAATAATTATTGGAAAAAAAAGTTTTCTTCCTGACAGCTCCCAGAATGTCAGATTGCATCTTAAAAAAATAAGTTTTAAATTTCATCATTTTTATTTATTTTTAAATCGGGTCCCAAACGCATTTTCACTATATTAATTAACTATTTTTCAAAAATTTATTGTTTATAATTTTTTTTTCTCTTTATTTTACAACTATGATTTGTTATTAGTCATAATAATGAACAGTTTCGGGTGGTTCATAATAAGTGAAAAAACCATTTGCGTTATAGGTATGCTTTTCAAAATCGAATAGAATCTTAAATAAACTCCTTTTAAAAATTGAGTTATGTAGCTGAAGTTCGTTCAATTTGATTTATTCAGCATTCCCGAAGATCTAAGGTACCAGTCTACTTTAGAAGGCCAAAAAAGCAAATGAAAAAAAAAAAATCAGCTTCTTTATCAGATATGACTATGAAACTGTTATTACAACTTTGTTTTATCGTTTCAAAGTATATAAAACAAAAATTCATTTTTTATATCGATTCTTTGAATAATTTATAGAAAGCGCCAAAGTCGAAAATGTCTTGTCCTATGGCCAACAGGATCTCAGGATTGGCAAGTCCGAAACAAAAAACTAAAAAAGCATTTTAAAGAGAAGGTTCTTACATAACAATTTACAACCGTTAATGGAAAATTGATTTAAAAAAAAATGACGGATGTTGGAAGTGAAAAGAAAAATTTATTTTTTCACGATTTATTTCAAACATCCGTCATTTTTTTTAAATCAATTTTTCATTAACGGTTGTAAATTGTTATGTAAGAAACCTTCTCTTTATAATGCTTTTTTTGTTCTTTGTTTCGGACTTGCCAATCCTGAGATTAACTGTTGGCCATGGGACAAGACATTTTCGACTTTGGCGCCTTCTATAAAGCATTCAAAGAATCGAAATAAGAATAAATTTTTGTTCTACATACTTTTAAAGGATGAAACAAAGTTGTAATAACAGTTTCATAGTCATATCTGATAAAGGAGCTGAGAAAAAAAATCTCAAAAATTTGTTTTTTTTTTACCTTCTAAAATAGACTAGCACTTCAATTCTTGGGGAATCCAGAATAAATCAAACTGAACGAACTCCAGCTACCTAACGTATTTTTTTAAAAGGAGTTTATCCAAGATTCTATTCGTTTTTATAGGGCATACCCATAACGCAAATGGTTTTTTCACTTATTTCGAATCAACCAACACGTTCATTATTATTACTAATAACAGATCATAATTGTAAAATAAAAAGAAAAAAGACTTTATAAACAGTATAGTGATGAAAAATAGTGAAATAATAAATCCCCAAAAATTCGAATTTTAAAAATATCCCAAAAATTCAAATTTCAAAAAAAAATCCCAAAAATTTAAAATTTAGAGGAAATCCTAAAAATTGGAAATCGGATATTAAAAAAAAAATACAAATCACACAAGCCAAGCCAAAAATTTGGCGTACGTAAATTATTAAAGACCAAGCCAAACTAGAAAACTTGGCGTGCAGGGTTAAGAAAAATCAGGCTCGGAGGTGCCATAGGATTTCCACGAGATAAAGTAGAAAATTATTAGACCTCATATAGTGTTAACACAGAGTATTATTACTTGTATATTTTACTGTCAAGTACAGTTGACGATCAGATAACTTTACCGCTCGCATAACTTAACTCATTACCATGGGAACACGTCTTAACTCCCCCTATGACCGCTTCTCCCCAATTTAAACCTTCGAGCGACCGCGAAACATCTATGAGCATGCGTATTGTCAACATGCGCAGTGCGCATGTACTTAGACACGTGAGTGGGAGAATAAGGGGAAAGTTAAGTTATGCGAACGTTTCCGGTCCCGTCGAGTTAAGTTATCTGATCGTCTACTGTAGTTGGCTCACGATTACTGACGCATTTAAATCGGTCTAGCCGTTTGTGAAAAAAAAAATTTCTTCAATGAAAATGAACTTAGATCGTCTTCTGGCACGCGGTATTTTTGATGAAAAAAAAAAATTTACCTCGCATTTTTTCATTGAACGGAAGCTTTTTCGGGGGCATTGAAAAAAAATTAATTTTTAACAACATATATGTATATTAGGATGAATCGAAAAAATCAAAAACTGTTGGCTACCCTAAAAAATCGAAGATATCGTTGAAATAAAGGTCTCTGTGCAACGATTCGATTTTTCGAATTTTTAAGAGGGCGCGCGGGACGTTTAAAAACTCTATTTTTAGCGTTCAATTTACTATATCACTGATAAACGAAAACGGATCATTCCAAAAATTCTGAATTTTTTAATATAAGATGCCCAGATATGTACTCTTTCAAACCGAAATTTACTGAACATTAACAAATGGTTCATATATTCAAAAAAAATCCTTGAAAATCAATATTATCACTATTTTTCAATTAATTATATCATTTCGGATTGATTTTTTTCTTCTAACACGTTTTTGTATTTCTACCATATTTTTTCTTGTAAAACTCGGTATCGGTATTGCTTACAATGCGAAAATGACTAAAAAATAAATTTTTATTTTGGAAATTTTCATATTTAAAAAAATTTATCTTTTGTTAATTTTCGCATTGTAAGCAATAGTGATAATTAGTCTTACAAGAAAAATGATGGAAGAAATACAAAAACATTTTAGAAGACAAAAATCAATATTTAATGATATCATAAATCGAAAAATAGTGAACATGTTGATTTTCAAAGATTTTTTTTCGAATATATGAACCATTTGTTAATGTTCAGTAAATATGGGTTTGAAAGAGTACATATCTGGGCACCTCATATAAGAAATTCAGAATTTTTTGAATGATCTGTTTCCGTTTATCAGTGATATAGATATTCGACGTGAAACCAGCAGGTCAAAAAAATCGATGTCTCCGGTCATACTCTCGATATTTTCCTGTTTTCTCTATCATGAGAAAATATTGTGGTTAAATCACTAGCCCAAAATAAAATTATTTGTACGAGTTATGATTTTTCGAAAATTGAGTACTTTTAACGACTCGAAAAACAACTTTTTTGCTTTTGTGTATAAATTCACCGGATTTTGGAAATCGAGAATTTCACTTCGATAAATCGAAACTGTCTTCAAAACCCTTAAAAATTAACCTCATTCCTCGCATTTATGACGCCACAATCGTAAAACAACGTTTTTTTGAAATCAAGAATAACTGAAAACCTTATTTTTAAAAAAACTGAAAAAATCATATTAAATTTTGACGACAAAAAATCTATATTTCTGTGGGGTTTGATCTAGTTCTGACCAATAGATTTTATAAATGGGTTTCATGCACATGGGTATATAATGGGTGTATACACAACAAGCCATGCATTTTCTTTTTTTGTTCTTCTGTTATTCTGTTATATTGGACGATTTCAATACCCATTTATATAAAATTCATGTAAATAAATTGAATCAGGAAAGATACTTCGAAAGAACTTTCAAAAAGAAGTGAAATCAATCAGAAAATACTTCTGAGAAGTAAAAAAAGGACGCCAAGTATTAAATCCAAAAAGTTCGAATTTAAAAAAAAATCCCAAAAATTCGAATTTAAAAAAAATCCCAAAAACTTAAAATTTAGAGGAAATCCTAAAAATTTGAAATCTGAAATTGAAAAAAAAATACAAATCACACAAGCCAAGCCAAAAATTTGGCGTACGTAAATTATCAAAGACCAAGCCAAACTAGAAAACTTGGCGTGCAGGATTAAGGTCGTACATCCCTGACCATCCAATTCAAAAGTAAGCACAGTTTATGATGTACAAATAAGGGGGAGCCCCCATGGCTGAAGCTGAAAACTTTTGGCACTACCTATCCACTGCGTACACCAACACTTAGAAAGGTCGTGTATATGAATGGCGCACACAGACTTTCGTGTATACGAATGAACGCACACAAACACGTTCGTCATACTTTGAACATTTATAACTCAGGAACTTTGTGGTAAAATGGGACAATTTTTTTTTCAAAATCGTCGCCAAATACGCCTTTATCTTTGCGTAAGTTTTTTATCGTCTATTGTCCCGTAATTTTTTTATTATTAATCGAAATGTGATATATTGTAGTACGTAACCTAGCTATGCAAAGCGTGTTAAAGACGCCGATTTCAATTGTAAATATCTCGAGAACCGAATGGTCAATAGATTTGAAATTTTACAAGCGCATTCTGAATGTTCTGAATAATATTAGTTTCAAATTACAACCTTCTCTGTCCCAGAGCGGTTTAGGCATGTACTACCTTAAGAACCAATACGCTCGGCGAGGGAAAACGGAGTCCAGTCGCCCTTACCGTTTAACGAAGGAGTGAATGAACGAGAAAATAAAAAAGAAAACAATTCATCGAGTGCACTAGTAATCAACCATGAGAAAAAACGCAAGGGGTTACGGCCGAGTAAGCTAGTGAGTAACTATGAGAAAAGTTCACTGACATGAGAAAAATCTTGAACAAGGTTTATATTTAACCGAACGGACAATTATATAATAATTATTTCTGGAATAGTTGATAATCTTTTATTGACCTTTTGTTATGTCCGAATTTGATAAATCATAGTAGCATCACTGCACATAATGGTTGCAATAATCATAAATATCGTTGCTACTTCTTTGTCATAAATTTTCTTGGTGTAATATATGTAACGTTATTATATTTTCATAACGATTTATTTTTTGTTTTCCTCTCTTAACGGCCAATCGTTTAAATATCGAATACTCATCTTAACTATTGAACGTCGATGACATCCGCGACGTACGCAGAAATGCGACCAGGCCTGGATTTGCAATGATTTTCGTGGATGCACGTGACGATTGATCGAGTGTATCAGAATATTCAAGATTCTAATTGACCATATAAAGAGCGATGCTCTAATTACGGTTAAATTCAGAAATCGCATAACGCTTATTGTATATAATGAAATTTGGACAAGTTACAAAGATATGTTAAGGCTATTTTCAAACAAAATAAGAGCTCATAATCTTCATAATAACTAATGAAAACAGTTAATTTTTTCGGTAATTGATTTTTTCCTCCAGGATAACATTTTAGCACAATTATGAAAATAATTTTTTTGTGTGTTTTACTATCCCATGTAATGTCTCCAAATTTTAATTTGATCGGAGAGGTACTTCATATTTTAAAAAATTAAAAAAAATTACATTAAGAAATGGGTTTTTATTCCTCTTCGATGAATTTGAAATTTGGGGACATTATATGGAATAGTAAAACATAGAAAAAAAGATATTTTCATAATTGTGCCAGAACACTGAGAAGAAAACCCGTGGTAATTACTACAAACGACTATGGTAAAACCGATTATAATAACAGAGAACACATTTCATGGTTAGAATTGCCATAATATGGTTGAGTAATGAGTTGACTATAAGCGCGAAATAACATCAAACATGCAATTTTGAAGGTGTCTATAAATATCTAATATGCGCGAGGCTACAATTATTATTGTTAAGCCCGCAAAGATAAGTACATAATTCATTTGACACATTCATTTAATTGTCAATAATATATAACAGTCGTCCCATTTATTATTATTTTTGTTTCGCGCAAACCTTCTTAATCTTGTTTCGTGACGCTACTATTCTTATAGTAACTTCTGATTCTTGCTCATTTAACTTTACCACAGCGGTAAGGTGGAGTTAAACAAACTTAGCCGCCGAAATGTATGCTAAATGCAGGCATGGCCTGAATTGGCAGGGACACTTGTAGTTATTTTGTCCACTATGATTTGTGAATGCGTTTCACTATAAAATATAGACGTTGTATTACAGAAAATTGTTACATGTTTATACGAACTAGACAACATATTGCTATGGTAAATTAGAAAGATCATAGAAGACGTGTGTGACAAAATCACTGAATGGTTACCGGTACACTATAATAGTGGCTACATTCTGCACTAAGGTTACTGGAATACCTATTCACCCGTAATCTCATACGATCATATCTGCAGATTTGTTAGTTCCCCAAAAATCCGGTAGGTGGCCTCCTCTTGCAAAAACGAACTTTCCCCTTGACGTCTATAAGGTCTTCAAGTTCGTCTATACTTGATATCTTTACTTATGTATGGATATTTAATACTTTGCGGCAAAACGCAAGATGGTTGAATCTGAAAAAAATTCCCATCAAAAGAGTCTTTTTTCTTTTACACGGAAAAAACGACTCGCACAGAAAAAAGAGTTGGTGTGGCCAGTGGCAACCAACTAGTTTGTAAGATATACTTCAAGCAACTAGTTGGTTAGGGCAACCATTTTCGTGGTTACCGTAACTATATTATTGGTTGCCAAATACCTAACCAATGAAAAGTTGGTTGTGGGAACCACGAGAATAGTTGTCCCAACCAACTAGTTGCTTGAAGCATATGTTACAAACCATATGGTTGCCGCATATACCACCCTAATGTTAATTGAGACCTGATATAATGACCACTCAAATCTACATTTTGGAAATACATATATGTAAATAATAAAGAAAATTTGAATCTGGAATGACCACCCGAATATAAATTCAGACCCGAAATAACGACCACCCCAACGATATCTCAATAAATATGTATATAATTATTTAAAGCATCAAATCTCAAATGACCACCCAAATGTAAGATGATACCTGAAATAACGACCACCTTAATATACATGGGATATATAAAAAAATACTCGACACACTGGCACATACACACATATACTCTTTTTTATATATAGAGATAGAATATACATGCAAACCTGTGTATAAGCCCGAAACTACGGTTGGCCGGGTGGGGGAACGCCGTATTCTCGCACACACTCATATTTTCCCACACTAATGCAAGGCCTCTCTGTAAAAGTCGTATTACACCGCTTATACACGGGCTCTATATCTATAGAGACGTGACTTGAACATTTTCGCGATGATAAATATTCGGAATAATTCGCCCAATATTATGATATCTCAGTATCACATGGGCGGTAAGAAAAAAAAATGTTATCAATGGAAAGCTAATTTTTTTTTAAGATGACCATAGTTTGTAAATGTTGAAAAAGTTGTCGTTTTTTTTAGTAATATCGAATTGAAATGTAAAAAGGGCGTAGACCGAGGCATATTCGCATATATAAGAGTCAGCTATGAGTCTATTTTGTACTGCAAGACCGTTGCATTTTAGATCAGTAGATATGGTCTATTTTTCGAGAAATATTTTCTGGATTCCTTTTGTTTTTACGATATCGATAGAAACGTAATAATATATGGCTTGATTTCAATGGTATGTCGTATCTTCGACGTTTGGCATCGTCGCATTTTTCATGACTAAATTGCGTTACTGTCCCATCATGTAAATTCCTACAGCACGTTCGTCTATCTGGGATGTATATATATACTGGCAGAAAAATTGAGGTACCTTAGTTATTAAAAAAATAATAAAAAAAATTTACGGCTTCACACATCCAAATTTTTATCTCGTGCAGAAAATGTCCAATACGAAATTATGAGGATTCAATTTGGTCAATCTGGTAGAAAAGCTACGTGAGGGCGCGGAGCGCCCGAGCCACAATAACCTGCTAGTTCATAGATATTTTATACATATAGATAAGGATATATATGTACATAGATGATCGATATATATATAGAAAATCCGATATATAGTGCTATATATACATAGATATGCTACATTTATGTAGATAATGCTATATTTGAAGAAATTAATTCTTGAAGGACCGCTCTAATATTAATTGAGACCTGAAATAACGACCACCCTAGTATACATCTCATATATGTATAAAAAAATACTCGACACACTCGCACATACACTCATATACTCTTTTTTATATATAGAGATAGAAAATGCATGCAAGCCTGTGTATAAGCCCGAGACCACGGTTGGCGGGATGGGGGAACGCCATGTCCTCGCACACACTCATATTTCCCACACTAATGCAAGGCCTCTCTGTAAAAGTCGTATTACACCGCTTATACATGGGCTAGTATATCTATAGCGACGTGACCGGCGAAAGGTTACCAACTTTTCCGATGCTCAATATTCGGATTAATTCGCCCAATGTCATGATATCTCAGTATCGCGTGGGCGGAAAAAAATGACAATAGTATCAAATGAAAGATAAAATTATTTCTAGATCACTAGAGCTCATAGATCTTAAAAAGATGGTCGTGTTTTTTAGTAATATCGCATTGAAATTTGGCGGGAGGCATATTCGCGTAGATAAGAGTGCAACGTTATGATAATGTTTTTTTTGGGTAAATAACAACTATGATATTGTAGATAATTAATTTTGAAAATAATTAATAAAATTGATTATTGATATTTACCTAGTTTAATTTTGGGCTGTGGCAAAAAAAGGTTTGTTGTTGTTTTGAATATGTAATACTATTTTTAATAAATACAAATGATGCAAATATTCGTTAAAATACAAAAAGTAAACCTTAAAATATATGAATAATCTTCAAAATCATGTCATGTGTCATTAACAAACAAAAAAAGGCATAGCAATTAATTTTACACGGTATCAGCTGTTTTGGACCAATTTTTGAAGAAGATACATCGTATATGTAAAAAAATACTCGACACACTCGCACATACACTCATATACTCTTTTTTATATATAGAGATAGAATATGCATGCAAGCCTGTGTATAAGCCCGAGACCACGGTTGGCGGGATGGGGGAACGCCATGTCGTCGAGTCGCTGCCCCGCGACTCTTGATTGTGAAAATACGTTTGGAACCTGATTTAAAAATAAATTAAAACGATGAACTTTAAAACTTATTTTTTAGGGATGCAATCTGACATTCTGGGAGCTTTAATTTAAAAAAACGTAAAAAAAAAATTCAAAAATCCATTGCGGTGTATCTTCCACTCAATACAAAATGCTCATCTTTTGACAGCATTTTTTAGAATTTTTTCCATCTAAACTAACTATTTCAGGTGTGGCCCGCTGAAAAATTATTTTTTTTTTTTTTTAAGACTAATGTATATATAGCATTAAATTTTAGACTAATGTATATATAGCATTATATATAGAATTTTCTATATATATAGATCATCTATGTACATTATATATCCTTATCTATATGTATAACGTATCTATGAATATATAGCATTATATATAGCTACTAAGTCAAAATGAAACTCAAATTTTAAGCTAAACCAAAATCTAACTTAAATTTGAGCCTAAACCAAAATCTATCCTAAATTTCAAGCTAAACCAAAATCCAACTTTAATTCGACGCTAAACCAAAATCAAACTTAAATTTTAGGCTAAACCACAATCTAACTTAAATTTAAAGCTAAACCAAAATTCAACTTAAATTTTAGGCTAAATCAAAATCTAACTTCAATTTCAAGCTGAATCAAAATCTAACTCCAATTTTAAGCTCAATCAAAATCGAACTCAAATTTTAAGCTAAACCAAAATCTAAGTTAAATTTTAGGTTAAGCCGAGATCCAACTTTAATTTGACGCTTAACCAAAATCGAATGTAAATTTTAGCCTAAACCAAAATCTAACTTGAATTTTAAGCTAAACCAAAATCTAACTTAAATTTTAAGCTAAACCAAAATCTAACTTTAATTTTAGGTTAAACCAAAATCCAACTTCAATTTGATGTTAAACCAAAATCTAACTTAAATTTTAGGCGAAACTAAAATCTAACTTAAATTTTAAGCTAAACCAAAATCTAACTTAAATTTTAGGCTAAATCAAAATCGAACTCAAATTTTAAGCTAAACCAAAATCTAACTTGAATTTTGGGTTTAACCGAAATCCAACTTTAATTTGACGCTAAATCAAAATCTGACTTTAATTTTAGGCCAAAACAAAATCTAACTCAAATTTTATGCTTCATATTCATAGATAAGTATTAGACTGGTCGTTAAAAATTAAATCTTTCGCGTTGCCCCCTAAAAAGCTTCCGCTTAATGAAAAAACGCGAGGTACTTTTTTTTTTTAATTAAAAATAACACGTGCCGCAAGACGATCTAAGTTGTTTTTCATCGAAGATCAATTTTTTTTACAAACGGCTAGACTGATTTGAATGAAATTCGGACACGTTACGAAGGTATAAAGAGGCTACTTACAGAAAAAATAACAGCTCATGATCCTTATTATAACTAATGAAAACTGTTAATTTTTTCAGTAATTATTTTTTTTCTCCAGGATAACGTTCTGGCACAATTATGAAAATATTTTTTTTCTGTGTTTTACTATTCCATATAATGTCCCCAAATTTTAAATTCATGGAAGAGGTACTTCATATAAAAAAGAAAAACCCATTTTTTAATGTTTTTTTTTTTTTTTTAATATGAGGTACCTCTCCGATCAATTTGAAATTTGGAGACATTATCTGGGATAGTGAAACACAATGAAAAAATTATTTTCATAATTGTGCCAAAAAACACGACAAAAAATCTATATTACCTATATCTATCTATATCTTCTGTCTATCTTCTATCTATATCTTCTCTATCTATCTTTATCTACTTATCTATATCTAAATAAAATCTTTTTTTACGACAAAAAATCTATATTTCTGTGGAGATTGATCCAGTTCCGACCAATAGATTTTATAAATGGGTTTCATGCACATGGGTGTATAATGGGTGTGTACACAACAAGCCATGCATTTTCATTTTTTGTTCATCCGTATATTGGACGATTTCAACACCAATTTATATAAAATTCATGTAAATAAATTGAATCAGGAAAGATACTTCGAAAGAACTTTTAAAAAGAAGTGAAATCAATTACAAAATACTTCTGAGAAGTAAAAAAAGGACGCCAAGTATTATATCCCAAAAATTCGAATTAAAAAAAAAATCTCAAAAATTCAAAGTTTAGAGGAAATCCTAAAAATTTGAAATCTGACATTTAAAAAAAAACACAAATCACACAAGCCAAGCCAAAAATTTGGCGTACGTAAATTATTTAAGACCAAGCCAAACTAGAAAACTTGGCGTGCAGGGTTAAGAACCAATACGCTCGGCGAGAGAAAACGGAGTCCAGTCGCCCTTACCGTTGAACGAGAGAGTGAATGAACGAGAAAATAAAAAAGAATACAATTCATCAAGTGCACTAGTAAGCAACCATGAGAAAAAACACAAGAGGTAAGCCGAGTAAGCTAGTGAGTAACTATGTGAAAGTTCACCGAGAAAAATCTTGTACAAGGTTTATATTTAACCGAACGGACAATTATATGATCATTATTTCTGGAATAGTTGATAATCCTTTATTGACCTTTTGTTATGTCCGAATTTGATAAATCATAGTAGCATCACTGCACATAATGGTTGCAATAATCTTTAATATCGTTGCTACTTCTTTGTCATAAATTATCTTGGTGTAATATATGTAACGTTATTATATTTTCATAACGATTTATTTTTTATTTTTCTCTCTTAACGGCCAATCGTTTAAGTATCGAATACTCATCTTAACTATTGAACGTCGATGCCATCCACGACGTCCGCAGAAATGCGACCAGGCCTGGATTTGCGATGATTTTCGTGGATGCACGTGACGATTGAGCAAGTGTATTAGGATATTCAAGATTCCAATTGACCATATAAACAGCGATGATTCAATTACGGTTACATTCAAAAATCGCATAACGATCATTGTACATAATGCGTTAGTAATCGTGAGCAAACTACAGTAGACGATCAGATAAGTTAACGCGACGGGACCGGAAACGTTCGCATAACTTAACTTTCTCCTCATTCTCCTACTCACGTGTCTAAGCGCATGCGCATTGCGCATGTTGGCAATACGCGTGCTCATAGATGTTTTGCGGTCGGTCGAAGGTTTGAATTGAGGAGAAACCGTCATAGGGGGAGTTACGATATGCAAATGTGTTCCCTTGGTACTGAGTTAAGGGGGTCGAGTCAGCGTCAAAACGGCGATTTTTAATAATAATTTATAATTTTAGCAGAATGCCTACAAACATGATGTATCGTCCACCATTTGAGGTACCAAATGAACAATTTTTTGGGACTAGTTAAGACCCTTGAGGTGCACCGGTGTCCTGAAAAACCAAGTTTTTAGTTTTTACACTCTGCGCATGATTCAGAAAGAACTGCTAGACGGATTTTGTTCTACGACATCTCATTTCCTTCGTAACCCTTTTTCCCACGGGATAAACGCGGCACATTTTGATTCGAGTCAAAATTGTGACCAGGACAAAGCCTGGAAAGTTCAAAATAGGCTACCGATTTCAAAACTGGCCTGCAACTTTGAAATAAAGGGCAAAAAACGAAATATGCCGCTTTCATCCCGTGGGAAACAGCATTACGAAAGAAATGAGACGCCGTAGAACAAAATCCGTCCAGCGGTTTATTCTGAATCATGCGCAGAGTGTAAAAACTCAAAACTAGGCTTTTTAGGACACTGGTGCACTTTAAGGGTTCTAACTAGTCCCAAAAAATTGTTCATTTGGTACCTCAAATGGTGGACATAACATCATATTTGTAAATATTCTACAAAAATTATAATTTATTATTAAAAATCGCCGTTTTGACGCTGACTCGACCCCCTTAAGTTATGCGAGCAGTCAAGTTATCTGATCGTCTACTGTACTTGACAGTAAAATATACAAGTGATAATAATCTGTGTTGACACTATATGAGTAGGTATAATAATTTTCTACCTTATCTCGTGGAAATCCTACGGCACCTCTCGGGCTTATTTTTCTTAACCCTGCACGTTAAGTTTTCTAGTTTGGCTTGGTCTTTAACAATTTACGTACGCCAAATTTTTGGCTCGGCTTGTGTGATTTGTGCTTTTTTTCAGATTTCAAATTTTTAGGATTTCCTATAAATTTTGAATTTTTGGGATTTTTTCTTAAATTCGAATTTTTGGGATTCAATACTTGGCGTCCTTTTTTTACTTCTATAGATAACGCCATATATAACGCTATATATACATAGATATGTTTTATATATATAGATAATGCTATATATACATAAATATTCTTTATATATATATAGAAATGTCATATATAACGCTATATATTTATACTTTATATATATATATATGATGCTATATATAAAGCTGCATACATATTCGTACAAATGCTATTATATGTATAGATAGATGCATCGATAATGCATATAAGATCGCCTACGCATAGCGGGGCGAAAGAGAGCGGCGCGCGCCATGTTTACCGCACACACTCATATTTTCCCACTACCACATCAACAAGCCCCTCTCTATAAAATCGTATCACATCGCTTATATACGGGCTGGTATATCTGTAAGCGTTTCCACGAAACTGTTGAAGAATTTTTCTGATGATAAATATTCGGAATAATGCGCCCAATATTATGATATCTCAACATCGCGTGGGCGGAAAAAAAATTAATGGTATCAATGGAAAGCTATTTTTTTTTAAGAAAAGTAAATTCGTGAAATGTTTAAAAAGTTGTCTCGTTTTTTAGTAATATCGAATTGAAGTGTAAGAGCGGCCTGGATTGAAGCATATTCGCGTATATAAGAGTGCGCGGTATCTCGACTGAGACTCAGTTTTTTAAATACTTGGCGTCGAGTCACTGCCACGATTCTTGATATCAAAAAAGTGTGTACCATAGACGTGCAATGGGCAATGAGACATGTTAATAGAGTTACGATTTAATATAAAATATTTTAATACGTCATCATTTGAAGTGGGGCAGAATGTTTTTTCTCGATTTTGGCAAAATCTCAACCGACTTTGAAAATTCATAAAATTACATTGGAGTAAATTTCGTGATCTTTCGAATAAGGCTAGGTGGAATGCAATCGGCTAGGAATTGGCCGAGTGCGAGGTGATGGAGTCAGGACGTGAAAATCGCGAATCGCGGACACTCCGAAAAAAGGTATAAGCCGATGTTGAATAGTTTCTCAACTGGAACCATTCAAGAGAGCAGCACATAGCATTGAGGATTGAAAAAAAAAATTGAAATCGGTCAACTCCAGTGGATGATATTGCCCCAGGAAGTTGAAACGTTTTTTCGACGATAACTTCCAAGTTTTTTCGTGACCATTTTTTTGGCATTTCCATTTCCGCTATCTCTAAGGGGGGTATGCATAAAAGAAAATTTAAAAAATCAATAACTACCGTGTCCATGGAGATTCTTACTTTTCAAAATTAAGCGTCACTTTTCTATTTTACAGTATTTTTCATCATCATTATTTTTTTACTGCAAATTTTACAATTGTTTAGGGGGGTATGCACAAAATTGTTTTTCAATTTCAATAACTACCGTGGCTATCGAGATTCTGACTTTTCAAAAACGTCATTTTTTGTATTTCACAGTATTTCATATAACTGTGATTTTAGCATTACGGTTTTTGCAATAATTAAAAGGGTATGCACAAAAGAAAGTTCAAAAAAACAATAACTACCGTGCCTATCGAGATGCCAATTTTTCAAAGAAGTCACTTTTGTTATTTTATAGTATTCCTCGTGATCCTTTCCTTTGCATTGCGATTTTTGCAATAATTAAGGGTGTATGCACAAAAGAAAGCTTAAAAAATCAATAACTACCATGTCTATCGAGATTCTGACTTTTAAAACGAGTCACTTTTGTTATTTTACAGTATCCTTTATCACCCATATTCTTGCATTGCGGTTTTTGCAATAATTAAGGGGGTAAGCACAAAAGAAAGCTTGAAAAATCAATAACTACCGTGTCCATCGAGATTCCGACTCCCCAAAGAAGTCACTTTTGTTATTGTACAGTATCCTTTATCATCCATATTTTTTCATTGCGGTTTTTGCAATAATTAAGGGGGTATGCACAAAAGAAAGCTTAAAAAATCAATAACTATCGTGTTGAGATGCTGACTTTTGCAACAGGCCACTTTTGTGATTTTACAGTTTTGTTCATGCTCCCTTCCTTTGCATTGTGATTTTTGCAATTTCTGAGCGAGAAAGCACAAAAGAATGTTTAAAAAATTAATAATTACCGTGTCTATCGAGACCCTGCCTTTTTAGAAGTGTCACTTTTTGTATTTTACAGTATTTTATATTACCGTTATTTTCGCATTGCGGTTTTCGCATCAATAAAGGGAGTATGCACGAAAGAAAATTTAAAAAATCAATAAATATCGTGTCTGTGCCCCCTTAATTATAGCGAAAATCGCAATGCGAGAATAAGGGTAATAAACCATACAGTAAAATAAAAAAGTGACTCTTTTGAAAAGTCAGAATCTCGATAGACACGATAGTTATTAATTTATTTGGTTTTCTTCCGTGTATAGTGTACCCCCTGAACAATTGCAAAAATCGCAATGTAAAAATAAGAATAATTCAAAATATTGTAAAATACAAAAAGTGACGCTTTTGAAAAGTCAGAGTCTCGATAAACACGGTAGTTTCTGATTTTTAAGCTTTCTTTTGTGCGTACCCCCTTAAAAATTGCAAAAATCGCAATGCGAAAACAGGGATCATAAAAAATACTACTAAATAACAAAAGTAGCTTTTTTGAAAAGTCAAATTTTCGATAGACACGGTAGTCATTCATTTTTTGAACTTCCTTTTGTGCATAGCCTCTTACTTATTGCAAAAACTGCAATGAAAAAATAACGATAATATGAAATATTGTAAAATACAAAAAGTAACGCTTTTAAAAAATCAGGGTCTCAATAACCACGGTAGTTATTGATTTTTTAAATTTTCTTTTTCGCATACCTTCTTAATTATTGCAAAAACCGCAATGCAAAAATAACAGTAGTATGAAGTACTGTAAAATACAAAAAGTGACGCTTTTGAAAAGTCAGAGTCTCGATAAACACGGTAGTTTCTAATTTTTAAGCTTTCTTTTGTGCGTACCCCCTTAAAAATTGCAAAAATTGCAATGCAAAAATAAAAAAAATAAGGAAAATAAGGGTATTGTAAAATAACAAATGTGACTTTTTTGAAAAGTTGCAATTTCGATAGACACGATAGTTAGTAATTTTTAATACATTCTTTCGTGGATACCCCCTTAAAAATTGCACAAATTGCAATGAAGAAATAAGCATAATAAAGAATACTGTAAAATAACAAAAGTGGTTTTTTTATAAAGTCAGAATCTCAATAGACACGGCGGTTATTGATTTTTAGGCACTCACCATACATGAAAAGTGCCTATTAATATTGCTGCCCAAAAACCTATTTCTTATGAAAACAACCATACAAACTTTATACCAACGTATGTTGGCATATTATACAAAAACAAAAAATTTTGGATTTTCTGTCCCCTCAGCCGTCTGTATGTGCTCATAACTCAGCAATCCATGGACGGATCCGGTTCAAATTCATAGCACAGTTTTGTTTTAATATAATCTCAAAACCGTTTTTGACTCAATCCATTCAGAGAATGTCAAATATGAAATTTCCCAAAAAAACAGCTATTTTTTAGCCAAAAAGCCATTTTTGTGTCCGTCCAGAGTCAGACCTCCGCAACTTGTGAACCAATGTTTCTGTAACTTATAGACTTTATTTATAAGATCATAAAAAAGTGTCCTGTAGAGTTTGAAGTCTTTACAGTTCTTTGAACCATTTTGTTTTAACGAAAACAACTTTTTTTTCAGTTTTTCGCTCATTGCACGAAGATGCGTGAACGATTTTTTTTTATGTTTACCATGTACTTTCATTTTGATACTTTTTAACTATTTGAAGAGT
Organism: Alloplasta piceator; assembly: GCA_946863875.1. Taxonomy (NCBI): domain Eukaryota; kingdom Metazoa; phylum Arthropoda; class Insecta; order Hymenoptera; family Ichneumonidae; genus Alloplasta; species Alloplasta piceator. The sequence continues at coordinate 38,291,415 of OX333072.1, read as the reverse complement.
TTAAAATGATTTAAACAATTTTAACATAGAATTTTTAATATTTTTGTTCTATTCATTTATAACTTTTTAACGTATTCGCCAAAAAAACACTAATTGGACAAAAATTTTAGACATTTCTTACTATTTGATGAAATGTTATTTTTCTTTAAAATATAATGATTGATAATTAGTACACATCTATGTATTCAAATTTTTTTTTCAAATATTATTATTATTTTTATGCAAAGAAAAAAATTATAAGAAACATAACCTTATGTTCCTGAAATACACAATTTTTAATGAAAAAAAACATCCCTACAATACACCACACTACACTCGATCGAACTGCACTAATTGTCACTTTAAAAAATCACATGTCATATTTTTCAACATTATAATTTAAGGAAACAATACAACGGGTCAACGGCCGTGATTACGACACGGTCGTACATACAGGTCTGAAAACTCCACGGTCGTACATACAGGTCTGGAAACTCGAGTTACGCGATACGCAAAGTACGCGTCGTCGGGAGCCACCCTTGAGTTCCTCTAGTAAGAGTTTGGCCACCGAGCTATCAATCGGTGATTGGTAGATCCAGTTGGCCATATGCTTGCGGTAAACGTGGCGGAGAGATTTGAAATTAATGTTTCCAATCATATTTAAACTGTAAAAAAATTCGGTTTTTTTCCAACTATGACATTGGACATATTCTAAAGAACGATTGATGTTATTTGGGACCATTTCGTATAGAGATCATGTTCAATTATCACAAATCTTAATTTACAAGTAGACTTGCGAAAGTACGAGGCATAGGTGGAGGGGGTGTTGAGGAAGGAGCATTGAAAGGTAAACATAACCTCAAATTTTTTTATCCAATTTTTCTCTGAGATGGCTTGATGGAATAAAAAAATAAAGATTTTGTTTGCACATATGCGGCAATAGATACTCAATTCTCGCGACTGTGTATTTACGCTGGTTGCCTATAAATTTTACGTTTTGGAAATTGATGCGCATAAACTTCCGGCGTTTGCCGGAAAATGGCGACATTGGCCAAACTCTTACTAGAGGAACTCTCGTTCGCGTTTGAGCATAATCTACTCACCCGGAACGAAACCATGTGTGAGCATGTATGAGACAGAGACAGACAGATACCCTCCGCCCCCCCTTCAAGCGCATTACTAACCCGCAGCGATTCTAGCGGCACCGGCGGGAATTAAAAGCGACCGCGTAAAACGTTCATACCCTCACCACTGGATTCTCCAGACCTGTATGTACGACCGTGGGAAACTCTATTATTTTTTCGGTGGTGGGGGTGACCCGCTTAGTGTGGCTATTTCGCAGGTTCGCCATCTGACCGTGCGTGGCGCTGCGCTGCAAGGATTTTTCAAATAAGCTAACAATTCTGCATAAACGCTACAAGGGCAATATATACTTTCAATTTTTTAAAGTTACGTTACAGCCGCTGCATAAACCGAGCATTACTCTCGTTGTTAACATGTAAATTTCTTAGTTGGGAATTATTTTTTCGCTTTTTTGAAAAATCTCTAACGTGCAGCGCTGCAGATGGGAATAATTTCGCCTACAAGATGGTCACACTAAGTGGGTCACCCCCCACCACTAGAGTTTTCAAACCTATATGTACGACCGTGAATTACGATGACAAGTAAGAATAAAAAATAAGGAATAAGAATCAGCCAATCGCTGCGCACTTTAGAGAAACTACGGCAATGGCTGATCTTATTCCTTGTTTCTTATTTTTGTCATTGTCACTCCGGCTTTACACGCTTACAGCACATATATATCGACATATAAAATGCTACTGTGTATGACGCTCACAGCGGTCAAAACGTTCAAGACGAATGCAGCCTATGCTATCTCGCTGCCACTCGCCGCGACAGCCAAAGATAGAATATAATAGCGTTTTCAACCGGCTGCATTACAGTGGATGCTCCCTCAATTTAACCCCCCATAACTTCACAGCTACCATAACTTAACGCGTTACTATGGCAAAACGCTCCCATAACTTAACGACCCTTATCGCGTTTTCTCCCCACTCCAAACTCAGCTGCTGAGCTGCAAAAATTTGACACAGGGCAACATAACCTCGACTGTCCATTTTTTTTTCAATTGCTCACGATTTATTAAGCGTTGCTATTAGTTTAATTGTAATTAATGTGGGTGAAGTGGATAAATAATACAATATAACGATTTTGGTAAAAATGACTGATAGATGGGGCAAATCACGCCTATTTATAGGACAACATGTTCGAGAATAGTCGTTCTCGCAAAAAAACAGGAATTTTTATTTTCCTGAAAGAACGAAATTTCTGTAGAATATTCGATTGTATCTGCATGTATGATGTGTATATATATGCAACTTTGTATAACATTTTCTAGAAAAATGTATCTCGCGCATTCGAATACACGGATAAATGTATTTTTTGTTCAATTCTTTTCATCTAGAGTTATTAACATAAAATTCTTATCAAACTTCAAAAAATTTGCAAAATATATCGCTGTCAGATTTTGAAATGTATATATGGCTATAAGCTGAAGCGCGGGGGGGTTTGGGGGCGAAGCCCCCCAACGTGTACGCGAAGCATGCTTGTTTGAACTTTCTTTTGTGCATAGCCCCTCAATCATTGCAAAAACCGCAATGCAAAAATGACGATTATGTGAAATACTGTAAAGTACAAAAGTAACGCTTTTGAAAAGTCAGAGTCTCGATAGACACGGAATTTTTTAAACTTTCTTTTGTGCATACCCCCTTAACTATTGCAAAAGCCACGATGCAAAAATAAGGATGATAAAGAATACTGTAAAAAAATAGAAGTGACTTTTGCGAAAATTCAGAATCTCGATAGACACGATAGTTATTGATTTTTTTAATTTTTTTTCGTGCATACCCTCTTCAAAATTGAAAAAATCGCAATGCAAAAGTTAGAATGATAAAGAATACTGTTAAATAGCAAAAGTGACTTCTTCGAAAAGTCAGAATCTTGATAGACACGGTAGTTATTGATTTTTTCAATTTTCTATCGTGCATACCCACTTGGAAATTGCAAAAATCGCACTGCAAAAATAAGGATGATAAAAAATACTGTTGAATAACAACAATGATTTTTGTATCAAGTCAGAATCTCAGTAGACACAGTAGCTATTGATTTTTTGAACGTTTTTTTGTGCATAGCCCCTTATCTATTGCACAAACCGCAATGCAAAAATAACGGTAATATGAAATACTGTAAATCACAAAAAGTGACGCTTTTGAAAAGTCAGAGTCTCGATAGACACGGTAGTTACTGATTTTTTAAAATTCCTTTTGTGCATAACCCCTTAATTCTTCCAAAAATCGTAATGCAAAAATAAGGGTAATGAAAAATACTGTAAAATAAAGAAAGTGACTCTTTTGAAAAGTCAAAATCTCGATAGACACTGTAGTTATTGATTTTTTAAAATGTTTTTGTTTATCCCCCCATAGCAACTGCAAAAATCGCAACACATAAATAAGGATGATGAAGAATAATGTACAATAAGAAGAGTGACGCTTTTGAAAAATCAGAATCTCGTTTGTCACGGTAGTTATTGATTTTTAACAATTTTTTCTGTGCATACCCCCTTAATGAATGCAAAAATCGCAATGCAAAAATAAGGATGATAAAAAACCTGTTAAATTAAAAAGTGATCCATTTGAAAAGTCAGAATCTCGATATAGACACGGTAATTATGGATTTTTTAAACAATTTTGTGCATACCCCCCTAAACAACTGCAAAATTTGCAATAAAAAAAAGGATTATGAAAAATACTGTAAAATAAAAAACCGACGCTTTTGAAAAGTAAGAATCTCGACAAACACGGTAGTTACTAATTTTAAAAAAGTTTTTTTATGCATACCTACCTTAGGGATAGTGGAAATGGAAATGCCAAAAAAATAGTCACGAAAAAAACTTGTAAGTTAACGTCGAAAAAACGTTTCAACTTCCTGGGGCAATATCATCCACTGGAGTTGACCGATTTCAATTTTTGTTTCAATCCTCAATGCTATGTACTGCTCTTTTGAATGGTTCCAGTTAAGAAAATCATTTAACATCAGCGCATACTCTTTTTCGGAGTGTCCGCGAATTCACGATTTGCACGTCCTGACTCCATTGCCTTGCACTCGGCCAATTCTTAGCCGATTGCATTCCACCTAGCCTTATTCGAAAGATCACGAAATTCACTCCAATGTAATTTTATGAATTTTCAAAGTCGGTTGAAATTTTGCCAAAATCGAGAAAAAACATTCTGCCCCACTTCAAATGATGACGTATTGAAATGTTTTATATTAAACCGTAACTCTGTTAACATGTCTCATTGCCCATTGCGCGTCTGCGCTACACACTTTTTTGATATTATCTCATACACATAAAAACATCTGTTAGTTCCATATTATATTGGTGCAAAAGTTATTGAAAAACTATCTTCTGTGGTTATTGGAAATTTCTGAAATTGATTCTATGTACATGGTTATGAATAAAATATTTCCTTCCAAATGTTTATTCGCGGTACGAAACAATTTTTTTTCATCGTAGCACTGTATCTATGAGGAACTTTAAAAAAACGTATGTGTTATTTCGAGGCCACGTGGTTGATCCTGCAACGTTGCGATATTGTGGAAAATTGAGCGTATAAAGGATAAAACAGGTGGGAGAGAAAAAGAGAGAGAGAGTGTGCAAGGATCGATGGGGCGAGATGAACCACAACGAGCGGCTGAGAGCAGGTATATGAAAAAGGGTCTCGTTCAATAGGGGGAAAAGGGGGAAAGCCGAGGCTTCGAATCGCGACAGTTTTCCCGCGGATTAAGTTTAAGCAGATTTAAAATACTCATTTGTACGAGAAACACAGATGTAAGTTTCGGAACATGATTTCCGAATGTTTCTGAGCTTGAAGAACAATAAAAAACGGGTTTTCGTTATCCTCGAAAAACCTTATCTCTAAACGAACATGATTTAGTTATACGAAAAAACGAGTCCTTCAACAATCCTTACCGTTTTCTTAAAATCGAAAAAATACCATCTATTATATTTGAACAGGTTTCCAAAAATTGGAAAACATGATATTTTAAGGATTCATAACTCGGATAGTTTTTTGCTGGTTAAAGGATTTTTTAAATTTCAATAAATGCTGACAAATGTATAACTAAGCAAGCAACTTCTCCGATTTTGAACAAAAAAATTCAATTAGTCAAAGATATTATTACTCACACACTTCAAAGATCATTGTGAAAATGAAAGTGATAGAGGTTGAACCGACTCGCAACCCCTCCGTACACATTCGAGAAGGTTGTACTTACTCCTTAGCAGAGCGAGAAAATATAGTGGTCGTTTCGCCATTACCGCAACCTACTAGAAAATTCATTGCAACTTCGTGTTTAATAATCGTCGAGAATACAACGCAAATATGAGTCATTTCGCGATAATTTAGCCATTTTATTTGTTAATACATGTTAAATTAATAACTGTCAAGTATAATACAATATGATGAACCAGGTTTTACGAAATCTCGTAGAAGACAATCTATTAATCATCCCTTATTTCAAGAAACGAAAAAAATATTCAACGGAATAATTTATTGGCGGCAAGCAGAGAACGATGATAATAAAGATAATCACACGAAGAGAATTTTATACGGAAAATTGCTATGTATGCTTAGTAGTCGGATACCATATATCGTTAGTAGTAAAATTACTATGTACACACCATAGTAAGTGGTGATTTAGGTATGCGGCCGTAGAGAGACAATAGTGAAGGAAGAATCGGCTGCGATTCGGCCAGTGGGTCCAAATGACAGTGGACAATTTTTTTGGTATAACGTTTCGATCCTAATTCGGATCCTCTTCAGATTTATTATTTCTAAAATTACATTCTTTTTTGTCTTATATTGTACGATATGTTTTACATTATAAGCTTAAATGTTATGTGTCATGACTGACCTGAATTTGTGCGGGTAATTTTTTTGATCATTCAATGAATCTTGGATAATATTCATTATGAATTTATTGTATAAAGACAGGTCATTTTTTTGTGATCCTTGGTGTCTGTGAGAGGGAGGATTTTGATATTTTATTGCTTAGTTTATGTTTTTTGTGAGACTTTTGTGTATGTGTTATTCACCCATGAATTTCATGTTTGATAATTTCCAAGATTCATTTTTGATCAAAATTAATAGTTTTCATTACATGGCGATTCGAGAGCTAAGTAGCGACTTAGTATTGAGGCGAGTGAGGAGGTATTTATATTGATGGGGTAGTGTGATTAAGTATTGAAGAGTGGGGGTGGTTTTTCATGGTTGGGGAAGTTTGCCGTTAGTGATTTTTCTTGCCGGACTGGTTATGTTAACCGGTTTTGGATCGGGTTTAAATTGATAACTGTTAGATTTGGTAATGAATTTTCAATTGATGGATGGTAATTTGAGGTTTTCCCGTTATTATTTTGAGTATTATTAAATTATTGAATTATATATGCTGCTTAGTTTGTCGATGTCGGTTCTAAAATTGATTGCTTTGGGGTGTGCTTTAATTTGTATCATTTCAAGAATTAATCGCTTTTTGAGCCATTTTTCATTACTTAAAATTTTAACGTCATCAAATTTTAAATTGTGTTTTAGTTCTATTCCGTGTTTTGCTAACGCTGTATTTATTGTGTTAGTGTGTTTTAGACTATTTTTGTGTTCGTTGATTCTCGTTTTTAGGTATCTTTTTGTTTGTCCTATGTACAATGCATCACAATCATTACAATCGATTTGGTAAACTACGTTGGATTTATCCATGTTATCTATTTTATCTTTTGTGGAACCGGTGATGGAGTGAATGTTGTGTTGGTTGTTACTTTGGAATTAGTCATACAAAGCCTCCAAAAAAGATCAGATCTCTTCTCTGAAAAATTTCCACTAAACGAAGTAATAAAAACAATAGAATTCATAATGTTCTCAACCTACTTTACCTTTAACGACAAAATATATCAACAAATACTCGGCTTGCCAATGGGTTCACCGTTAGCCCCGATATTATCAAACATTGTAATGATCGACTTAGAAACCAACTGCTTAGAAAAACTGAAGTTCATGATACCAATCTACAAAAGATACGTAGACGATATTATTATGGCTCTGCCTACGGACAAAATAGATTCAACACTTAACATCTTCAACTCATACCACACTAAACTACAGTTCACAGTTGAAGTAGAAACAAACAACAAATTACCATTTCTAGACATCTTGCTAATCCACAAAAATAACTCAATAATCACAGACTGGTACAGAAAACCGACTTGGTCAGGTCGATTCATAAACTTCTTCTCTCACCACCCTCTTACGCAAAAAAAGGAATTATCATGATGTTGGTAGACAGAGCGATAAAACTATCACACGCATTCTTCCACCAAAAAAACATTGAACTAATCAAAAACACAATGACACAAAACTGTTACCCAATCTCCTTCACAGAAAAAATAATAAATCAACGGCTAAGATTAATTCATTCACAATCAAATAACGACAACGCATTCGACTCCTCCAGATTAATAAATTTACCCTATACTGAAAATATTCACCACCAACTACTCCGCCTTTTTCGACAATTCAATATAACACTAGTCACTAACAACCAACACAACATTCACTCCATCACCGGTTCCACAAAAGATAAAATAGATAACATGGATAAATCCAACGTAGTTTACCAAATCGATTGTAATGATTGTGATGCATTGTACATAGGACAAACAAAAAGATACCTAAAAACGAGAATCAACGAACACAAAAATAGTCTAAAACACACTAACACAATAAATACAGCGTTAGCAAAACACGGAATAGAACTAAAACACAATTTAAAATTTGACGACGTTAAAATTTTTAATAATGAAAAATGGCTCAAAAAGCGATTAATTCTTGAAATGATACAAATTAAAGCGCACCCCAAAGCAATCAATTTTAGAACCGACATCGACAAACTGAGCAGCATATATAATTCAATAATTTAATAATACTCAAAATAATAACGGGAAAACCTCAAATTACCATCCATCAATTGAAAATTCATTACCAAATCTAACAGTTATCAATTTAAACCTGATCCAAAACCGGTTAACATAACCAGTCCGGCAAGAAAAATCACTAACGGCAAACTTCCCCAACCATGAAAAACCACCCCCACTCTTCAATATTCAATCACACTACCCCATCAATATAAATACCTCCTCACTCGCCTCAATACTCAGTCGCTACTTAGCTCTCGAATCACCATGTAATGAAAACTGTTAATTTTGATCAAAAATGAATCTTGGAAATTATCAAACATGAAATTCATAGGTGAATAACACATACACAAAATTCTCACAAAAAACATAAACTAAGCAATAAAATATCAAAATCCTCCCTCTCACAGACACCAAGGATCACAAAAAAATGACCCGTCTTTATACAATAAATTCATAATGAATATTATCCAAGATTCATTAAATGACCAAAAAAATTACCCGTACAAATTCAGGTCAGTCATGACACATAACATTTAAGCTTATAATGTAAAACCTATCATACAAAATAAGACAAAGAAGAATGTAATTTTAGAAATAATAAATCTGAAGACGATCCGAATTAGGATCGAAACGTTATACCAAAAAAATTCTCCACTGTCATTTGGACCCACTGGCCGAATCGCAGCCGATTCCTCCTTCACTATCATACCATAGTAATTTTCCTACTAATGACAATATGGTACCCGACTACTAAGCATACATAGCAATTGTTTGTTTAAAATTCTCTCCGTGCATAAACTCGATAATGATAGTCAATAATGATAACGGGCATAGCATCGCACTCGCAATCACTCGATAGTGCCAATTTTGGTTAGCATTGTCGACAGTGATATTAGATACTAATCGACACACAGTAGGAGAAAAGCCCAAAAACCTGGCCAAAACCCCAAAAAATAAATTTTCGAAATAGGGTCAGTTGAGTAGTCATTCAGGTAGAGGACTAGTAACTGCATTCTATTGTGGAAGGGAAAGCCCTTTAAGTGTATACCTGCGCCGCAGCGTCAGTTGGCAGTTAGTGTTCGTGAAGAGTGTACGTGTCACGCGCTGAACAGACGAAAATAACGCTGACTTCAAAAACCCATAACTTTAAAGTGACGGGTTTAATTTCAATTCTGCAACATGGATACGACTTCTGGAGGTATGTAGAACATATTTTTACATCGGTTGAATCTAAACTTTATGTATAAATAATTGAAATGTAGTATAGCCTTCGGCATAAATAAAATTGAATAATTTTGAAAACTTATATTTTCAACGGTCCAAAAAGTTATATATTTTGTCACATTTTGCAAAGCTCCTAGTCTCGGCCTTTAGTTTAATGTATAAGCTTTCGAAATTTACAAGAGTTACCTGCGGAAAACGTGCGTCTTGTCCGTTATGATTTTTTTCGCATCGTGCGGTAGCCGAGCGTGCACGCGGCACTATTGAGCAGCCTCTGCGCCTCTACCTGAGAATGGGTGAAGTAGCATCATAACGGACAAGACGGCTGTTATACGCTTGAAATAAATTTTTTTAATATATATATATATATATATATATATATATATATATATAAATTTTCTGTGATTCAATTATGATATATACGTATGCATATATATATACATATTAAAATCAACCACATAAAAATTTCTCAAATATGAATGAAATGTTATAACATTCAAATAAAATATTTGAATATATATATATTATATAGTAAGCAAAGCTTTCTTTTAACCAAATCCATGTCAATATTTTCTGTCTAATTTTTTAAAAATTATTTCAATTATTGCGGTTATTTATTTGGTAAAATAATGTACATTGTTCAAGTTATTGTATTAATTGAAAATTTTATCTTTTCCTTTAACACCAATTTTCTACAATTTTATGTCTTTATTACAGGATCTGGTTACAAAGAATTGGTGCTGACAAGGAAAGAAGTATTTCTGATAATCAGCGAGCATTTATCCGATAAATTCGCTTCCTTAATCGAATTTATGGTAGAAAAAATTTCCAAGGACACCGGACGTACAGTTGTAGTGCCTGATGATTTTTTTTTATATATTAATTTATCTATTTAGCAGGATACTCGGCCATTTTGTTTATAACAATTTGCTGTAAGCTCTTTGTTGCAAGTTATAAACAATAGATATCGGATTAGTAATCAGCGACCTTGAAAACCCGTATATACCAATTTTTGTCAACATCTGGTAACTTTTTAACGTTCATGTCGGCCATATTGGATCGGCCATTTTTTTTACGATAATTTGGCTTGCGGATTCGTATCAGCGACCTTGAAAACCCGTAAATACCAATTTTTGTCGACATCTGGCAACTTTTCAACATTCATGTCAGCCATATTGGATCGGCCATTTTGTTTACGATAATTTGGCTTTCAGATTCGTAATCAGCGACCTTGAAAACCCCTGTGAGCCAATTTTCATTCCCGTCAAAGGTCATTTGAGGTTTTGGCCAGGTTTTTGGGCTTTTCTCCTACTGTGCGACAGCGTGGAAACTTGTGTCTGATATCTGCCGGAATCGAAACTTAAGGGGACCAAGTCAGCGTGAAATCAGAAAAAAATCGTTAATTTTTTTAATTTTTTTTTTCACGTTTCACAAACTCTTTTGTACCTTTTTACCAAGCCATAGACCCCAACTTTGAAAAATGGCAAAGATACAGACGAATCTGTAAAAGAGTAAAAGTAGAATTTCGAAAATTTCGAAATCCATATTTTAAATTCTGCCATTTTTTTCACAGATTCTGGGTCATGAATAAATAATATATATCCTGGATAGAAAGTGGGATGTGACTGCCTCCTTTCTTTTTTAGAATTTTTTTTTTCTTTTAGTTTCTAAAATTAAAAAAAATAATAATGATTGATAATATTTCTTATAGAAGTGAAAAAATAAAACAAAAATAAAACATGTCTTGGAAAATTTTGATATTTTGCATATTCTCCAAAGTAAATGAGAAAAATCTTCTTTCGAAAAAAAAGTATTCTCATTTATTTTGAAAAATATGCAAAATATTGAAATTTTTCATATGATACATGTATGGACCAATTAAAACGCTCAAAAGACGTGATTGGCTCATACAATTCTACGGGCCAATCAAAAAAATTATTGAAAATGATCAGAAAGTGCCTCGAAAATTTTCTAGTAAGTTTTCCTAGTTACTGAATTTTTTTTACCAGCAAATTATTAGTGAGTTGCGAAACACATGTTCACTCGTGGTTTATTTTTTTTTTTGTATTCAATTATTTTTATCAGTTGTTTTTTTTTCGAATGTAATATTAGAGATTTACGCTAATCAATCGAGAAATTACTTGCAAAAGTGCTTTTTCGATCTCGACAAACGACACAAGCAGTTTCACAGTGGTTAGTGTCACTTTATATGTTCATATGTTCATATGTTCATATGTTTATTATAATCACTTATTTTTATAAACAATGGTGTTCGCTGTGTTTGCGAAATGATCAAATTAATTTTCATACTCATCTAAAAACATTTCAGTGAGTGAATTTAATGTTGTGCCTTGTATACAGATTATAACCTCTAAACTGTCAACGGAAGAGTTTCCAGTAATTCTTAAATTTTTAGCAATTTTTTGGTAAAAATTTTAATTATTAAGAATAATAAAAAACATAAAAAATGAAAAACCGTGACAAGCACGTAGAAAATGTGTTTTTTTTCTTGTAACAATCTTGGAAAATTTTGTTTGTTATGTAGATACATGAATCAGTGGAGCGAAGGACTGCGGGATTTCACTTTGGAGGCTGTTTCCCAAAACCTGGATCTTCGAACACGCTGCGCGCAGTCCTGGCCAAACCGCTTAATGGATTTTATCCTGGGACGTCTCATTTTCTCTGTAAGACTTTTCCGGACCGCTTGTATGCGACACATTTTCATAAAAATCAAAATTGTATTGTTTGCGATGCTCCAAAAACCAAAAACGGTTCAAAAATTCAAAAAGTGGCCTGGAACTCTATAATAAGAAACAACAAAAAAAATGTGTCACATACAAGCGGTCCGGAAAAGTATTACAAAGAAAATGAGACGTCGCAGGATAAGATCCATCAAGCGGTTTGGTCAGGATTGCGTGCAGCGTGTGAAACTCAAAAAATTATTTATGAGAGAACCACTGCACCTTAAGGGTTCTAATTAGGGCAAAAAATTTCTACCATTGATACGTCAAATGATAGATCATTGATGAAGTTTACACCAATCCTACGAACATTCATATTTATGTTCGAAAATCGGCGTTTTGACGCTGACTGGGTACCCTTAAGTAATCAATCGCAATGATCTCAGCCTCCGGCTTCCCCTACTCACATTACGAGTGAACAAATTTTCCTGACTTATTAGCTAATTCATAAGACCTTAACATAGGAAAAGTGTCGCGATATACTGAAAAACGCCATTTTGAAATTGATACTAAGTCTGACCATATGCGCATAATTACTGAAATAATCAACAAATCATATTTAAATGATATACGTTTACGACATTGAAGTTTGCACCGTTCTGACGCGACGAAAATAAGCTTTCTTTTTTAGCTTCAGTACACTTATCCTGCATAATTGGGGCCCCGGTCCTTGATGAGAAGCTCTAAAAACCTTTCAACTGTCTATAAGGACTACTTTGAGGATGTGTTCTGAAGGTCAAAAACCTTTGGATCACACCCTCAAAGTAGTCCTTATAGACACCTTAGCGGATCGGTGCAACCGTCGCATCTGGTCGCATCACGGTTGCGATTCGGTGACTGGTTTTGAAAATAAGAAATCCTAAAACAATTGACAAGTAACCAAAAAAGGACGATCCGTTTGAAAGAAAAAGCAACCGTGAAACGACCATATTGAAACCAAACCATGGACTAGAATTGGTTCTATAAGAGTTACAAATGGGTTGCGCAACGAACCGGAAAGCAACCGTCCGCGAACTATATGCAACCACATATGTTAGTTCCGAGACTCGCCGCGAGATGTCGCAGTACGTGAATGCTCAGTCCCATACGGAATATGCGCAGAGTATGCTTATCTAGACGAGCGTGTAGAGTGATTTATTTCTTTATGTCCCCATGGCACGAAATCGACCTTCATGGTCAATCGAATGTAATGGTTCTTTTTCGTTTCTTTGTCGGTCCTTTTTCGGTTCTTGATCGGTCCCGTTTCGGTTCTCTTCCAGTTCATTTCGAGTTATACTGTGGTTCTTTTTCAGTCGTTTTGATCGAACTACAACCTTCTACGAACCATCACTTTTAGGACATGAGGTTATAAAGAGGTTCGTTTTGCGGTCGCTTTTGTTTCAAACGGACCGGTTCTTTTTATGTTACTTATGGCTGCATCGACCCGCTAGCGCATTCAAGTAAATCGAGCACCAACATTTTAATAATTGCTTTTACAGTTATACTATACTTGTAACACAACACATATAAAAATGATTTGACTAAAAAATTAATCAGCTTCCACCAATAAATCTACAGACATATTTTTGCGAAGTTCTTGAGAAGTAAATTTGCAATCTTAGTTTGGATCCGGACAAATCAGTGCTCATTTTATTGCTCGGTTGACACTATTAATTCACAGAAAAATATTCATGGTATAGTCATCGTTTACAAATTGGAGTAATTTTTTTATCGAAGAAAAACAAAGCTGTGACGTTGACTCTACTTTCAATGAGCATCCAAACAAAAATTTATCTCATGTGTTTTTTACGAATAGAGTCTATGAGGAAGCAACACGGAAAACAATGATCTATGAAAACTGCTGAGATTCCTATTAATTTTTAGTTTCCCCATGAACAGCGCCTTCGGGAAGGGCAAACAGTGAAATTTGCGTATTTCTTTGATACAATATATAGATGTCACATATGACATTATAGTACATGCCCATCAGACGAATTTTTACAGTGTCGAACAGTAAAAAGTACACTATACTGAGAAAAAACCCGTGGTAATAACAACAAAAGACCATAGTAAAACCGATTATAATAACAGAGAACATATTTCATGGTTGGATTAGCCATAATATGGTTGAGTTTACTATAAGCGCGAAATAATATCAAACATGTTATTTTGAAGGTGTCCATAAATATCTAATATGCGCGAGGCTACAGTTATTATTTTTAAACCCGCAAAGATAAGTACATCATTCATTGAACACATTCATTTCATTGTCAATAATATATAACAATCATCGCATTTAGTATTATTTGTTTCGTCCAAACCTTCTTAATCTTGTTTCGGGACGCTACTATTCTTATAGTAACTTCAGATTCTTGCTCATTCAACTTTACCACAGCGGTAAGGTTCAGTTTAACAAATTGAGCCGCCGAAATGTATGTTAAATGCAGGCATGGCCTGAATTAGCAGGGACAATTGTAGTTCTTTGTCTACTAGCATTTTTAAATGCGTTCCACTATAAAATATAGACGTTGCGTTAAAGAAACATGTTACATGTTTATACGAACTAAACAACATATTGCTATGGTAAATTAAAAAGATCATAGGAGATATGTATGACAAAATCAGTGAATGATTACCGGTACACTATAATAGTGGCTACATTCTGTACTCAGGTTACTGAAATACCTATTCACCCGTAATCTCATACGATCTTATCTACAGATTTGTCAGTTCCCCAAAAGGTAGGTGGCTTCCTCTCGCACAAACGAACTTTCCCCTCGACGTCTATAAGGTCCCCAAGTTCGTCTATGTTTGATATCCTTACTTATGAATGGATATTTAATACTTTGCGGCAAAACGCAAGATGGTCGAATCCGGAAAGGATTCCCATCAAAAGACTCTTCTTTCTTTTACACAGAAAAACGACTCGCACAGAAAAACGAGTTGGTATGGCCAGTGGTAACTAACGAGTTTGTAAAATATACTTCAAGCAACTAGTTGGATGGGGTAACCATTTTCGTGGTTACCGCAACTATATTATTGGTTGCCAAATACCCAACTAACAAAAAGTTGGTTGTGGGAACCACGAGAAGGGTTGCCCCAACCAACTAGTTGCTTAAAGCATATGTTACAAACCGTATGGTTGCCACAACCAACTCATTTTTTCCGTGCAGCATAGAAACTGGCGTTGACACATGTCTGTATTAAATTTCGACAATATGATTATTTCTAACTACACGGCAGTATAACGAGGTTGGAATATCAGTGCTCAACGTCGACATTAACTAACCGCTAATTTATATTTCATATATAACCGTCAACTATACAAGAGTATTGATTATCTTATACACTATTTCTGAATAAAACTATATGCCTTCAATTAAATGAGAATCATTGCTTTCTGTCGCTAATATGCAAAACGATTCGGAATTTGATGCATAATAGAAAGTATAACCATGCAAGTAATGAGAATGCGATGCTTTAATAGTTTCTACCACTTCATGCATGGTAAGGAGACAAATTGTTGTAATTGCCATACAGAGATGATCGGCGTGATTACGAAAATATGGTTTATTTTACAATGTTTGTCATATTAGGTTAAGCATAAGTTATAGACGTTGCGTCAGGGAAACATATTTTATACACTGAGAAAGGTAAATAGTCAAATCAAATAAATAAATTCAGCTGACTTCGAATTGGTTGACTCAAACCTGGAATAGTCTGAGTAACGGAATATTTATTAGAGTTGACAAAATAAATGATTCGGTATACTAATATAAACAGTTGACTTTATATAGTTGATTCAAGTTTTTATCTAGTTCCGACAATGCATGACGCATTGTCGGAACTGGATGAGAAATGGTGACCTGACTGATTTAGACGCCTATACAATGGGTTCGTTTTTATAAAGTTGATTCAACTGGACCATTGTTAGATCAACGATAAATGCGCATCAACCTCACGCTCATATTTAGTTCATCCAATCATGGGTTACATTCAAGTTTCTCAAGTTGTCATGCATTGTCGGAACTGGATGGAAATGGTGACCCGACTGATTTATTGTTGAAACAACTAAAGTTGATAGGTTGATAACTGAATGACATTATTTGTTACAATCCAATTCTGCATCGCTTCAATCCACGTAAGTAGTTCAGAAAACTGAATAATCTATCGGATAGCCTAGACAATGGGTTCGTTTTTCTAAAGTCGATTCAACTGAACCATTGTTCCCACGCGGAAAAAAGTATTTTGTCATATATCCCAGATATATAATTAATATATGTCATATAAAACGGCAAAAATTTGTATATTCGTCATACATGAGACAAGTATGATATAATATATTTTTCATGTATATGTAATGCATGTATTTCTCATATATTTCTCATATATTTGCGATACATGATTCATACTTGGCATACATGAATTATATATTTCTCATACATATTTGAAAGTGTTTATGAAAAAAAGGTATTCATAAACAAAATAGATTTTCCCTTGCCGGAAAAAATTCGAATCTTCATAACCCCTCACTTTTTTCAAGTGCATAGTAGTGGCGATAGCGCAATAGGTAGCGTGTTAGGTAGTTAGGTACGATACGTATGATGGTAGGCAGGGTCGAGGGTTCGATTCCCAGTCGGGCAGAGAAATTAGATCGCAGATTTTTGTTTTTTTTTTAAATTTATCTCTTTTTGGGGCCGCTGGACTATGCATATTAAGTTATTTTGCCTGGGTTTCATATTTTTTATAACATGTTTAGCAACAATCAATTAACACGCATTTTATTGAATCAATCATGTTTCCTGTTGATTGGACTAATTACCGGTTAGATACAACTCTATTTCAGTTAATGCAAAATCACATTTTATTGAACCAACAATTTTATGTATTGGTTGGACCAATTGCCCATTAGATGCGACTCGACTCAGTTAACTCAAAATAGCTTTTCATTGAATCAACTATTTTATTCATTGTTTGGACTAATTGCCGGTTAGATGCAACTCTACTTCAGTTGGTTCAAAATAGCTTTTGTTAAACAAACAATTTTTCGTGCTCTCAAGCAAATAAAATATTCAGTTCGGCATACTGTACACTCTCTTGCTAGCCCGTGTCCGCTGCGTTTAGTCCAGCCAACAAAATTTTCAATGATTCAACAAATTTATTTTCTCAGTGTAATTGAAATATGGTTGCGTCGCCATACATTTTCTCAGTGTACGTGAAACGTTATAGTTCTGTTGTATCCGGCGAACTTTGTACACATTTCATACTGTAAAAAATATCCAAGCTCAGTAACAAAATTCTTCATGGTTGCCTGTACTTGTAATATGTCCAGCGTGAAAAAATTAAAACATCATAGCATATTTTGCTGTACGTTTTTTATTTTTCACTGGAAATACTGCAATTTCGAAAATGAATTACATTGTATTGAAACGTTTCGATATTCGAATAATTTCCAATTTATTAGAATATTCCAATAAACTGTTATTCATCCTCGCGCAGGCTCATAGCTACGAGGGCTTTTACTTAACCAATTAATCGTGAGGTTAATTAATTAAGCGAAAGCTTGATTTGTTAAACCTCGCACCCACAAAGAGCACGAGCGTCACCGAAATGCAATGGTGATCTGATAAAAATATGTACTCTTCAGTCAATAGGACTGCGGGACCATAGTGTTTCAGCAATTGTATGTTGATTGAGGACGCCGATGTCGATAATACATTGGATCTTATCGGTGCTCGGTGGCTCTCTTGCTGGTGCGAGAGGACGCGCTGATCGACGCCACCTGACGGATCTCGGACGAAATGCCGAGATCGTGACAGGCCCTGGGTCGTCACGTTACAGTACCTACACTGTAAAAATTGCAATTGACGTTGCATATTTTGCGGTGTGTATTTGATTTTTCACTGGGACTACTGCAATTTCTAATTTGTATCTGTAATAATTTTCTCAAAAGGTCGAATATATTTTTATCCATTCTAATGCCAATATTTTGTTTTTGGTCTTCAACTTTTTTTACAATTTACAATAGTAGTAAGTGATATTACGGACAATTTATTCTCCCATGTGCTTTGAATATTCTACAGAGACCATTGTAAATTTTACAGTTCAAACACAATGGATTTCTTCGTTTCTGCTTGTGATTTCTACTTTGTCATTTTTTTTACTGTGAACATTGCATTTTTTGCAACTTAATTCAGCATTTATAATTATTTGAAAAGTAGAAACCACATTAAATTCATTATTTTTTAATGAATTCCCAGTAAAACGCCTAAATTACAGTTCTGAATTGTAAATTCTGTTTTGAATGCAGTCATATTTAAATATTATACATGTACTTTCACTGATCATTTTTTTCCATGAATATATTATCAAAATGAACTCTCATTCATCAACATCGAACTGAAATTTCATATTTTACTTGAGAAAAAATGCATAGAATATTTACGTGGATGATTTGGCCTACACAGAATTATTTTGTTATGAAATCATTATTATACATTTTTTTAAATGATATATGAGCACTCTATAATGAATGTCTCATCGTTAGTCCCGCTAGTTTCCATTTTCAAACGTGGACAAGTAGTTTTTGAATTATTGGTTAGCCATTGACCTGACTGTACGACAAAGACTATCCCTACAGCACATAACATTGCTGCAATTGCAGCAATGTTTTCATATTGCGCGTGCAATGATATATTGCATATATGTTGTGGCAACATTGCACTAAGACTTCTTACGATCAGCAATGTTTCGAGAATGTTCCTAAACAACATTCCTGCAATATTTTGTTAAAAAGTTGCGAGTAAATTGCAGCAATCCTTATAAAATATCAATAACGATTAATGTCACGTCATTTTCTTTTTCTTTTTTCATATTTCTTTTCAAAATTTTGTTGCGCTTCTGAAATTAATAAGACATTTGATATTAATTTAATTAAAACATTGTGATTCGTATTTATTACATTCGTATTTAAAAAATGTTCAATAATAAAAAAGCTGTAAAACCAAAATGTATTTTTTTCTGAATGATTCTTATTCGTAAACGATGACTACAGACTGTAACGGGATGACCTGGAGCCTGCCACGATCTCGGCACTTCGCCTGAGATCCGTTAGGTGGCAGCGATAGGTGTGCGCTCTCGCGCTGGCGAGAGAGCCACCAAGCACCGATAAAGGTCCGGTCTATTACAAGCATCGGGGTCCTCAATTAAAAATCAATTGTTGGAACATTTACTCGCGCTCTCTGGTCGCGCAGTCCTATGGACTAAAGACTACATATTTTTATTTTATGCAGTTATTCAAATAATAAAGTTTCGATTGAAACTCGAAATATTGAATATCGAAATATTGAATATCGAATATTAAATATTGAATATTGAATATTCGAAATATTGAATATCCAATACGAGTGATATTGCTGGAATATTGCTTATTGATTGGATGCAATATTTCTGGAATATTGCGGAATATTGCAGCAATAATTCATTCGTCGGACATAGCAACATTGCAGATATCTTGCTGCAATGTACAATATTACAATGTTGTCGTGCAAGATTTCAGCAACATTGCAGCGCACAAATAAATTTGAAAAAAGTATTTTGTTGCATTTCATCGATGCCAATTGCAGTATGACACTTTTATTATCCTGTAGGATTTCTTCCCATGTGATGCAAAATAAATTATATGATTTATTGACAATACCTATTAAATGTTGACCGCAAAATGGTGCGTCAGCCACATCAATTATCCCGTATCGGATTTTCCTAGTTGTATCATTTCCTTCATCATTGATAGATCAATAGATTGTCATGAAGACTTTTGATGACATGTTGATCATCGTTATAATTGCCAGAAATCGAAATGGCAATGAGTGACATGTCTCAATGTGAATGTGAAAGCCGAACGGGCAATTTTCATACTCATAAACGAGAAAACTTAGTCGGGGAACTTTTTTGCGAAAGATCGCCATCAAATTCGCTCACTCCTTCATACGGTATACTGTGCATATTGAACCGACGAGGCCAAAAGTGTTTCTGGTAGAAATTATAAGAGAAGGATATTCCTCGATGAAGGGAACCTACTCGGGGTTTCTTACATGTTTGAGATCTCGGGTCTGCTTTTCCGACCATCGAAAACAAAATGCGGTGACGAGTTCAATTTGGACTCGCCATCCAATATTTGATTCATGATCCTTAATTTTAGGCACGAGGTAGTTGAACCAACGTGGTTACATCAAAATACCCAAAAATTTCCTGATGCGCTACGCATTGGGTTATTTGTTGCGTACATCTCATTCAATAAAACTGAATGGAAATATGATTTTCGTAAACTGCGTCCTGTTTTTCTGCATATATATATATATATATATATATATATATATATATATATATATATATATATATATATATAAATTATTTTTATGGTATGTAGAAGAATTGGACAAGAGCAAGTTAATCCGTTCTTAAATTTCGTCATTACAATGTATTTAGAAAAAATTAGATTGTTTTAAACTTGTTTTTGCATCTCATATTCCTGCTTATTTTCCTGTTTTCAAAATTTCACCAATTATCATATACTGCATACATAATTCGATAATTGAAGCTTTTTATTAAATGATGGAATTTATTATCTCAACCCAATTCTATCAAGATTTCACTTACTTTTTAAAATTGTGACATGATTTTTGTCCAAATATTTCAATAAATCATAGATACATTAATTTAATTGTGAACGTGGAACTTTCGTATGCATGGCTACTAAACATGTTTTTCCTACAGAGTAAGAAGAAAATCTTGTCTGTTTTCCGGGGTGGTCTTTATCAGGAACTTCGTTCCTTCAATTAAATCGATTCACATAAAAAAAATTCGCTGCAAAATTAATGAGCGGAATCTTCAAAGAATTAATTGTATAAAATATCTTCAATAATTTTCGATAACATAAAATTGAATAACTTTTTTCTCAACTAAAATAAAGATTCTTCTGTGATGCAAAAAAAAAACTTGAAAATGCATTTATCATAAGAATACTAAAACCATTATTTGAACATAATAATACTGCCAATAGGGTATTAAAATTCTTTTTCATGCGGGCATTCTTCGGTAAACTTCATTTACGGCATATGTGGAGCTAAGTTTTTTTAAGTTTAACTTTTGAGTTTTTAGAAAGAACAGAAAGCCATAAATTTGTAATCTACTCCAAATTATTCGGAAAAATCAAAGAATTCATTTGATATCGCGATAAGGGTATATCGGAGATTCTCTGAAAATTTTATTCCGCGATTGATGTATAACTTTCAGACAGTATTAGTGCTTTAATCAAAGTCCTTATATAGCAACTTCAATGTGCATGAACGAAAACTTTTCAAATTTTCATCACTCATGAAGATTCTCAAAATTCTCTCTGGGTTACTTTTTTTCAATGCAAACGTGATTCTTAACTACTTTATTATTATAAAACCTTCGTAACTTTGACGAAAAATTTCATTGGCACGCTCTGCATCTATATTCCATCGTCAAAATACGTTGACCATCATGATTGATTATCCATGGACAAGGGTGCAGTACGTTTCGGCACAGCCGTTTCGGCGCGGCCGTTTCGACGCCGCACTGTGGGTAGATTCACAGAAAAATCGGCAAAACTAGGCCGATGTGCGTACTGAAAAATGCAATGGTGATTCTTAAGTTTTTAACCTCGCTGATTTCAAATCTGGAATCAAAATTTCGAAAAAACAAAATGGCGGACCGGAAGTGACTATCTGCGTTACTAAAAAGAATCCGATTTGAGTAGGGATCGGTAAATTAGCGGTTTAAAAGTCACTGATTAAAAATCTCAAATCCAAATTTTGAAAAAACAAAATGGCAGACCGGAAGTGACTATCTGCGTTACTAAAAAGCATCCGATTTGAGTAGGGATCGGTAAATTTGCGGTTTAAAAGTCACTTATTGAAAATCTTGAATCAAAATTTCGAAAAAACAAAATGGCGGACCAGAAGTGACTATCTGCGTTACTAAAAAGAATCCGATTTGAGTAGGGGTCGGTAAATTTGTGGTTTAAAAGTCACTTATTGAAAATATCTAATCAAAATTTCGAAAAAACAAAATGGCGGACCGGAAGTGACTATCTGCATTACTAAAAAGCATCCGATTTGTGTAGGGATCGGTAAATTTGCGGTTTAAAAGTCACTTATTGAAAATCCTGAATCAAAATTTCGAAAAAAAACAAAATGGCGAACCGAAAATATATTTTTATCTTACTCATAAGCAACTTTTGCTATCAGAAATCAATATTTGTGTTTTGAAGGTTGTTTTTTATAAATTTTGAATGAGATTTGGGGAAAACAAAACGATTGTCTGGAAGTGAGGGAAAGTTTTCAAATAATTTCGGAAAATTAGTTATAAATCATTTTTAACGAATTTTAATGCTAAATACATTTGAAACAGCAATCGACACTTAACGAATTAAATTTTACCGAAAATAATACGTGCGTTACATAGAATAATTAATAATTAATAATAATAATAATAATAATATTAATTATTTATAATTATTCCTGATTTCAATATTAATCATAATCGTCAGCGTCGGAATCGCGATCGCCGTCGTCAGAGGAATTGGTGGATTCTGATTCGTCACTCGTGTATTCCATTAATTCACCTAAACCATACTTATCGCGAGAACTATCGGTACAGAGCAAAAGTTGCAATGCTTCTGGTGATAAACTTTTTGCTTTTTTCGGATACTGCTTGCCCATGCTCGATATGTACGGATCTGAAGTTAAGAGGAGTCGATTGAAAACGTCTTGCATGGTCGCTGTTCTCGAGTGTTTTCGAGCAAAACACTCGCGATATTTTTTAATATTCTTGTTACGGGCTTCCTGTGCGTCTTCTGACATTTGCCCGATAGGAAGCGGGGACCATTCAATTATCAAAGGACCGTGAATCAAAACTTTGTGAACCGTAGTTGGCATGCAGTACCAAGAATACAAAGTTACGAACATTTCGGCGGTTTCAAGACTATATTGTTTGAAAGCAGTTACATTTACGGCAAAGCCACTTGAAAGAACTTGCAATATTATGTGGAATCTTTTCATAATATTCTCGTCCAAACCCAAAATTCTTGATGAAATTTGAGTATTTTCGAAAAAACGTCGCGCAGTGTTTCCGTCGTTACTGCTACCAAACCCTTGTTTCGGTTTATCAACATCAAGATGCAACTCTTTCTTGAATGCGGCTTGAATAACTCGTTTTCGCTCAGCAACTACTTTTTTTTCTTCATCTTTTCGAGTTTGCCACTTGTGAACACCGATTTTATAGCTGATGTGCAAGAAGCACTCAAAAAAACGGATCCACGCATGCAACGTTGATAATCCAAGTTCGAGTCGAGTTCTGTCAACGTCTACAGTTTTCATCAGCTCTATGTCATTAAATTGTGATGATGTGAGATTGCATATATAGCAACGCATTGCGGATTTTGTATTTGTCACGGAGTTGCAAACTTTGCCGTCAATCATAGTGAAATACAGCTCGTATTTAACAGTAACTTCCTTCCCGTCAATAAATGTCGTAAAAGGGGTGAGAGACTCGATCTGATTATCAACGTGTTGCCGTTCCTGAATCGTTGACGACACAGTTTCTTTTAAAAATTGAATTCTAATAGGGCGACAATACCGTGGAGATGAGGGCCTGGGATTTTTCCAAAGGACGAATTCTTTTTTTGAGATATCCGATCCTAAAATTTGCAATGGAGCTAAAGACGTTAAAAATATACTCGCATCAGAACTCTCAGCATTCGTAAACTTTTGTTTGTATTCACTGTGCCCAGAGCTTCCATCACAACCCCATTTACAAATTAGTCTTAAATTCTTCGATTCTTCAGGGCGCAAAGAGTTAATCACGTCAGTTTGCAACTTTAGAATTCTGTCGCAAGTGTGATCAATCAAAGACTGTAATTTCACTTCGGCTAAAGTCTCAGTTACCGTTATATCTGAAGGGTAACAACGGTTTTTAGCAGCAACGACTTTTGCGTACGATGGATAAATAGCAACTTTTTTATTTCTCAAAGATCGCCTGATGTCTATGTATTGCTGTTTTGTTAGTTTTGCATTTACAAAATCTATCAGTGCTTCATCTCCAGACATCTCAACTAGCCGTGGATCTATCGACGATTCATATGCTGTTCGGTATCTCGCAGCTCTTGAGGGAGATTTTGTCGTGATGTTTTTTAAAATAGTGGCAGCATCGTTTAATCCTGCAGAACTGAGTCTCATCCTGGTGGCCAAACTTAATTCCTCCACGCAATGCTTTTCACTGACTTCTAAAGCCCTTCTTTTCTTGGTACGTTCACTCGACTCTTCGAAACTCAATTTTCGAGGTCGCCCAGATACACCTGAAGTTGATGGCTCTCCAATTGGTTTCGTACAATTCTGAAAAAAATAGCGCGAGCGTTATACTATACATCTTGACCCATAACTCGAGTTTTCGAAACATCAATAAAATTAATTACCAAAATAGTTATTGAAGTTTGCAACCATTTTTCATTTTTTTTTTTAAATGCATCGTGGCTTCTGTGCACTTCGAGCCATCTACTTTTGATATTACAAAATAATTTTTTTAATGAATCCTTTTCATTGTTGTCAATCGTGAAAGATTCGGATGACTCAAGAGTAATTTTTTCCTCAAAAATCTGAAGTTGCTCATCCAGGCACAATTTAAATTTCTCCTTAATCATTCCAAAAATATCCTGATAAGTGCACGTGTAATCCATGGCACGTGAACCTAGAATAAAACAAGTATGATAAACATTTACTAAAAATGAATGTGTTCATGGGAAAAATTTTAATCTAATTGTAAATGATAGAATAAATTATTGTAACATTTTGAACACCCGTTACATGAATCATGACTCTTTACGAATAGATCACTGGGTAGAAAATTATTTTATATTCCACAAGGACCGGCTATTGTCCCCAGCAGGTATACGTTTACCTGCTGGGGACTATGCGCCCAGCCTGAACAAAGAAGCCAAGCGTTGCGCGACATGAGAATTCCGGTTCCCAAAGCCAGATATGCAACAATCTGCAGAATTTTTTTAAAAATTCTAATCTTAATAACATTATCAATAGGCTACAATGTTCAAAAGTCTGGGATCTCCTGGGATCACAACTATTTTTATACTTCTTTTGGAAAAATAAATTTACAAGCTTGCTTAAAATGCATACATTGAACACTCTTTTATACATACAATATTTCAAATTTCAAAAAACTATTTGACATGATAATATTCTACATACCTTCAAGATTATCTCCCATTTTACCGATTTGAAATCGGTAGCGTAGAACAAAATATATTTCACTTTGCGCGAATCGAAAATTTCAGCGTACAAAATCGCTACGTTCTTCACTCTCGAACGGTCGAGTTCAGACTGTCGTAAGTCGAGTACCGCGAAGGGTAGGGACCGGTCCTTTTACAATAGGGCGTACAAATACCTGGTCTTTGAAATGACATACATAGAAATACGAAATGAGAACACTCAATTTTTGGGTTTTGCCGATTTTTCTGTGATTCTGCCCACAGTGCGCCGGGTGGTTTTGGCGCCGAGGGGTTTTGGCGCTGGGATGTTTTGGCGCCGGGTCGCTTCGGCACCTAGACGCTTCGGCATCGAGACGTTTCGGCACCGAGACACTTCGGCGCTAGGACATTTGGGCGCTAGGACATTTCGGCGCAGGGATGTTTGGTCGCTCAATGATTTAATGTACCACTTTGAGACAACAAGGACAAAATATTCGCAATAAGATACTCGCAATCTAAAATACCCGCGAAAAAATACCCGCAATCCAAAATACCCGCGGAAAAAATATCCGATGGACAAAATACCCGATGCGTGCCTCTATGAGATAAGTGGATTTGTGGGGTGGGTTTGAGGCATCGGGTATGGTGCGTGCGTCCATGGGGTGCGTGCGTCCATGGGATACGTGTGGCCATGGGATACGTGGATTTGTGGGGTGGGTTAGAAGCATCGGGTATGGTGCATGCGTCCGTGGGGTGCATGCGTTCATGGGGTGCGTGCGTCCATGAGGTGCGTGCGTCCGTGGGGTGCGTCCCTCCATGGGATAGGTAGATTTGTGGGGTGAATTAGAAGCATCGAGTGTGGTGCGTGCGTTCATGGGGTGCGTGCGTCCATGGACTTGTTGTAGATCCGTACAACGCTAGAAGCCAAATTCAATTTTATTGAAAAAACGTTTCTACAAAAGTTGTTAGTTTCAACCAGTGTTGGGCAGCAGCAAATACATTCGTCATCAAATTACATGTTTAATTACTCATTACTTACAGCATTTCAATTACATTAAATTTAATTGAAGTGCTCAAAATATTGTGTACTTAAATGAAATTTAATTGAAATGCTCAAAGTAATGGGTAATTAAATTGAATTTAATTGAAATGCTCAAAGTAATGAGTAATTAAATTAAATTTAATCAAAATGCTCAAAGTAATTAAATCAAATTTAATGAAAATCCTCAAAGTAATTGAATCAAATTTAACAATAATGCTAAAAGTATTTTAATTAAATTAAACTAAAATGCTCGAAGTAATTTAGTTACAAAATACTTAAAGTAATGAGTAGATAGATTTAATTGCTTCCCGAATACCATTTTCGGGTTTTTGGGATTTCCTCAATTACTTCTAATTTTATCAAAACAAAATTCTAATTAAACTTGTAGAGGACTCAATATCCAACAATTTTTGTATGAACGATTTTGCGATAACTCAAATTGAGATAGAAAACGTCAAAGTTGGTTTCGTCCATTATACCTGACAAGGAAAAGAATCCGAACACAATAGCGGACAAAGCAGCTGTCTACTAGAGGATGAACTTATGATTGAATCTTTAAAAAAAAAATTTGTTAGTTTTGATTATATATATATATTATGGTGTTTTAAAATAATTTTTTCATTTAAATAGCTTATGTTTGAAGTTTAATATTGAAATTACTGAAATAATTTTTTTTATTCAAAAAAGGCCATTTTTTTGGCTGAAAAAATTACAGAATCTTTCTGTATTGTGACGTTACAAAGAGGACTACGATCCACAATCAATTACAAACCAACCGTCGATGATCGAAAGAGAGGGAACTGCGAGCGATAGGTGAAAGAGAGGGGAGTCCTGTGATCAAGAGCCAAGGGACACCGGCTCGCGGGGCAGAGAGACGACTACCGCGTCGCGATCGACCTTTGATCGAGAAGGATGAGGGACAGCAGCTTGCGGGGCAAAGAGACGATTTGCACACGACACTCGTTTTCCCCACCAGTCCCATCTAATCAATGCTTAACAGAATCATATTGAAGCAGCAAAATTAACACTGAAAATCACTCGCTCCTTGGACACGAGTCAGGCCTTGCCAAAGCTAGCTCGGGTAACCGAACGTGGAGAACGCGTTCGAACTCCCTAGTCTAGATCTCCTTTCCTTTTAACCCTCAGCTTGGGTAACCGAACGTGGAGACATGGTCAACCTCCCCAGTCTGGGTCCTATTAACGCAGCTCAGTTAACTGAATGTGCAGACGCATTCGACTGCCCAGTCTGCACTCATGTTTCAGAAAATCAATAAATTATCGATGATGTAAAATTAGCTTAGATTTTATAAATTAATCAAATAAAAGAGAATTTTTGCATTTTCTCCAATAAGGAACCTGCCAATTATAAGACCCCTTGAATTAAATTTAAATAAAATCAAGTTTTCATTAATTACTCCGTAAAAAAATTGGGTCCGTTTATTTATCTGCACCTGCGACGAATAACGAACTGCGTATCGCCGAGGGTCGGACTTGGTTGAATCCAGTCTCCAAAAGCTTTACGTTACAGTATATCTGACGATATCGCAAAAAAATCGCCAAAGTGCCACCCGTGCCACTTTGGCGATTTTTTTGCGATATCGTCAGACATACTGGAAGACCCTATAATTTTTTCAGCCAACTGAAAAGGGCTGTTTTTTAATAAAAAAAATAATTTCCCCCTCATTTAGTAAAAAAAACAGCGTTACCGAAACGTAGAAATTATTTCAATTATTCCACTCAAAAGCTAACACAAAACTACAACTTTTATGTACGGACATTTTTTTTCAGTAATTTCAAGTTTCCGAGATATGTTAACGAGGTTCCGGTAAAAAAAAAATTAATTTGTGTGGTTTCATTTTTTTACCCTAGAACCTTGATCCGTGCCACTCTGGCGATTTTTTGTGATATTGTCAGATATACTGAAAGACTCTGTAATTTTTTTAGCGAAAAAAGGCCTTTTTTTAATAAAAAAAATAATTATCCCCTTTTTTGGTAAAAAATCAGCGTTACCGGAACGTAAGAATCATTTCAAATATTCCGCTTGAATGCTAACACAAAACTACAACTTTTATATATAGACATTTTTTTTCAGTTACTTCAAGTTTTCGAGATATATTCATTTGGAAAAAAAACGGTGATTTCTAAAATTTTGCATTAAAAAATCTGAAAAAATTCACATAGAATGCCTTTTAGTAGCACTTTGATATAATCAATTATGAAGCACATCTGAGATGGTCGAAAAAAAGTGGCTGAATTGACAGAGAATCCCTCATATATAATCAAAATCAACAAAAGACAATTCTTTGAAGATTCAATCGTAAATTCATCCTCTAGTAGACAGCTTCTTCGACCGCTGTTGTGTTCGAATTCTTTTCAGTTATAATGGACAAAACCAACTTCGACGCTTTTTATCTCAGGTAATATTTGAGATATCGAAAAATTGTTTATACAAAAATTGTTGGAAATTGAGTTCTCTACAAGTTTTATTGGAAAAAATTTCGATAAAGTTGAAAAGGGCCGATATGATTGGCAATAAACATTCGTAAGCATGAATTAGTAGCACTTTTTAATCGTTACTTTTTTTTTGCAGACATCGCAGAATTCTTCAGATAAAAGTTGTAAAGTTGTAAAGTTTTTCCATGCAAAACTTAAGAAAAACGAAAATCCGGTCAGTAGGAGCCGAGATATTGACAATTACTTGTTATTACCTGTTTTTCAAGATAGCAGACGAAGCACAAGGAAATGTGGCCGGAATCCTCGAAGTAATGGGTAATTAAATTAAATTAAATTGAAATGCTCAAAGCAATGGGTAATTAAATTTCATTTAATTACTCATTACTTCAAGCATTTGTAATTCCGTAATGGGTAATTACAAATTTGCCCATCTCTGGTTTCAACCTAACAAATCTTATGGTAAAGAAAGTCGTGTTCCCATTTTTAACAAACGTGTCAGCCGTCTTAACGCCACTATTTTAAATTTTGTATGAAAATTTTTTTTATTTTCAAAGTTGCCCTTTAAACCCTAAAAGTTTCCTTTCACTTCACTTTTGATCGGAGCAGTATTTTTCGAGATAATTCAGCTGCGAGATTAAAATAGAAGACCCTGTGTATTTGAGGGGTATTGAATACGCCATCCGGAACACCCGACGTGTCAAGCCAAAAATGTCTCAAGGCCACCCCTCAGGGCGCCAAACCACTCTGACGTCAAACCATCCTGGTGCCGCAACGTCCCGGTGCCGAAACGTCCTGGCGCCGAAATATCTCGGCGCCGAAACGTCCTGGCGCTGAAACATCTCAGCGCTGAAACGTCCTGGCGCTGAAATATCTCGGCGCCGGAACGTCTCGGCACCAAAGCGTCTCGGCGCCAAAACATCTCGGCACTGAAACGTCTTGGTGCCTAAACGGCCGCGCCGAAACGTCCCAGCGCCGAAACAACCGGTGCCGAAACAGTGGCGCCGAAACGGTTGCGCTGAAACGGCCGCGCTGAAACGTCCTGCTCCCGTATACAAGTGATTTCAGAATGAAGTCGACTTCACATGAATTCACTGATTTCATGAAATCTGTGTGTGATTTCAAAAGTCATGTGATTTCAAGTGATTTCAAATGATTTCACATTGATTTCAATCATCT
The DNA here is from genome assembly GCA_946863875.1 of Alloplasta piceator. Taxonomy (NCBI): domain Eukaryota; kingdom Metazoa; phylum Arthropoda; class Insecta; order Hymenoptera; family Ichneumonidae; genus Alloplasta; species Alloplasta piceator. The sequence goes on along the minus strand of OX333072.1, from coordinate 38,261,515 downwards.
CGGAGCGTTTACATTCTGATTTCAAGTGATTTCAACAATATTTTCGTAACATCGATTTCGTGCGAATTCATGTTATTTCGCGTGATTTCACGCCATTTCAATTCTGATTTCATACCGAGGTCGTTCAATGATTTCACGAATGCATAGCCCGTCGGCTATAACGACAACTTCTTTTGCTAAAAAAATGTAATGAAAACTACTTACAATGGAGATTTCAATATTTACTGATAATACACGTTATATCGGAGAATACAAAATAACGATAATATTGTGTACTTTATGCACAGCTAGCCGTTGATCTATCGTATCGTCAGTGTATTAGATTACTTCATTATATCTCTCCATCTACCATTCACATATAGAACCTTAAATGAGTTATCGTATACGAAACAGCGTGCATGCAACGATTTTCCAAAGCCCGAATGAATATCCAACACTCGATATCCGTATTTCACTAATATAATTGTATTTTCGTCTCACTCGCTTGCGTGTTCGATTTCCGGGGTGAACACGCGTCACGACAATTGCGTCGTGAAAATGATACAGTGAGGTGTGAAAATGTACGTACACCCAGTCATGTGATAGCTGAATGTAGCCATGAAGGATCGAAAATTGTATTTTACGTTCGCAAGGAGAAAGTGATATTCATATTGCACAATAGAACAAAAACGTCGGTTTTATGTCTTCGTAACTCCAACGGTGGTCAAGTGACATATATCTATCTATATATTTTTCTTCTATTTTTTGGACGACGAAAGTGACGAGCACGAATGTGAACAAGATAAAAATAAATCAATCGTAAAAAGTGACATTCCTCAGGAGATGACCAATTAAAATGGAAAATGACAATGAGACGAGCGAGATTTATTGTATACGGTGTACGAAGCATTTAGATAATAGTGGGAAACATTATTCTCCTGAATTTTTTATTGACCTCGCGAGCGATTATTTTGTGTATGTTCTGTTTCTATATTAGTTAACGAATTAATAAAATAAAAACTATAGATTTAAGGCTTTCGTGGCCACAATCATAACTAAATTGGTTATCTTCCGGATGGATGCCACGTTTGGTTTCAGCAATGTGCCGACGTTCGCAAACGTTGCGGTCTGCACCATCAGGGCTAGGAGGCTCTGACACTGAGCTCCTATCCGTTCTGGGTTTATATACCCGATATTCAGTCATGCGAAACATCGGGTCAGTCAATCAGAGTTATTTTCTATTCTTGGTGAAGTAAACTTTTTTACTAAGCGCAGGAAGACTACACACGTACAACTGTGATCCTTAGCATTTCTCAAAAGATGCCGAGACCAACAAGTGGTACCAAAATGCTTTCAATTAAGGAACCCTTTTCCAACTCAACAGGCGAAAAATATCTTTCGGCAAGCCTCACTGAGGCTGATGAGACGTCGGAAAAATTACTTATCGTTAGACTGCATTTGACGCTTGCAATTTCCCTTCAGCCCGAAATCACCTACGGATAAGCAACTCACTCTGCACATTTAAGAACATTGAAACAAAAAGAGAAATTTGAAAAAATCTACCCTCCTAAGAATATTCTCATCCTCACCCATACTGTTTAAAATCTGAGTTCCAACCTCATGACTAAGTAACAGGCGAACGTGTTAGCAAAAGGGCACAACTTTACAGTAACACCGAACCGCATACAGAAGAAGTAGTCAGCGTTATAGAAACAGCCATTTCTCATCTCCTCACAGAAGCGGGTAACTATATACGCAATAGGTCTACCAACCTTCTGCATCGAGCCAAACCACCGAAGTCAAACATTCCCTAGCAATTTCTGCAACAGTCCTGAGGAGCTACGAAGGAACTTAAGTTCCTTTACACATTTTTTCGACTGTCCCAGGGAACCACGAGAAACGAATTTAAAGGGAACAGTAGGAACTGCGGAAGGAACTGAAGAAACCACGAAAGACACCCGGGTTCAAACGCATGAAAATTGACCAAACCCATTTAAGTTGTACAAATTTTATTATACGAAACCGCAATATCGTAAAAAACCATAATGTTCAGCGGACACCCGCAAAAGAACTGTGAAGAAACAGCTGGAATCACAAAGAACTAAGGAACTATGAGGAACTGTATCAAACCATCCCGCTATTTTCCAGAGGGAACTACGAAGAACCAAAAAAATTGGTGGAGAAACCATGAAGAAATATAGACCGAATAAGTTCCTCGAGGTTTCTCGAGACGGTTGATAAAATGCATAAAGAAACTGTAGTTTCTTTTTTAGTTCCTTTACAGTTAATGTCCTCTTGAAGGAGCGGTTCCAGGATTTGCTAGGGTTAGCAAAGAAGAAAAACTAGCATTGTTCTACCTAAAAAAGAATATCAGCATCATTATACTCCCTGCAGACAAAGGTAACGCCACCGTAGTTGTGGATCAACAATATTATTGCGAGAAACTCCAAAACACTTTAGTAGACACTAGCACCTATAGAAAAATGCAGCGAGACCCTATCACACGTATTGAAAAGAAAACAACGAATCTCATCAATAAATTAAAACAAATCCTCGGACTTCGTTCGCAAAATATCCACCATTAAAACAACTCCCGATGATATTTCAGTTAGTTTTGACGTCGAGTCCCTCTTCACAAACGTACCAACTGAAGATAAGACCCGCATTATCAAGAATTTCAACAAAATTTCCCCTCAGCTCTTGCTACTAACTGAACATTATCTCACCACTACCTAGTTCCGTTTTCAAGGGGAATTCTATGAACCGATATCAAGTGCAGGCATGGGCTTTCCAATATCCCCAATAATCACCAATATCTTCATGGAAAATTTCGAAACCAATATTGTAAAGAACGCACCTTTGTAGCCATCTACATGGTTCAGATATGTGGATGTCACGTTCATAATTTGGAGCCATGGAAGAGAGACTCTGTCAGATTTTTTGACTTAATTAAACTCCCAACACCCCAAAACCAGGTTTACAATGGGAGTAGAAGAAAACCAACAACTTACATTCCTGAATGTATTAGACAACAAAAAGAGTGATGCTTCCCGAGGACATAAAGTATACCGTAGGTATGACTTGAAAAACCCTGATAATCTCAACAGAGTCAAGGGTTATCAGGTCAATTCGATCTGGCACAGTGGCCTCCCGTTTTTTAAGTGGACAGCTGATCAATTAAGAACTCTGAATTAATGGGAGCTTAGTATCAGAGCCTCCTAGCCCTGATGATGCAACGTTTGCGAAACGTCGGCAAATTGCTGAAACCAAACGCGGCATCCATCCGAAAGACAACCAATTCAGTTTGAATACAAACTGTGTAGACAAACTAATTATACCATTTCAATCATTACCTTATAGCTTTTACATTTTGAGACGTCAAATCTAATGACACCAGTGGCGGATTTACCAGCAGGCTGAGTAGGCTTAAGCCTAGGGCGGCAGATTTTAGGGGCGGCAAATTTGGGGACCTATTTCTTTTTAGCCGCCTTACAGAAATCGAAAAAAATTATGTGAGATGGTTTTCGGATGTCTTGTAGAAAGAAGTCTACAAGACATATTCCCGGTGACATTTTCACTTCCTGAGAATATTCTACACTGAGAAAACAATGTACCAATTTGTTAACTGTTGACAAATGTAAAGTTAAGTATGGTGAAATCAATTATTTGTTAACAGTTAATACATTAAATAAATATTTTGTAACAGTTAATAATTTATTTTGACACAAATAAAATATTTCTTACCGACTGACAAATTTTGTAACAGTTAAGGAATATATAAGTAGAAGTAAAAGTGCTAAATACACTACTGGAAAAAATTAACAGAACAAATAAATTTCCTGAATTTTCTAGTGGTTTTTAACAATGCTGTATATCAGTGAAAAATGGTCGTATCTAGGTCTAAAAAAAAGCATTTTGAAGCTTCGAATTTCAAGTTTTAAGATTTTTCTGCAAAAAAAATCGAAGCTACAGGTTCCACGCGATCCTGATAGTGAGAAAAAAAATTTAGCAAATTTTGATTACTTTTTTTTGGCTGCAGTTACTTGGAAAAAATTCTTCTAGCTAAACCATTGTACGGACCGGATAGCTTATTAATTTAGCTTAAATTTGCTTTATTAAGACCTCTATGCGATCATTTTTCGCTGAGATATCGGACTTTCAATGAAAAAGGATCCTCTTGTGTTTGACCATTGATATCTCAGCAACCAATGATCGCGCACAAAATAAAAGGGGGGACTCAGAAGCTTAAATTAATACTCTGCAGGGATTGACGATGGTTTTCTGAAGAACAAAATGTCCATCCTAGCCATGAATTTGAAAAAATAGGAGAACAATAAGGGCTGTATTTATGGTATTTTGGAAAATCAACGGCTAAATTGAAAATATTGACAAAACGACTAATGTTGAGCGTGACTTTTACAGCTCAAAATGCTTTTTTAAGACCCTGATATGACAATTTTCCGACGAGATACAGCATTGTTAGAAACCAGTGAAAATTTCGTAAATTTTTTTGTTCCCTTAATTTTTTCCAGTAGTGTATATTTCTTTACTACAAATAAACTGTTTTCTCAGTGTATGGTAAAACACCCAGTTCACGGCTAAAAAGGGTAAGAAATTATCTGTGATACCTTTCCTTTTTTCTTGATCTTAAGTCAAAAAAATTAAATGCTTTAGCTCTTTTGTGGATAGAGTCGGAATTAATGAACAAGATTGCTTAAGGCGAGATCATCGATGATTTTGCCAACAAAAAATCGTGCAAATAGGTATTGTACGAAACTTTCATAACTTAATTGAATTTATTATTTTTCACCGTTTGTAAGCGCAATAAAAAATATATAATTACGTTTACCGAATTTACATTATTGTGTAAGTACACGAAAAAAAAATGATCAGTGATAATTCATGTGTAATGTTTAAAAAATTACTGAATTCAATGCAGAATATGCGTTTCAAAACTGTAATTCAGGCGTTTTACTGAGAAGCCATTATAAATTAAGGGATTTAATTTAGTTTCTACTTTTCAAGCAATTATAATTGCTGATTTACACTGTGAAAAATGCGATGTTTACCGCAAAAAAATGACAAAGTAGAAATCACAAGCAGAAATTACGAAATCCACTGTGTTTGAAGTGTAAAATTTACAATGGTCTCTGTAGAATGTTGAAAGCACATAATTAGAAATTGCAGTATTCCCAGTGAAAAATCAGATTCCTTATCTAATGACCTTTTGAAATTTGCCCTGAGCTATTTGATCTTGGCCATTTTGACTTGGTAAAATTGACCTCTGGATAAATTTAACCTGGAAAAAATAATCTTCGTATAAATTGAACCCAACAACAAATTAACTTTTATCTAATGACCTTTCGAAATTGGCCCTAAGCCATTTGATCTTGGCCATTTCGACTGGTACAATTTACCTCCGAATAAATTGAACCTGGAAAAAATAATCTTCGAATAAATTGGCGCCAAATTTCGAAGTCGAATAAATTTGATTGAAATATCAAGAATACTGCGCAATGCAAAAACATTTATTCATTAACACATACCATGAATTGGATGAACATGGAACAAGAAACATTGAACCCAAATTTTATAAGCTCATTATTAATATTGACATTTACAGATTGAACAGTTGAACAACACGGATTAGCACTCTATAATCTTAGATTTAACGGTCCAGGACGCTCCATTCGCACGATATAAATCGTGCGAATATAAATATAAATTATAAATCAATAATTATAATCTAAATATAAATCGAATATAAATTCGGTCACAACAATTATTATTCGTGAATCATAGTCTCCATATTTTCATCGCTTTTTTCGGGCTCGCGGATTAGCACTCAATAATTTCCGATTTAACGCTCCACGACAGAGATATTCAATAATTTCACAAGATTCATATTCAGCTACAAAAGATTTAATTCGTGAACCATAATCTCGATATTTTCGTCGCTTTTTTCAGGATCACGAATTAGCACTCTATAATTTGAGATTTAACGCTGCACGACGCAGATATTCAATAATTTGAGAAGATTTATATTCAGATACAACAGTTTTTATTCGTGAACCATAATCTCGATATTTTCGTCGCTTTTTTTTAGGATCACGAATTAGCACTCTATAATTTGAGATTTGACGCTGCACGACGCAGATATTCAATAATTTCACAAGATTCATATTCAGCTACAACAGTTTTCATTCGTGAATCATAGTCTCGATATTTTCGGCGCTTTTTTTCAGGCTCAATGCCAACCTCACTCTGCGCCACACTCAACTCTGATGCCCCTTGCTCACTTATTATTAATTCTATGAATTTCCAAAACGATATATGCACTCCCTGAGCTTTGAAGTTGAAACTGTTGTGCCATCCCTCTATATTATTGTTAGTACGTGGCAAATCCTGAATCACAGTCATATTGTTTCTACAGAACTTTATCAAATGTTGGAGTTTTTCTGCCAGTTCGACCTTTTTCGTCCACCCACGTAGATTCGAAATACGCTAAAAATTCTTGAATATTCTCTTGTTTCATAGCCTTTCCATTGAAATATTTCGATCCCATGAGAGCCTCGTAAGCATCAATAACTCCATCAACAGGCACAAACACCAATGCTGTTAGCATTTTGATTTTTAATGCAAAATCACAATCATTACCGTACATGATTTGCAAGCCATTCTGTTGGACGTGCCGATAAATACACTGTCCAAAATGAAAGAAACACCCTACCACATTTACTTCCGGAAAAACACGCTCTATCGCAGAGATAAATGCCTTTTCGACGTCTACCATTACACGTTTAGGTGATAATCTTGGATACAAGGCTTTCAATTGTTCCAATAAGCGAATATACGTTCTCTTGCGTTTATCACATAGTAATACATGCACTAATGGTACAACTTTATGCTTTATTATTACTCCATAAATAAATTAGGGACGGTCTTGAAAGTGCCATCAGCATACCAATGATCACATCTCCCTAACACTTCCAAATTTCTCGCTGTACCCAGAATAACAATACGTCGTTCATCTTCTGAATCATAGAGCAGCATATTGTCACCTTTTGCACTAACAATAAAATCTTGCGAAAATACTAAATCTGCGATCGTAGCTGGCACTCGTGGCAATGAATTATTCTTTTGTCATGTACGCTGTAACCCTAGCAAACAGTGCGACCACTAAAGCGACCAACAAAGCGACCAGTTGCTTTGTGACAAAAATTGGCCGGTGAAGCGACCAGATCAGCGACCAATCAAATTTGTTCGAGGTTCGGTCGTTTTACGGTTGCAAAACCGTAAAACAACCGATCATTTTTTTGTTTCTCAGTTTTTTGCATTTTTGCATTTTTTAAAACTCCCTAGCGGATTGAGTGACCATGATTTTAACCAAAAAAACGCCCAAAAAACCGTTAAATGACCGATGGTCATTCTTAGCCACGATAGTGACCCTAAAAATTATCCGAAATGACCGAAGTCAGTTCGTCGAAGCCGAAACTTTTCTTATTTATCCTTGCTCCCATAAAGAGTATGAACGCCACCGAAGTGCAATGGTTCTCTCATTAAGATATGTAGTCTTTAGTCCAGAGGACTGCGCGACCACAGAGCGCGGGTAATGTTCCAACAATTTAAACTTAATTGAGGACTCCGATGCTGATAATACACCGGACTTTATAGGTTCTCGTTGACTTTCTCGCTTGCGCGAGAGCGCGCGCCAGCCGACGCCATCTAACGGATCTCGGGCGAAGTGCCCGAATACCCTTCTTCTCGGTCTAAGTATATACCGTTATAAACGTGGTCGCGAATGACCGTGAAAACCGTCTTGCGAAACGGTTCGCCGAGATCCGCGAGGTGGCGTCGGCAGGCGCGCTTGCCCAAGCGAGAGAGTCACCAAGCACCGATAAAGTCCGGTGTATTACCAGCATCAGAATCCTCAATCAAGTTTAAATTGTTGGAACATTACCCGCGCTCTGTGGTCGCGCAGTCCTCTGGACTAAAGACTACATATTTTAATGAGAGAACCATCGCACTTCGGTGGCGTTCGTGCTCTTTATGGGAGCGAAGATAAATAAGAAAAGTTTTGGCTCCGACGTACTAACATCGGTCACTTCGGATAGTTTTTAGGGTCACTATCGTGGCCAAGAATGACCATCGGCTATTGGACGGTTTTTTGGGCGTTTTTTTGGTTGAAATCATGGTCACTCAATCCGCTAGGGAGTTTAAAAAATGCAAAAATGCAAAAAACTGAGTAACAAAAAAAATATCGGTCGTTTTACGGTTATGCAACCGTTGGCTTCAGCGGCCAATTTTTCTCACAAGGCAACCGGTCGCTTTATTGGTCGCTTTAGCGGTCGCACTGTTTGCTAGGGACAGTGGATCGTCCAAAGCCTGGGTATGGAAGCACCAATGATGGAAATACTGTGCGCCGTCGTTTTGAAAAATACGAATTAACATCTATGATAACTGGCGTAAAAGAAGAGTTCGTAAAACATTTTTACGTAATCCTACAAGTTATCTGCAGTGGGTACGATATCAACGCAAACAACTTCGAAGAATACGCGTTGAAAACTACGAAACTGTTCGTGAGCAAATATCCATGGTATTATATGCAAACGACTATTCACAAAATATTGATTCATGGTCCTTTGATAATAAGTTCAGCTATTTGACCTATTGGGCAATTATCAGAGGAGGCTCAAGAAGCTAGAAATAAGGATGTGAAGAAATTTCGAGACGGATTTTCTCGTAAATCATCGCGTGAGAATACAATGCAGGATACTCTGAATTGGCTGCTATTGTCATCTGACTCCTATATAACAAGCATGAGGAAACTGTCTCAAAAGAAATTGAACCAGCTGTTGCCGGAGGCAATTTCATTATTAGCGAGCCCTAGTATTGCGGACGCAAATGATTAAGCGGATTCCGATTCACGTTTGTTTACTACATTATGGGAGAATAATAATTTTCCCCGAAATTTCCTAACCTATTTTCCATATTTTCAGTCCTGTAACTTGTTGATATAAATATTGATATCAGAACCGTAATCAGTGACCTCAAAACCACGAGAAAAGTGAATTTTGAATCGATTTTTTTACGAATTTTATGTTTTTATCGGCCATATTGAAGCCGCTATTTTGTTTTTATGAATTTCGATATCAGATTCGTAATCAGCGACCCCAAAAACGTGAGTATACCAAATTTCACAAAATTCCGGTAAGACCCGGATTTATGGCCACGTTTTCGTGAAAATTCCCCATTGTGCGGCATGATTATATTATTATAAAGACATTTTACAAGTATGTAACCTCGTTGCCGTACACGCTCCGAATGATGAGTATAAGAAAAACCTTATCATAAGTATATAAACACACTGATATACACAAAACCTAGTCATGAGTATATAATCACACTGATACGCACACAACCTTGTCATAAGACAGATTGATACTGTGACGTCCACCGAATATTCGAAGACGGAACATTCGAGACGTATCTCTTTTGTATCTCTTGATCCGGAATGTAAACCTCTGTATCTCTGAAACGTGCAACTTGGAAAATACAGCAATAAAAGCGTAGAAAAACTAGGAAATTCACAAGCAATCAGAAATCCATTAGACAGGATTAAGCGGACAGGATATTAGAACTCATCAAACAATAAACCCGAAAATAAAGGACCCGAGACAGGCCTTCGGATTTCAATGAATAATATGCAGGTAGAAACACGAGGAATTTTGCAGAAAAATCTAAGAACATTCACAAAGAAAAACCCACAAATATTTTATCTTAAAAACGAATAAATAATTTCAGCATGTTTTAATATTTTCTTTATTTAACGCAAAGAACGAATAGAAAAAATAACGTTAAGTAAAATCTTGCCGAACGAGACGAAAAATAAAAAATAATAATAAATTTTTATTTTTAAAAAAGAATAAAAACGATAGAGATAATAAATATGAAAGAAAATTCAAAACTAATTAAACAGAATAAATGATAAAAAAATGCGATAAATAGAATAAATAATTTTGATAAATTTTAGAAGAATAAGCGGTAGAAATAAATATTAATAAAACATGATTTAGAAAATTGCGGAGGGAGATGGGCGTCCCAAAACAATTTTTAAGGAAGAAGGGAAGGAAAAATCCACCTGCAATAAGCAAGTCCCTAGGCGGAAGAGAGGGAGAAAATCTCTGAAGCGTTGGGACCGGGAAACTGGGAGGGAAATTCGGTCCCAAGGACATGCGTCATTGGTCCCCGAGTTTCCGCCTATTTTTCGGAGGTTACTACCCCTTTGGAATTTCTATAAAACCGGCCGCACTGCACTCGCAAGGGAGTTACTCGATTTTCCGGCGTATGCGTACGTCTCCGTCGTGCGTCAATTACGCGGAGTGAAATTAAAGACAAAAGTATCAAATTGAAGAGTCCAACCAATACACTGCGATAAAGAATAGAATCTAAGGCGAAGACGAGTGTATCGATTCAACTACAAATCACCGCGGCGTCCATTTTGTAAGTAATTTTTAATTAATTTCCCCGTTGTTGTTCGTTTCTTTTGTCTTTATATAATAAATGTGTATTATTATTATTTGTACCTGTACACTTTTTCTCAACTTCTCCCATCCTTGGTATTGGCCGCAAGGCTAGCCTAAAAACGGGAGCGAGCCGCGACATTCAAATGTTATAAGACTCACGGTGACCCGACATAACAATACAAACACTACGCTTTGCAGTGAATTCCAAATATCGGTCGGTTTCCATATAATAATAATCAGAGATAAAATTGCCCGCGATCAAATTCCGAAGTTCAATTTTCCGGAGTTGTTATTATGCAAGATAAATTTCCCTAGGATGAAATTGTCGAGGGTCAAATTTATTAGGATCAAAATGTATCATATCAAAATAGTCGGAGGTCAAATTCTTCGGGACTAAATTCCAAGGTTCAAATTTCCAAGATCATTTTTCCCAAGATCATTAGATGTGATACCAAATGCGTGCCACAAAAAATGCAACGTCAATTTCAATTTTTACAGTGTGGCACTGTAACGGGACGACCTGCGGCTTGCCACGATCTCTGCATTTCGCCCGAGATCCGCTAGATAGCGTCGGATGGGGCACCTTCTCGCGCTAGCGAGAGAGCCACGGAGCACCTATAAGGTCCGATGTATTACCAACATCGGCGTCCTCAATTGACATACAATTGTTGGAACATCAACTGCGTTCTGTCGTCGAGCAGACTACATTTTCTTAACAGATCACCATTGCATTCCGGTGACGCTCGTGCTCTTTATGGGTGCGAGGTTAAACTAAATTCGCTTCATTAATTGATCTCACGATTAATTACTCAAGTACAAGCGCTCGTAGCTATGAGCCTGAACGAGGATAAATAACGGTTTATTGCAATATTTGAATAAATTGGAATTTAATCAAATATCGAAACGTTTCACTACACTATAATTTATTTTAGAAATTGCAGCATTTTCAGTGAAAAATAAAAAACGTACCGCAAAATATACTACGTTCTTTTCAATTCGTACAATGCACACTGTAATTTTTTCACGGGCCCTTCCAGGAGGCGCTGTTGATGGGGAAAAACGTAAAAATTAATAGCAATCTCAGCAGTTCTCACTGATCATTTTTTTCCGTGTAGCATACACTGCTCTGCCTTATTAGTCATACAAGGTTGAGCTTTGATTATCACAGAAATATACCCAAAAACTATTTCTTGTGCAATTTCAACTAAATTGTTGGATTGTAAAAAGAATTTAAGACCTGAAAATTGTAGAGATAAGGGCGGCAAAAATTCAACAGCCTATACTTGGGAAATGTGTAAATCCGTCACTGAATGACTGGTTCTTACGACCTTTTGATTAGGCTGCTATTATTTTTTTCCATTTACACTTCCACTTCCAATTCCATTTTCACGTGAGACTCTCCAGAAAGTTTCTAATGTTCTACCACATTGTATTTGCATGGGGAGAAAGGAAAACAACAAGAAACCAGGGCCGCTAGGGGTTACTATATTTTACTGAGTTAAGATTGTTTCGCATATTAGTTGTATTGAGTTTTATGACTGATCGGTATATTACTAGTTTCATTACGAATCTTAGATGAGTACCATTATAATGGTTACTTTATTGATCACTACTAATCGATCATCTATTTTGAATAGCGACCATTATTATCTACATTTCATGCATTGTCATTTTTCGATTATTGGGGAGTTACAATTATCGAAATTGATTTTATTTAAGTTTGATCAAGATTAAACAGAGGTCGTGTACTGGACTCGATTATGAGAAAAATAAGTCGAATTCGAATGTTCTTGGGTGGACTATATCTATTTTTATTTTTTGTTGACTCAGATCAGGCATCAGACAAGGGCAATCAATTAGCTATGAATTAATTAATATATCTCCATACGTGCCTCAAGTTCACCAATGTAATCTGAGATCTACCTGGAGTACGAAATAATTTATCGAGATTCCAGAGTATTCTCCTTATCACACATTATCGATGGCTTACAGCCAAAAGAGCTCTCAATTATTATGAGAAAATTATTATGAAATATCAATTAAGTAAAGGGGATTAGAGTGCAGTTACTTGATTCTTTTCAATAGTCGCCAATAAAATCTGAATTTTTATATATTCAGATTTTATTGGCGACTATTGAATAGAATCAAGTAAAAAATCCTATTATTCGGATTTTTTATCGATAACTTGTACCTTGATAAAATGATGTAAAAATTCATAGAGAATCTGGGAAGTGATTCATAGGGAATCTGGGAAATGATGCTAAAATTGTGGAATCGTAAAGAAATACTGGATTATGTTAAAAAAAAACTAAAAGTTCATATACCTAAAAAATTTAACATGAACCAAATTAAAAAATAATTTTTCGGAGTAAAAGTTTTTCAGTGTTCAGAATATATGCTGCAATAAAAAAACACATGTCAGTAGCAACGGTTGAACGATAAATATTTTTAGAGACGAATCCGAAAATACAGAACCGATTTTACCTAAACTCCTTAAGGACTTCTAGAATATCATAGTCTTGTGCGAATACTTTGACTACCGGAGAAATATTCTGGTGAGAGATATTGAGCAATCTCTACGTATGAATGTACTATACGAAATATACGTGATAACATATCTGCACATTTGTCTTTATATGTACATACATTGAGTTAGGATTAGCATCAGAACTTATCTATGGTGTGTAACACGCTTATAACTGAGGCGTGCTAGAATCCAGACAGACGAGAACGAAACTGTCCTAAAGTTAGCTCGAGAATTAACGAGGGGAAAGAGACGGAGATATCCGTACATCATTAACTACAAGAAGAGAAATTTCCATTCAGACTATTAGGAGATGTCGCAAGATTAAGTCACATATTGCATCGTAGATACCCGATTTGACTAGATGACGGTGAAAATGTGATATTCGTCATGTTTCGTTTTCCCTATCTCGCGTGATTCCATGTCCCAAGGTGCATAAACCCTTCCACCTTTGACTGCAAAATTTCTCTTCACAGATTCCAGCTGATCGTGACCCTTCTACCGAATATAACGGCGGCTTGATTGACAATTATTACGATTTTATTCGAGATAGCAGTGCAAAGATGTGATAAAAACGGAGACTTGATCAGATAATGTGGAAAATACTTGATCGATTTTGAGAGATGTATCTCGAAATTAATTCCCTAAAAAAATTTCGACAGTTGACCCAAGCGTTATTTTTAAAGGCGAACGGTTTTTGTGCAATTTTCTATCGTGTTTTGTATGTTTTCTCACAAATCAAATTCTCAATATCTCTTCGATATAGCAATAAGTGTCCATCGTCATTATGGAGCGCTTATTTTCGTACACGGTACGGAAAAAACGTTGAGCTGAGCTAGCAATTTATTTAATCTGGCTGTAAAACATTGGGACCCCGAACCGTCGCCAAATCTCATCATTCGTTCACCAATCGCAGGCATGAATGATGAATGGCCAATAAAACCAAGATTTTCGATGCTGCCAGCTAGCGGAATAGAAGAGGAGAAATACGAACATTATTCGAGTTTATCAGATATTATAGAGAATTGAGGCAAGGGGGTTGACCTCACCATCGTGCTGGATACATTAATAACCAATAAAGAATATCAAATTGCTAGGATTATTTGTGGGAAGATGAAATTGTTATCTCGAACCAGACAGGTGTAATTGAAAGTTCGACGATTCAAAATCACATTATCTGTCACAATCGACACTCAACGGTTACAGAAAAAGTAGGTTAGAAGGATTCAACAAATTAAATGGATATTCAATGAAATAATGAAAGTATGTGATTTTAAATGGTCAATTTTCTTTTTTGGGACTCGCAAATTGAAGATCGTCTCGAAAATTTTCAAGAAATGAATTGTGATAATTGCATAATTAATTTTATATTGAGAACTAACAATTAGAAGAATACAGGCCAACGGAATTGAGTTCGGGCTATATACGTTTAGTAAAACAATATGTATAGTAAGTTTAGGTAGAATAAGAGAGTGATTAATTGATCTTTATTGCTGGTACCATCAGGCAATTTATATATATATTGTGATTTACATTTTTTCAATGTTAGGTTCATAGTTTTACAAGAGAAGAGAAATAAGTGGGGGAGCCGGGCTCGTGTTATAACGGGGGTAAGTAGTAACACTTAATTATGGCCGGGGATTTAAACCGTTATAATTCAAATTTCACGCCAAATGTCCATCTTACAACTCGAGGCATAACAAACTCCACCAGTACCTCATCTGACAGCAAAATGAGAGAACGTACACACGAGCTCTGTTTCCACCAGGTATCGTGAAAAAAGAACTTACAAAAATTTTGATTTTGACTATTTACATTAAATTAATTGTTCATTATGTTTTAATTATTACAATATAAATTTAACTAGCTTTCATTTGCGTTTTTTTATATTTGTTGTAGTTTTTGAGATATTTCATTAAGTAGACATAATGAGCCCATGGGGATTTTTTGTTTTCTGCTCTCTAATAAGTGTGCATGTTATAATATTGTTACAAATAGTAGTATAGTGATTACATAGTATTACAAATTATTTGCTGCTTTGCGTGCATTCTTCCATTCTTTTTTACCCTGATATAGCCCACAAACTTTGCTAAGTTAAATTGTATTGTGTTTTTTTTTAGAACGAGAAATTACTATAGAAAATCCGAGAAAAGATTAAAAAGCCAGGATGTATATGTGAATCGACAGCAACTATAATTTTGGAAAAAGGGTCAGCATACGAAAAGCAGCCAAAAATTTTGTCTTAAGCCATATCTCACTTTCTCGATATACACGACCGGCGGAAAGTTTCCGGACAAAACTTGAAAAAAGGTCTCAAACGTTTTTTGATGCCATTTCGTCGGAAGGCAACGTAATCTAATTCAACAAGCGGCATTTTAAAGGAGACGAATTCGGCTTCATTTCCTGTATTTTTAGTTATTTTTATAATTTGTTTTTCGATGTGGACTCAACTTTGAAAACAACTTTTTTTCGTCTTTTTCCCCCTCTTTTCAGGTGAGCGCATTTTCTAGAGGAAATTTTTTTTGTATATTTTTAGGATCGGATTTGTAGTCACCTAGCACGCATGCTCGGCTTAAAAAGTGCTCGAACTATTTGAACTGGAAAAAAATGTTTTCAATAATAACAATTGTTTAATTGTGATTTCCCGCATTGAAGGTATCTACTTAATCAAAAAGGGTGAAATAGCTATCAGGGCACAGATAAAAACAATCTTTTGTAATTTTTTAAATCAAAATTCATAATTAGAACGACTAGCGTAGATTTGTAAGACGGTTAGTAACCACCTTCCAAGTATACATTATGCGAAATGGGTAGTACACGAGGCTTCCGACATCAACGCATGCGCTCTGCAAAATAAACTAGAGAAGGGGACCACCTTCCCCGCCAATTAAGGGAAATGAAGTCATACGGAGGGAAATCATAGGGAGGGAGCATTGTAATGATTTAAATATAATGTTCCCGACTTTTATTCGGACAAGCAAATGATTGTAATCTTTTAGGGACAATAACTGAAAAAATCTACGCGGTGAACCGATAGAGAATGTTTTCAGAAGTAAAATGAACCTTGTGTATCACTGAAATCAGATAAAAATTGCGGATTATGCTTGAATAAAACGAAAATACACTGGGGCCACCTTTTTTCACCCTCTCCAATTTTTGTCAGAATCTGCCAGTTTGAAATATTAGTCAAAAGGTTATTGTGATTTTTTTTAGATTTTTTTAGGCGTCCGTTCAGGATTTTCAATTTTTCATTACGAACACTGTATCTCAAAAAATATTCATTAAACAAAAAAAAACATAAGAATAGAAACTTTTTCATTTTTTCCACTTTATCGAAAAAAATTGGAATCATAATTTTTCTGCATTGAGAAAATGGATATTTCCCACACAACAATAATACGTCCCAAGTACGTCTTTTGGACATCACACCAATTGTCCCGTGACGGTAATGGGATGGTCCCATGGGATACCCATGGGCTCTAAAGTGTCCGCTGTGTTTACCGGAATGGGACAGTCCCACGGCCATCCCGGGATGTCTTCAGGATATCTTCGGGACGTCTCCTGGACTGCCAATGCAGTAGTCGATAATAATTCTTGTTTCGATTTAATTTTAATTAATTTCAATTAATTAATTAAATGTTAACAAAATGTGTACGGTACAGAGGGAGTCAGCAAGGACTCCTTGTATTTGTAATATAGCCTCTTTCGAGTTCTGACTTCGGTCGGTGTCCTATTGATATCCGTGTTCACGCTTGCCTATATAAGCATGCTCTTCACATTATCCGCATGTGAGTAGCGTTCGCCATCTCGCGGCAAGGTTGGAACTAATGCTGCGCGATGGCTGACCTCCTACAGACATCCCTAAGAGAGTTGGCTGGGATCGTCCAAACATGGTTACCACGGGATATCCTCAAGACATCCTATATTAATCTCGGGAAGACCAATGTATTACTAATATATCCCATAGACGTCTATAAGAGAGTGCGTTGGGATCGTCCAATCACGGTTGCGACAGGATTTCCTCAAGACGTCATATATTAATATCGAGCAGACCAATATCTTACTAGGATCTCCCAGAGACGTCCATAAGAGAGTGCTTTGGGATCGTCTCATCACGGTCGCGACAAGATATCCTGTCCTATATTAATATCGCGTAGACCAATGTCTTACTAGGATCTCCCAGAGACGTCTATAAGAGAATGCTTTGGGATCGTCTCATCACGGTCGCGACAGGATATCCTCAAGACGTCCTATATTATATCGAGCAGACCAATGTCTTCCTAGTACCTCCCGCAGACGTCTATAAGAAAGTGCTTCAGGATCATCTAATCACGGTCGCGACAGGATATCCCCAAGACGTTCCATATTAATATTGAGCGGACCAATGTCTTACTAGTACCTCCCAGAGACGTCTATAAGAGAGTGCTTTGGGATCTTCTAATCACGGTTGCAACAGGATATCCTCGAGATATCTTATATTAATCTCGAGTAGACCAATGTCTTACTAGTACCTCCTATAGACGTCTATAAGAGGGACCGTTGGGATCGTCTAATCACGGTTGCGACAGGATATCCTCAAGACATCCTATATTATTCCCGGGTAGAACAATATCTTACTGGTACCTCCCATAGACATTCATAAAACGTACTATCTTGGCAGGACACGAATGGGACTGTCTCAGGATGGTCCCAGGATCAATTTTGCTGTGTGGGTTGGCAAAAAAATGAGAATAAAATTTTTTTCAACCCACACTATCGATTTCGGTACAAATTTTACAGGATGTATGTTATTGGGTAAAGAGTCTGCGAAAAAAATTTCAGAATGGCACCTGCAATGGTTACGATGAAATTGTTTTCGCAGACTCTTTACCCAATGACAGACGTGAAAAAAAAATAAAAACCCTGGGAAATCTGTATGCGGTTATGAGATTTCGCGGGGTTTTTATTTTTCTTCATCGTAATCATTGCAGGTGCGATTCTGAAATTCTTTTTGCAGACTCTTTACCCAATAACATACATCCTGTACAATTTGTACCGAAATCGAAATCGAAAGTTATTAGGTTTCAAAAAAATGTATTCTCATTTTTTTGCCAAATTTCCATTTTCTCAATGCAGAAAAATTATGATTTTTATTTTTTTCGATGAAGTGGAAAAAATGAAAAAGTTTTTATTCCTATGTTTTTTTTGTGTGATGAATATTTTTTGAGATTCAGTGTTCATAATGAAAAATTGAAATTAAAAAAATCTATGAAAAAATCACAGACGTGCCTTTTGACTAACATTTCAAACTGGCAGATTTTGAAAAAAATTAGAGAGGGTGAAAAAAAGTTGCCCGGTTGAAAAAGAACTCCTCATATATGCGCTCAGGTATAACGAGCAAATCCCCGTTTTGTTCTTTACACCTGGGCTGCATAGCTGTATATGTGCGCTCTATTAGTAGGGACTAACATTTCAAACTGGCAGATTTTGAAAAAAATTAGAGAGGGTGAAAAAAAGTGGCCCGGTTGAAAAAGAACTCCTCATATATGCGCTCAGGTATAACGAGCAAATCCCCGTTTTGTTCTTTACACCTGGGCTGTATAGCTGTATATGTGCGCTCTATTAGTAGGGACAAACCCCCGTTTTGTTCGTTGTAACGGGGCGTCAGTGAACACTTTATTACAATTTATCGTCAAACAGTCGATATTTAAACTCTATCAATATTTAAAAAAAAAATCATGGCCGACCCATAAAAATCAAAGAAGGGATAACGTGCACGCACATTTTTTTGTAGTCCGTTAGATTTGTGCACTAACGTTTGATCCACGTTTGGCCGATAGACTGACTGAAGACTGGCTGAAGTCAGCGCCACATGGTTGCTGGCGACGCTAAGAGCACCACCGGGTTAGACTCAGTGCCAGGGGGCTGCGGAACACGCAACGCGTCGCGGACGCTGAAGAAGACCGCTAATGCGACCGTTTCTTTCAGACAAATAAGGACATAGGGAAGGACTGCATTGAGAACAGTGTTCAATATTTTCTGACAGGTGGCACGGCGGTCTTTTTCCGGACCGTCGCACGTACAAGCGTCGCACGCAGGGCCCTTTTGCAGCATATTATTTTTCTAAAAGTAACGGCGTCACAGATGCAGTCCTTTCCAGTGTCACGATGGTCTTTTCTGACAGGTAGCCCAGCGATCTTTTTCCGTGCCGTCGCACGTACAAGCGTCGCACGCACGGTCCTTTTGCAGCATTTTATTTGTTTGAAAGCAACGCGTCGCAGATACAGTCCGTTTGAGTGTCGTGACTTCCGCTAGGGATGTTCCCAATTTCCTCAAATAAAAGAGCGAATTGCCGAGAAATTTACTACGACAGAAGGAAGAAACAGAAAAAGATAGAATAATGAGTGATAATCCGTCAAGAGTGCTGGGCAATATAATCCATCAGAGATCAAGACTGCAAAGGTGCCTTCTAAAGAACGAGGGTAGTCTTATAATCCAAAGAGCCTCTCTCTCGATGTGATCTACCGGTAATTGAATCACGACAAACGTCCTTTACTAGTAGATACAGCATCCCTTTGGACGTAAAGCCTATAAGGGCCACCAAGGATTCCTCAAGCTTTATATAAACTCACTCTCCTCTCTTTTCCACTCTCTTTCCTCTTCTATCTTTCGTCGAATTCTCGAATTGTTGATTTCGTAAGACAAATCTTAGAATCTGATCCTCACTAAAGTTCATCCATCGTCCACTATAGCAATAATCCCTCAAGTTCTTTTTTCTATACTTCTTATACTATATTTTGCTTGCTTAGACAAATATTTCCTGAGGAAACTTTTTCTTGATTCTATTACTGTAACACATACCAACGAAATACAGATTCCGTCGAGAATCACCATAAAGTTAATGTACAGTTAGAATAACAAAAATTTCGCAATCTGTCCAAGAATACTATTGATGATCATAAATATTTTTTGCTGATATTATTTTTTAATTAGTCATTAAGGTCGAAAATAATAAAATGATTATTTGAATGGTGTCATGGAAATAACACTTTAGGAATACGACCCTTGAATAATCTCCATTCTTAATTTAACGTTTGTACATACTTTATTAGTTATTGCATCAATTTCGATTAACATAATGGATTCGTAATCGAGTAGGCAAAATAATTATTCAGAAAAACAACCTCGTAAAATAATGATAGTGTTTTCGGTCAATTGATGTTATTCATATTTTATCATCGTGGTACATCAATGAGTGACCAAAATTATAATATACGGAGCTAATTAACAATCAAATCAAGAACCAAAACTTGTTTTGAAGGGCTCATAGTTCCATGTATGATTCAATTCTTGTTGGATGATGAATTCAATTGCTGTAATAAACATCTCTTAACAAACTCACCTGTACTCTCGCCTCCGTTAAATCGATGTTTCTTGCTATTTCCTCCCTTGTATAAATATCTGGATAATGAGTCTCCTGGAATGCTCGTTCGAGTTCCTTAAGCTGCGCTGATGTGAAGGTAGTACGTATCCGACGTTGTTTCCTTTTTTCCGCGAGTCCGTCATGACCGGTGTACGCCTTGTAGCCAAGACCACCTCAAAAAAAAAAGAAAATGATAATCTTAGTAACCTTTGATTGAGTTACAAGTGTATGGCACAGTAAACAAAAAAAACGGTGGTAGCAAAAATATGGAATGGATTTCGATATTCGAATTTAGATACCAAAAAAAAAATTTCGAGGTGCATTTAGGTCCTTCCAGCGACAAAATTTTGAAATTCCAGGAAACTAGTACGGTTGTTATGTTCCCTCATCATTTTTCGATTAAACAAGCACTGCACATTGCGTTTGAATCACAAACAAAATTTTCACTAAATGTTACAAGGTTTTCGTTGATATTTTGCGATATTCCCGTAGCGCCGGTTTTAGAAAGTAAAATTCGTAATTTAAGTCCGATACAAAAGTACGCCGTCTCTGTTTTGTTTCTTGATATATGGGAGAGAGTGGGGCACAATGTGTCATGGGGCACTGTGAGCCACATGCGATTCTTCGAAGGTTTGTAGCTTGTAAAAATTGAAATTCTTCGCGTCGGACCACAATTTATATTGAATTTCGTCATACCTAGGAGGACGTCAATGCAGCTCATAAAAAATTATTTAAAAAAACGATTGATTCGTGCCCTGAAAAAAATGTTCGCTTGCCGGAAAAACGTAAAATATAACTCACTCTCCGTGACAGCTCGTGTTTTTAGTTTTAATCGATAGTTATTATTCATGATTCACTCAGTCACTTGTGTTTTTCTGTTTATCTCTTAGTTAATAATTATTTTTATCAATAATCACATTTTTTCATAGTGAAGTCAATGTGAAGTTGGGGCACAATGTGTCATTTCCCATTGATCATAACGTTGACGCGAATAAAATGAATCGACGTCCAACATTTCTGTGATACGTTGCTAAAAGTTACATTATTCTTATTAATATTTTTATATTTGTGTTACTCATGGTTTAGACATTTTGTGTTCCTACCGTTATCAGAGTAATGCAGCAGGAAAAAATTCATATCTGATTATATCTAAATGTATCTGAATCATATCTCTAGAACCAGATATGATCAGACAATAAAAATGGCCAGGTCTGATCATGCGGTGTCAAGACAAATCATGTATGCTTATATCTGACAATGTATGATCATATCAGGGCCACTTCTATAATTTGGAGAGCAGACCCGTCCATATCGCAAAATCTGATCTTGTTGGACCAGATCTGATTTTATTGGGCCAGATCTGCTTATGTCAGACAGATCTGATTTCATTGGGCTGGATCTGATCATGTCAGACAGATGTAATCATATTGGACCAGATCTGATCATGTCAAACGGATCTGATATCAGTGCCACACTAATGTTGCAGCAATGTAACGGTAATGTTACCGTTTGTAACATGTAACATGGACGTTACATGTAAGTTACATGTAAGTTACAATTTCCTACTCAGCAATATAACATTGTTATATAACAGTTATGTAGCTGTATTACGTTACCGTAACTATAATTAATTGTTGTTCAACATATAATAAAAAATATATAGCTCTTGCAAAATAATTTAATATGCATAGTTTACCGGCCCCAAAAAGAGATTCATAGGGGAAAACAAAATCTGCACGAATTGCCCGATCTAATTTTTCTCAGAGACCGGGAATCGAACGCTCGACCCTACGATCCTACCTATCTACCTAACACGCTACCTATTACGCTATCGAATACTTATGAATTCCCTCTACTTGTATAATATGTGAATGCTGGCGTCCCGAAAAATAATAGTATAATAATAATAATAATAATAATAATAATAATAATAATATATGCATTTGAATAAGCAATAAACCATGAAAGTTGGTTTTTTTATTTGTGAATTCGAATCCCCTGACCCCTCATAACTTGAGTGCCCCTCAGAACTTACGTTACCCCTCATAACTTAATTTCAGAGCTTCTAACCTCGCACAAATTACGTGAACTCTCAAAACTATATTCCAAAATACCTGATCCTTCATAACTTTAGTTATCCCTCATAACTTAATTTTGTCACCTCTGACCCTTCGTAGTAAAAATGTTTGAAATTTCACATCTTTTTTACAGTGTGTATCCATGTTATATTCCATGTTATATTGCCGCAATATAACATATGTTACAATGCTGTAATGATGTAACAAAGTTATAATGCAGTTATGTAACCTACATGTAACAAATGTTACATAACATTGTTCTTTGCACATTATATAACAGCAACGTTACATAGGGATAACATTGTGACATTGCATGTAACTTCCATGTTACATTGCGGCAACATAACGTATTTACTGGGATCCTACCGGACTAGATCTGAACGCCTAAGAGTAAAATACCGTGGATCCCAGTAGACCTGGACATCTATGAGCAATAGACCTGCCCATACGATAGTATCATAGTTTATCTGAACTATCAGACCAGGTATGACTCCGACTATGTCAGAACAAATCTTACCCCGTTGAAACGGATCAAACCTTTATTAGAGCAGTCATTAAGATATTAAGATGTTTACATATATAGAGTAAGCATGGGTTATCACATAAATTTATATAAATATATATATATATATATATATATATTAGGGTGGTTCTTATTTTGGGTATGTTGTTTTTTCTTTTGACGATAGTCCTTAATCGGTTTTAAATAAATAAAGAAAAACTCAGTCCAAATTTCAGCTCGATATCTCAATTTTAACCTGGCCCCTACAGAGGTCAAAGTTTTAAAGGGGAAATACGTGTATTTTTTTCCAGTCAATGATCTGAACATTCTTTCGACTTAGTAAATATTGATATAAAAATTTGAAACTTGGCACATATATTCCTCATAGTATAAGGTATAATTGTAGTAGTTTGTCCAATTTTTAATCGTCGATTTGGGACATACGTTCCCGCATAAAAGTTTGGATACATTTGTCGATATTTCTTGCTGCACTAGAAGTTGCATAACTCCGTCAAAAAAAAAAGATAATCAAATTGAAAAACAAACGTTTTGACGGGAAGAATTTCAGCTTTGTTATGCATTTAAAAAAATATTTTTTATGATTTTTTTTCGACCC